>JAWDGP010007193.1:60000-85000 GCA_033675545.1 Elysia crispata | reverse complement strand
CAGAGCTTTACAGATCACAGGAATGTGTTAGCATACTAACAGTAAATCTCAGGAGCGCAATGTCCCTGTCGTTAATTGCTTGAGCTGCACGTCTTATTTAGGAAAGAAATCTGCTTCCCAATAAATTAGAGCTGTTTCAATACTCCCAAGAAATAGAGCTTTATAGATCACAGGAATGTGTTATCATAATACACAGTAAATCTCGGGAGTGCAATGTCCCTGTCGTTAATTGCTTGAATTGCATATATACGATTATAACGTTGCATATTGCTAATTTATGAGCAGAAGATGAACTGAGTGGAAAAATGAAAAAAGGTGTATAATAGGGGAAGGGAAGGGAAATGATGTAAGAAATCATCTGATTCTTTTCTTCGAAAAGCTTTTAAAATAATCAGTCTAAACGCTCAATATATGGCAAAAATTCTTGCAAAAAAGGCCTTGCGAAATTTCATAGGTGCCCAATATTTTTAATCTGCGCGATAGTGAGCAGTTTAAATGAGATTTGCACATAGATGAGGATTTGGCTTGCTCTTCTTTTTGCTTTCTAAAAGTGTTACAGCATGCCTTGCTCTGGGTTTGGGATTGAACCCAATAACGCTGCCTCACCTTTCCACCGCACTTTTCACTCTTCCAGGTGAAACACGATTCCCGATTCATTTTTTTTTTTTTTTTTTCATATAAACGTATTTTCCTTCTTTTCCAATTGACTTCTGTACATGTATTTATTTCAGGCTAAGCCACTTCCGTTTCCTTCGCTACGCGCGATAACCCAATCAAAGCTTATCTCGTCCTGTGCATCCGCGCTATCAGACCAACCATTCGTCATCTTCTGCCCCCCCTTTCCTTTTTTTCCCTGTCTCTCGCCCAGGTAAAAAATGATGGATCTAATCAGCTTTATTTGTTAAATTTATTTATTTATAATTCCAAAAAGGTAAACCTGTTACAGGTGAATACTCTCTTATCTTTCTCCAGACTAATCTCTCTCATTAATAGTGAATTTAACAAAACTGGCATTGGTAAAAAAAGATAAAAATATCCCCTCTCTCTCTCTGTCTGTCTCTCTCTCTCTCTCTCTCTCTCTCTCTCTCTCTCTCTCTCTCTCTCTCTCTCTCTCTCTCTCTCTCTCTCTCTCTCTCTCTCTCTCTCTCTCTCTCTCTCTCCAAAACGTACAAAAAATTCTTTATTCTGTTCAAGGCTCAGGTGGTATTAAAACAACGAAAGTTTTTTAAGATGCTTGTGAAAAAAAAAAAGAAAAGAAAAGAAGTCAAAGGCAGGAAAATCTTTAAAATTTAATGATATTTTACGCACTCTTTGCAAACGCGTTGTTTTTGTTTACTTTTCATCTTTTCTGTGGTACCGAGCGCATGAAAAGTTTACATTGGCACTACATTTTCTGAGATTTACACCAATCTACTATGCATTAAAGTTTGACCTCATCCACCGTTTAAATTATTTCTTTTTTTATTTTCAGAATTCTTACATCCCAAAAACTCTTTCAAAGAACCTGTTAACTATTCTGCAATACTCAAACCTTCTACTTTGTTGTTTTATCCCATTTTTCAAACTTTAAAAGTAAAAATTCTACCGCTTCTGGCAATTTTTTTATCAGCAACTAAGACAACAACATGGCTGATTCATCGAATTGAGATAAGGAAACTCTCCTCATAAACCATATAAATGGAGGGGCTAGATTCTCATGAGGCGATCAAATGAGTGTTAGAAGAATGTTTTAGTTACTCAGTCACTAAGAAAACCTAAATTTGGTCAGAGAAAGAGTCAAATGGTGACATCTCGATCTAACTTCACAAAAGATAGTATTAAAGAGCACATCATTTTAGGAAACGACAAGTGAAACATATTTTCTCACATGGTGCTTACAAAATCTGTATGTGAATGTTTGCTTTCACGATATTAACATAACATATCGAAATGAGTCCTCTAGATCTAGTTCTATTTCTAGATAAGTGTGCAAGAATTTTTTTTTTTTTTTTTTTTGGAGAGAGAGAGAGAGGAGAGAGGAGAGAGAGAGAGAGAGAGAGAGAGAGAGAGAGAGAGAGAGAGAGAGAGAGAGAGAGAGAGAGAGAGAGAGAGAGAGAGAGAGAGAGAGAGAGAGAGAGAGAGAGAGAGAGAGAGAGAGAGAGAGAGAGAGAGAGAGAGAGAGAGAGACTTGTAAGACGTTTATTAAAAATAAATCAACAAAAATTTTGCAGGATGGTTGCGCGAAACATTGATGAACATCAAATAAAAACTCACGAGACGTTAAATTTGAACTTGACTTTTCTTACAGGATAAGCAATAGATCAAGATGAGTCTTCTGGTTCGATATAAGTGTGCAAGAATGTGTTTGGTACATTTTTTAGAGAAAGAGAGAGAGAGAGAGAGAGAGAGAGAGAAGAGACAGAGAGAGGGAGGGAGAGACAGAGAGAGTATAGAAATAAAGAAGGCAGTCAAACAAAGATAGGCCTAGAGGCTAAAGACTGGAAGTGGAACTCATGGAGACCTAGACCTAAGAATCTAAAGATGCCAGCGATCAAAAATAAAGAAATAAATAGTGTAGAAATCAAGCACAAACCTAGATCAAACGTGAGACCGACAAAAAAGACGATGGGCGTGAAAACAGATGAAATGGACAGGTATCGATACAGAGAGAAAGAGAGAGAGAGAGAGAGAGAGAGAGAGAGAGAGAGAGAGAGAGAGAAAGGAGAGAGAGAGTGTGACAGAGAGAGAGAGTGAGAGAGAGAGAGAGAGAGTATAGAAATTAAGAATGCATTCAAACAACGATAAGCATAGAAGCTGGAACAGGCGAAGCGAGGCCTACGGATCTAAAGATGCAAATAATTTAAAATAAAGAAATAAATTGTGTCAAAAAATCAACCACAAACCTAGATTTAACTTGAGACCGACAATAAGACGAAGGGCGTGAAAACATAAGGTCAAATGGAATGGATAGGTATCGATACAGAGAGAGAGAGAGAGAGAGAGAGAGAGAGAGAGAGAGAGAGAGAGAGAGAGAGAGAGAGAGAGAGAGAGAGAGAGAGAGAGTAAATTGGGAGACGTGGATTAAAATCATCATAATTTTCACTGTATATGAGCGCAAAACAAGTTGAGGGGGGGTACTACATTGTAAATTAAACTGAAGATCAACGGTGTAACCAGTGATTTAGTTTATGGTAAGTCGTTCTCGGTTTCCTTTATTGGCCGATCCGAGTTTTGGATTCCGGACTAACCCTGTATAATCAAGGACTAACGGCTTGTTTTGCGTAACTTTCCTGTAATAAGTGCATAAGCGTCCGGTCTCGATGCATAGGGGCTCGCGGCGCGTCAGGACGTCTTTCTTCGACATGGAAGGGAAGTAACTCACGCTGTCTCCATAACAAAGGGAGACAATGCCCATGAAGGCTGTATAATCTAAGACGTCAACCAATCGTTGCGCAGCGATTTAACGTGATGGACGCTCATTGGTTGTCGATGCTCTATTTCTTAATCATTTAACCAATCTGTACAAAACACTTCTTTGTGCAGGATAATAGCGATGCACTTAGGAGACTGAAAACTTAAGGAATAAAAAATGCACAAGAGTATTCAGCTCGTCCCAAACCAACCGACTAGAAAGCAGAAAGAACTTTCGGGATTTGCCTTCGATTTTTTTCCCACGTCTTAAAAACAAAGGAATGAGAACGGTTATCTGTCTTTTTTTCAAGATGATTACATATACCTCATTTTTTCGCGGCCAATTACTATGTTTTTTTTTTGTTTTTTTTTTTTGTTTTGTTTGTTTGTTTTTTTTTTCTTCATTTTTAGTTTCTTTCCACTCCCCACTGAAATACACAGTTCTGTCTCTCATGTACTTCTTCTTGTTCACTTTCAAATTTGCCCGCAAGAGTCTTCTGACACCCCTGCTCCTTAACCCACAATCTCCCCCCCCCCCCCCCCCCCCACTTTTTTTTTTCCTTTTCTCCCTCTTGCTCACCAAGTGTTTTGATATGTCAATTTCTGACGGATAAGAATCTTTGTTGCTATTTTCCGTTTCCGAATTTCTTTGTTTGTTCGCGACCTCCACTTGAAATATTTAAGAGAGAGAGAGAGAGAGAGAGAGAGAGAGAGAGAGAGAGAGAGAGAGAGAGAGAGAGAGAGAGAGAGAGAGAGAGAGAGAGAGAGAGAGAGGAGGGAGGGTTGCGGTTAGGTGCTGGGCTGAAAAGTCAGATGAAACCAACACATAGAGAGAGAGAGAGAGAGAGAGAGAGAGAGAGAGAGAGAGAGAGAGAGAGAGAGAGAGGTGAGAGGGAAATATTCAGAGACATAGATAGGCAAACAGACAGAGAGATAGAGAGACAAACAGAAAGAGAGATAGAGAGACAAACAGAGATGGCACTTATGTTACCACACTAGAAAGCAACTCCTGTATATTAAAGAGCCTTGCACTATTCACCAGGGCAGGATGGTGTCTAAATATTAAACAGGATGTACTAACAGTAATAATGTGCAGGAATCTTACAAGGTCCAAATGGTTGGTGAACCCGGAACAACATAAGCCAATCATTATCATTCTTATCTAACATAATTTTGCCTTGATAAGTGAATCAAATTCGCGACAGTTTGCAAGGACAACCCTTGAGAAACCAATGTAAAAACCGACAGGCTTAAGGGATTGAGGAGAGAGGAGGGAGGAGGGAGGCAGCGACAAGGAAGAAAGAAATGATAACGGTTTTCAAAACTAAATCAACGTCCACTAGTTTCTATAGCAGTGATTTACGTAAGCAAAGCAACTTGTGTCAGGCAATATGATGAAGTACAATATATGCATATTATAGAGTATCACAAAGCGACGGATATACACAATGTGGCTCAAGCGAACGGAAATGCTTATCACATGGAAATTGAGTGGTTTAGAGAGGATAATGGATGAGCGCAAACTTTGCATAGAAATCGCACGCATTGCAAAGTGCCAGGGTTGACGTTGTTGATAAGAAAAATTCAGCACGCCCTGCTGCTCGGACAATTTTTCTGCATTTCCTGGATCTCAGGCTGCTTTCAATATGAGATCCAATCAGCAAATGTTTATTTTAATATTAAAAAGTTTGTCAAAGAACTGTGCGAAACTTGATTTTGTACCAAAAAAAAAAAAACATTACTTAAAAATCGGTATCAATTTTTGTAAAAATTCTAAACTATTTATTGATCCCTTAAAAAGCCTATTATCACGTAGATAGGAACAGCAATGAACAACCTCAGACCTGCCAACTTTTGAAATATGAAAAGTGGGAAAATGACGAGTGACATTTTTACCGACAGTACGCGCTCATTGACACACAAAATTAAAAAAAAAATAGATTAATTAGAAGAAAAAGGTTTTCTCAAAATCAAAATAACTATTTACAAGGTTCAAAAGGCCTTCCTACTCTGTGAGGGAGAGAGACTGCAAGCTGTCCTTTGTTGCAGTCTTGCACTTCTTCAAGAAATGCTCTGTCACGTTCAGAGGCCTGGTTCTGGCTTTGGTCACTAACAGGGCATTTAAATATGTGAGTGGACATTGAAGATCTGGTCTCATTGCAATTCTTCTTCACAGCACTCGACTAGCTTTATATTTACCAAAAAAAAGATCTAATCTAAAAAAAAAAATCTACAGAAAATATTGATTTCTTCCGTTGTGGAAATAAAGTTACACAAGTTAATTTTGTTTAGAAAATCTCACACGAGCAGTCACGTCCAGAATCCACATAGAATATTAACCAAACTGGGATTGATAAATATATATATATATATATATATATATATATATATATATATATATATATATATATATATATATATATATATATATATAAACTCCTATTCAGGCTTCATGGTGACAAAGAAAAGAAGGGAGGAGGGGGTGAGGGGAAGGGGGGGTCCAAGGGTAGAGCGTGCAGTTTATTTGGAAGGTCGGAGATTCGAGCCGTGCTCAATCCGCTGAATTTTTTCCCCTACCAGAGTTAATCTAGATCCTAGATCTCGAATTCGCCAATCGTTCGGATACACTTAGCTCCTAAAATAAATTTCAGATCTAGAACAAGATCTAGAGATCTAGGTTCTAAACTTCTAAATCAAGACTAAGATTCTAGTGTGAGCTAGATCTACGTTGCCTGTTTGTAAAAAAAAAAAACACACTAGACCTATTATAGCTAATGATTTGCGAAAGGACTGTTCGATCGTCGGTGCCATCATCGAAATCAAGTAAGATCTAGATTAGTCAGACAATCGGAACCACCAGTTGGAAATGACAGCGAAGGCCGCGGACTGAATGTGAAGATGGAGAGATCGCTGGAATTTGGAAGAATAGGCCTAGGCCTAAACGATAAAGATAACAACACGTCGGGATCGATACCTGCGACATGATCATACTAACCAAATCTCCGTAGCATGATAACAAGTAGAAAAACAAAGGAAATATAATCGCGTATCGATTATATATAATTATATATATATATATATATATATATATATATATATATATATGTGTGTGTGTGTGTGTGTGTGTGTATTGGGCAAGTACTGTTTTTAGTGCTCATGACGTGATTTTTTTTTAATGAAGGATCATCACCTTTTTTCCCATGGGATATCAAATATTCATGTTAACAGAGTAATAGATTTTTTTTTAATTGATCTTGCATGTCAATAGTGACATATTCCCTAATTTTACCGCACACAATTTGATACAGATGCGATATTTTCAACCAAATAAAAAGAGTAAAATAATAGTTTTTAAAAAAAATTGAAGTTCTCTCAAAGTTGTTGCATACCAAGCATTGTGTCTTTTCATAATCGAGTCTGCTCTAATGATATCGTGAGACAAGCACTTATTGGTGACAGTGGGTGGCAGTGGCACCCACAGACCGCTTTGCAAAGAAAAGGGCACGAATTTTGGCGGGGAAACTGAAACCGGAGCAGAAGGTAGCCACGCGCCATCTTGTCAGGTCCTGACTTCAGGTCCAGAAACCTTTCACGCGGGCTCAGATGCTCAGACCAGGACTTAAGGGGTGTTGATCTCTAGAGAGGGCGTTTCGTTTGTATCATCATGAAATTGCCAGCCAAAGTTGGCAGCGCTTGATGCAGGAAAAAGCCTTGTGTTACAAACTTATGAAAGGGCCTAGCTTTAGCTGATATAGTAGATGAGGATTTTATAATTGTGAGTAGTAGGAAATAATAATTAAATGTCAGTGGGAATTCGATAAACAAGAAAAAAAAAAGATAGAAAACTCATTTGAAATTAGACGTTACAGTATTCAGAGACTTGAAGAAAACTTCCAGCCAACATTGTATCGTGCAGGAACAGAAACAACAACAACAAAATCAAAACTATGAAAGTGATAACATTGTTGACGATAGCACCATCTTTTTTCTCCTAGTTAATATTCACAAATACAAGAGGCAAAAAGGGAGACAGTAAGATTAAGAATAGTTAGCTAGTTTTATAAAACCACAGACTATTCTAGATTCCTTTCAACGCTGTTACAATATAATAACAATTCCGGCTAAACAATGCACCTATTGGCCTCATTTGTGGAAATTGTGACGTGTTAATTGGTGTTCAGTGGGATTTTTAAATAACATGGGAAAATAAAGAAGTAGCAGATACCCCTTAGTACTCCATCTCCAGGCGAAAGTCAGCTTGGTTAGAATTATCGTTCGCTGTCACAAGATGTCATGACATTCTCTGAGCAGTCTAGGATTTTTGGAAAGTAGAGAATGGTTACTTTGTTGAAATTTAATTTTGCGATATTCACAGATTTCAAGAGATAGGGTGTGAGTAAAAAGTCACAGATCCACCGTTAGTAAATATAAGGTAAACAATAGGTTAAAAAAAAAAAAAAAGATTGAAGCAGTAACAGCCATATTGGCATAAAGGTTAAATAGAAGTGGCAGGTGGATGAACTCTAAAAAAAATATCAATCACTCTTCTAGTATGCTATGAACCACAATGAATATCTTAGATGGCACTGTTTGTCTTGACATCATGTGCACTGTTGTTGCCTTTGCCTGCTCTGCGTGCATGCTCTATGGATCGCCTGTAATAGGGAAGTTATAAACCGTGACCCATCGCCCATGGATACCCGCATGCGCTTGAGCAGGTCTAGGGGCGTGGGAATCGTTTCCGGGTTAAAGGTATCGGCTTCCTTTATTTCCACCCAGCCTGTCACGACGTGGACGGTCAGGCTGGGCGGATTCATCAAGGATGCCATGAGCTAATTCTTGCTCTATGTAATACATGGCCCAGCGGGAAAGGACGAAAATTACACAGAGCGGTAAGAGATCTCCTAAAACATTAGGGTAATTATTGCAGTAAAATTAATGCAGAAAAGAGAGGAAGAAAAACACATCTACATTCTTGTAGAGAAAGAGAATTGTTTTTTTTTTTAAGGTGCTTACTGAAGGAGTGTGGAGAGAACGAGAAGCCTAATGTTAGGTTGTAAGATTTTGAGGAATATTCGCTTTCAGGTATATAAGATCAACAGATGAGCACAGGTATCATAAAATTTATAACTTTTTACCTTTAATGGTATATGGCTGGGTGGAAATGATGTATCAAAGCCTAAAAATCACGAGATACTGTCTTTGCATGGATTAAATATTCCTCCTTTTGCCTCCAATTGATAATTTTTTTTGTTAATTTATTGAAGTATAAGCCCAAACAGCCTGGTCCTCTACAGAGACGAAAACTGTTGGGGAGAAATTGATAATTATGTACAACACGTTTCGCATTATTTTACTGGAAATAAAAGAAAAATTTACCACTAACTGCAAGTGCAATAGTTTACTATGCAAAGATTATCGCTTTTTGTTTCATATCTTTTTTTTTTTTTAATTTTTATATATTTCTACGCTCCTTAACCTTTCATTATGCGGTAAACAGACTTCTACCGTTGATATCATATTTTCCAGAGAACAACAAACACACACACATACACACACATACACACCGATCTTGAGACAGTAGTGTATACAAACTCTTCAAATTCCGATCGAGTGTTCACCACCAGAGTCAGATGAGAACATCTTTCCCCAACAGGCGCCTGGGCGTGAGTAAATCCCCCGGCCCAACTGCTGCTCACCCTGGTCTGGTGACAGTCGGGAGCGCGTCCGACAGCGACACCAGGTCTCAGGTATCAGGCCTGGGTCATTGCCATACCGCCATTCCCTGGTCTGAGAACAAGGCAGAGCTGTCCGGCAAATCCCGGGACGTGTCCCCAAAACACGAATGTTGTTATTGGGTGGCTACCGCGGCACGCGGCGAACCTATTTATCACGTTCACTTTAGAGAAACTTGACATCGAAGAATTCAGTAAGGTTCTCTTGCTGATGGAAGTTCAAAACATCGTACGTGGATGTATAGAGCCGGCTCGTTTCATAATCGGAACGACGAAGGGGTGTTGGGAGTTTTATGAGCTATTCAGCTTAGACTAATACCCTTCGCATTATGAATGGCGTTCCTACATTTGATATTGCTGTTAGACATGCGCTGAGGTCAGAAACTCGACACCTTTGCCAATCTGCCTCCTTGAAGAGGGAGGTGTGTGTGTGTGTGTGTGTGTGTGAGAGAGAGAGAGAGAGAGAGAGAGAGAGAGAGAGAGAGAGAGAGATGGAGTTCTGGTCCTAAAGTTTTGACTCAAATAACACCGAGGAGGAGTGGGGGGGGGAGGGGGAGAGATATTATAAAAGATATGTTTGAGCTTTCAAACCAGTCTTTGAGTATCATAAAGAGTATCATAATGCATCTATGAGTCGTAACAGAAAATTAATATTATCAATAAGTCCTGTTTTGGAGAGAGACAATTTTACTATGTCCCTATCACAGAGAAAGAGTGTATCACCTCGCAAGTTCCGGGAGAATTTTATGTGTGGATGTACTCTTTGACCCAGAATATTAAATCCCCAAGCTTGGTGCATGGAAAACGTCATTGTTATCAAAACAGTCCGCGTTGAAGCCTTCGCTAACATAAAATACCAGATGCCAGACTCAGGATAAGATTATGATTCATGTATACCTTAAACTGCATACATACCTTATACTCGTATTTACACGATTCTGAGGAAACGTATGGAACTGGTAAGAGTTTTCGAAGGCTGCGAATATGGTAAGCGAGTAAGTTGCCCTTTCGGGCCGGCTCAAAGGCCGTAACTGTTAAACAATACGGCCAAAGTGACTCCACATGTGACTGTTTGCGTGGAGCAAGTCACAATAACAGCAGGAGCGCTTCACGACGTTTACTGCGCGCCTGCCAAAGATGCCGCAGACGGGCTTTGCGGTATTGCAGAACGTACGCCACAACATAAACAACAATAGGGGTGGCGACAGCAACATCTACTACAACAATATCATAGCTTCACGGAGCTTGTTGACTCTGTCATCATGCATACTTTTGAAGAACATGGTGTCATTTCCAGTAATATATAAGGAGAATGGCTCTCCAAATAAACGAGTGGAGAAGGTGAGAGTGAGTTATCTTCTTGCCATCTAGTAGATGAAAAAAATTGCGGTACACGGGGAAATACACTTGTTCGGTGTTAATCCAACCAAAAATTGGCATTTAGCAGATCAGAAAAATCTAAAAAAAAAAAAAAAAGGACTGGGAAGAAAGAGAGTAATCATCATATTTTAAGGACCCCGCCCGTGACTAACTCTAGTTACATATGTTCAATATTGCATCTGACAGTCGCTTTTCTGAGGTACAGTCATGTACCTTGAAAAAAAAAGGCATCACACAGAGATGGAAAATAAAAACCAGCACCAACATACCCTCGACATTAGTGAGCACGGCCATTTTGATCAGCTGCTTACTCACAGAAGAAAGTAAACATACAGTCGAGAGCTGCCACGTCTCACTGGAGGAGCTCAAGGCGTCGCAGCCAGCAACCTATAAAACGCAAGCCGTAATATCGCCTCCAGTAATATGTCAGGTGGATAATTTATACACGTCAAGGCAAACAAAATACATTCTTAGATCGTTGAAGACAAACTGATTTTTTTTATCTTAAAATAGATTGCCTTGCATCTCTAAAGACCAAAAAATAAAAAAAAGAAACCTTCAGGTTTTAAAGTTGAGTTCCCCAACATGGCTGACAGCCTAAACAACCGCTTGGTGGCGCAACGACCTCTGACCTTTTACTTTGAACCCAAACAGAGACAAAATGGTGTCAATTTGGAGGGGTTGGGGCAAGTTTAGGGACTTATTCACTACATCAATTCCTTTCAAAAAGCTCAAGTACACTGCCTTCATGAAAAAAAAAAAAAAAAAGAAAAGGTAAAGATCTTGAGGTGTTGGCGAATACATGAACATACACTCTGAGGTTAGTATTAATAATAGACTAGATTATGTGCTAGATCCTTGACATTGTCGATATATTAATCACATAAGTAGTAGTACTAGCAGTAGTAGCAACAGCAACAGCAGTACTAGTAGAAGTAGTAGTAGAAGTAATAGTAGTAGCAGAAGTAGTAGTAGTAGTAGTAGTAGTAGTAGTAGTAGTAGTAGTAGTAGTAGTAGTAGTAGTAGTAGTAGTAGTAGTAGTAGTAGTAGTAGTAGTAGTAGTAGTAGTAGTAGTAGTAGCAGTAGTAGCAGTAATAGCAGTAGTAGCAGTAGTAGCGGTAGTAGCGGTAGTAGTGGCGGTAGTAGAGGCGGTAGTAGTGGTAGTGGTCGTGGTAGTGGTAGTAGTAGTAGTAGTAGTAGTAGTAGTAGTAGTAGTAGTAGTAGTAGTAGTAGTAGTAGTAGTAGTAGTAGTAGTAGTAGTAGTAGTAGTACTATTTTCATTATTACTGCTAGAACTACATATTCATAGTTGCATGCAATCCTTTTGGATCTGTTAAACTGTTGCTAGACTGGAATGGCAAGTTGATTTAATAAACAAATTGTAAATAGCAGAGTCAGTGGCGATCCCCGAGAAAATTAGTTTTAAATTTCTAGATTTCACTGTGCAATTATCTATAGATTGATTGGCATTATTTTTTTCCTCTCTTGTTTTTGGGGTGGGGGAGGGTTAACATCTCAAGAAAACAATTGATCGAGACAGTTGCAGTAAATATTTAGTCAGGTGGTCTACATTGCAAAACTTAAGAGGAGAAAAATATGTAAACTATTTGTTCACGTATGACTTGGATCATCGTAGGAGAAATGCCCATAAAAGTCCACGATTATTTTAAGCATGGCATATTCACTATTTCGCAAAGCCAAAGGGGAGAACTTCTTAATTTGTCATCAAGAGTTCTGTAAATTTGTCGTATGAGATTTAAAAGGTTATATCACAATAAGAACGAAGAGAGCATAAGTATGGGACCTTTTTAACGTCATCCGACGAATTGAAAGCAGTCCACTTGACGTGATTGCAAATCGGAAACCCGGGAGCGTGAGTCGTGGCTAATATAGATATTACAAGTATAATGTTAATTATTCTAAATAAACGTCATTTACTCTACATAGATCCGTATGTAAAACAGTTGGCGTGCAGGGTTTACTTTCTTGATCGACTCCTCATACTAAGTAGGTGCTTTATGCAAGTGTCTCTGGTTCCGGGTATTGAGGTCTTCCTCTGGGTTTCCGCTGCAAACTTTTCACAATCCATTTTTATTTTTAAATAAGATGTCACTTGAGTTTGTGGTAAAAAGGGTCAAGATTTTCACTAAGTGTTTTATGTCACAGGAAACTTTGTATAATGGCGATAAACGAATATAGATATAACACTTATGATGTTAATTATTCTAAAAAAAACGTCGCTTATGCAAGTGTCTCTGGTTCTGGGTATTGAGGTCCTCTGCTTCTTACGAAGTCGTCTGCTACGTGACATTGGCTTCCTCTGGGTTTCCGCTGCAAACTTTTCACAATTTATTTTCATTTTAAGTTGTCACTTGGGTTTATGGTAAAAAGGGTCAAGATTTTTCACAAAGTGTTTTACGTCACAGAAAACTTTGTATAATTGTGATCTACGAACCTTCGAACATGGAGCATATTAGTAGAGCATACGGGCACTTTCCTTCTGTGGATTGTGGAGAAATCTTAATGTCAAATCAACAACCAAAATATTGGATTGGTTTACAGATCTTTAACAAATGGCCCGAAATATAGACCTCGGGCAGTTCTGTAAAATATGAGATATTGTCTCTACTCTACTCTGCTCTACTCAACTCTACTCTACTCTCTCTCTCTCTCTCTCTCTCTCTCTCTCTCTCTCTCTCTCTCTCTCTCTCTCTCTCTCTCTCTTTCCTCTCTCTTTCTGTACAGATATGTTCCAGTAGCTCATCAAGTCTAGATCTAGGCCATGCCACGTTTTGTGGTCGGTCTAAAGAAAATACAGCGCTTTGACAGTTCGGAACAGAAGAACACTGAAAAACAAGAAAAATGGCATTATCATAATAGTTATTAAGCATCAAGGGAGCCTTGCGTCTTGTGATCTCTCTCTCTCTCTCTCTCTCTCTCTCTCTCTCTCTCTCTCTCTCTCTCTCTCTCTCTCTCTCTCTCTCTCTCTCTCTCTCTCTCTCTCTCTCTCTCTCTCTCTCTCTCTCTCTCTCTCTCTCTCTCTCTCTCTCTCTCTCTCTCTCTCTCTCTCTCTCTCTCTCTCTCTCTCTCTCTCTCTCTCTCTCTCTCTCTCTCTCTCTCTCTCTCTCTCTCTCTCTCTCCCCCCCCCCCCCCCCACTCCCTACCATTTATGATGACATCCAGCGGAGCATGATAAGATTTTTAATCATATCCTGATGGGATCCATCCATGGCCACCCATCACCGAACACTATCGTGGCAGCTCATATTAATGAAGGTGTCACTTTGATCGAGGTCAACCCAAACCACCAGAGTGAAAATTGGGGTAAAACTAACAAAAGCCCTCTTGGAAGTGAAACAACACTGGATTACAATTCATCAAAACGTGAAAGAATTCTTGATTAATAGGGTGGAAATTGCGGTTAAGATTTTTAAAGTTCATTTTTCCTCTCTTCCTGCGGGCGGAATTCGACTAGGTGACAACATACATACGTTAAAACGCTACGAATTCCCGTAAGACAATACATGCATCCTTCAGCACTTTTTGTTTGTATCACATTGTCTAACAATAAGCGTTTGGAAGGATCTTTTAATAGATTGGCAAAGTACAAATGCCTTCCACTAGAATGAGGTCGATCTGTATAGGGCACAACGTACGATTGCTGGTCATAAAAATGGCTTAATCGGTGGTTCGTTGTTTTCTTTCGAAACTAATGTTAGGCCTCTGTCCCGCAGGGTAAAACAAATAAAGCATGCAGTCAAAAGGCATCGAAATGTAATGGAGTTAGACAAAAAATGAGGACCATTTTACGGAACATTTCTAGGCCATCTGGGCACGTCAAGTTTGGCATAAAGTTGTATATTGCCCTAAAGATTGGAGTGCTAATGTTATTTTTCACCAAAATAGTGGTTTCGGAAAATTAAAGGCAACAACTGTGGTTTTTTTCTTAAAAGAAAAAGGTAAATGTGCGAACTTCTTCCTGTAAGGCCAGCTGGTAGAGATGGCAGGAATGAAACTGAAAGTATTCATACAATGTAGACGGCGGCGGATCTAAAACCGTGCTAAATAGATCTACATAATTATAGTGAAGTAAGATCTATAATAAAGAATCTAAAAAAAAAGTTGCTTGGACATAGATTTCAAATCTAACGCCTGGATGTTTACCGCAGTTTGGCTCAAATCAAATGTTTAAATCTAGATCTAGATAGATCTATATTTTAACTTTGTAATTTCTAAAGGATTTAAGTTCTAGATCTAGATTTTGTGTTTAGGATAAGAATTATCGATATATCTTGACTCTGGGTAAAAATAGAGAGTCTAGATAGGTGGTGGCATATACATGGATCTTGTAAGTAAAGGATAGATATCAAGAACATTTATAAGTCTATTTCATACACACACGCGTACCCAAGGCCCGGCAAATTGACAGCATGGTTCAGTTCATAGAATGGGGTTTTCAGTTTGTAAATAGCATACGATAATCCGAGCTGCTTTCATTGCTGAGTGTTTCTTTTATCGGTATGATTATGGTGACAGTCGTCGGGCAAAGGATTAATATTATTATTATTATTATTATTATTATTATTATTATTATTATTATTGTTGTTGTTGTTGTTGTTGTTGTTGTTGTTGTTGTTGTTGTTGTTGTTGTTGTTGTTGTTGTTGTTACAATTATTATTTTTATTATTACTATCATTCTCATTATTATCATTATTATTATTAATAATAATATCTGAGTGGCAGAATAACCAATCTGGCACGATGCGAGGAAACCACACCCAAAGGCTAGATAATCAATGAGAATGGTATATACGCGAAACATCCATCGAGACTAGACAAGACGCCCAAACAAACAGATTAATTACAGGCGCAATACATCTGCATAAAACTATTCTTGATCTAACCCTGAGCTCTGTAGTAAGTAAAGGGTCTCACCTCATCAGCTTACCCCAAACTATTTAGTGCTTATTCAAGCTTACATTCCAATATTGCCTTTTTTTTTTTTTTTTGGGGGGGGGGGGTATTTTAATTTATAACTTTTAAAACATTGTTTTCACCTGGATCACGTCATTCCACGTAGGTGAAACACAGGACCAGGTTGTCTGATGATCTAGATTTATAAACCTTACACAAATTAATGATAATATAGGTTTAAAATGTTCCAGGTTTAACAGATTAAAAGAAGAAAGGAGTATAGATCCAATTTACATAATCTCATTTCAGAATTCCTGATAAACGGCTAAATCGGGAGTGGAGATAATGCCAGACTAATTAGGGCTAAACAGTTGAAACAAAATGTGAATGTTGCTTAAGTTACGGACACTGTTCTCATAACCAAGTCTGACTCATCACGAGATTTGAGAGACGGAAATAGACGGGTAGTTTACGTTTGCTAATCGGTCCAATCAAGCTGTTTGGATCTTCTTGTGTTCTGGCGTGAAAGGTGGGCAAGATAATATTACCTTATCGCGAGGAAAAGGTGGGATAAGAAAAGATGGATCTTTCAGAGGTGGACTTGCTTCACATTTGAAATAAGTGGAAGGGATGGACTTGTCAAATATGAATGATGCATGTGTCAAGAAATACCTGGTAATGTACAGGTTACGAGATAATAACGTTATTGGGAGGGGAGGGGTAGAGAGAGACAGACAGACAGACAGACAGACAGACAGACAGAGAGGCAGAGACAGAGAGAGACAGACAGACAGGCAGACAGATAGACATAAAAACAGATATAGACAGATAGGGAGTGAGAATGGCATACATCAGAGACTTAAACAAAGAGGCGGCTATAATTATAAGACGACGCAGTAAAAAAAATTAATATTGAAATTACATGATCAGAGTCAAAGAGCAAAGCGGATAGCCTATCGTAACTCACTTCCACAAGAATTTCATCGGAAAAGTAAATCATAACATTTTTCATGAAATAATAACCTTAAGAATTTTTTTTATCTTCCACAATAGACTGAAGTCTGTTAAGGCGCATTTCTACTTACTGTATTCTTCTACCGATTTGAACTATATTTCATAGTAACAAAGTTCAACATACAATTCAGATGAATCCACGCTTGTGGAACTAGCTTGCTCTTATGTTCAGCCATGTATTTCAGTTGTATGAAGTAGATTGTTTTCAATGCTATTTTTTTTCACTTCATATCGTTCAAGAAATCAATAAAGCAACATACATTAGCTTTTGCTATTAAACGAGACACAATAAAAGCAAGATAGGCATACCCTGATTAGATTTAATGCGCGATGAATTCTTTTCACCATTAATATAAATATGACTTTGCTGACTAAATCTCGACATTAATCAAATTCAAAATAATCAGTGGAATTGATGTAACCAACGAGCACTTGATCGGATGCCTTGATCTATCCCCTTAGAAGACTCTAAGAAAGAATGAGACTTTTTTTTTTTGTGCCGCCTCAATTATCAAAACATAGACTTCTAGGGGGGAACACGAGTGAGAACGCTTAATCCGAATGTCGGAGTAAGAGAGTTCGGAAGAGGTGCAACCATGTCAATCAGCTTTTCCTCCCTAGTAAGAGTTATCTACGCCTGGCAATTAATTTCAGGTGGGGAGTCTCACTGGATGAATCATGACTGTGTTCAGAGGACTTAGCGAGCTGCTGGCAGGAGGAAAATAGAGGGGGGAAGGGCATAACAAGGTAGGACTAGCTCGAGAGAGGAGACTTGATAGATAAGGTCAGGTAAACGGGAGATAACTGACGCAGACAGACAAATCACAGCACGGTGAGAGCCTCCTCTGGAGATAAGCTCGTTTTACGTAGAGGTAGGTAGAGAGGCAAGGTGAAGGTGGAGACTCTCAAGGCAATGGTTTTTCGGCGGTAAAGATAACGTTCTATATGGTTCCAAGCCTCTCTTAGTCTTTCCTAAAGAATAAGTTGATTTCGAGCGGGTACTTCGAATTTTGTGGGAGGAAGTGAGAGAGAGAGGCAGTGAGAGAGAGAGACAGAGACAGAGACAGAGACAGAGACAGAGAGAGAAGAGACTGGAAGAGTAGAAGAACGAGAAAGATTGAGAAGACACTGGCGGGCAGGCATACAGAAAAAAAAAAGAATCAGACAAATTAGGAGAAGAGAAGCACAATCTAAATTAGGAGAGAGAGAGAGAGAGAGAGAGAGAGAGAGAGAGAGAGAGAGAGAGAGAGAGAGTAGTTAACGGAAAAGCATCACAGTTTGGCTTTATTTTCCATACCATCCCACTTTCTTTTCCTTCAAATAACCTTTGTTTGTTTTTAAAGTTCGCTTGCGTATGTGTTCAATAATTTCGTTTGCTCATGTATTTTCGTCTTTTCCTCTTTGGAAATCATTTATTAAAAAAAAAAAAAACTGGTAAATTTGATTTAGGAAGTAAAGAATACATACTGCCATTTTGCCCTTTGACAATTCTTAAACTGAAGAATAAAGGCCTCCGGACCGTCAATGTGGAAAGAGACCTTTTGCTTAAACTAGACAAAGTTGAGAAAAATTACCCTTTGTTCCGATGCCTTTCATTCAAAAAAGTATTGAGGGGAAAGAATATCAAACCTGAATCTGAAATAGAGGATCGCGGGGGGAAAAAGGGAAAGAATCAAAGAGTAGCGTTTAACGAACGCACTTTGGTGGAAATTTTTTGACAATCAATTTTAATCCGCTAGGATAAAAAAAATTCTAAGTTGGAAAATCAAGTGGAACGTAACTTTTTTTTTTTTTCTTTAAATGCTCCCCGTTCTTTTTCATCATCTTTACTTTCAATTTTTTTTTTTTATTTGCTCTCTCCCTCCCTCACTCACTCTCCCTCTCTCTCTCTCTCTCTCTCTCTCTCTCTCTCTCTCTCTCTCTCTCTCTCTCTCTCTCTCTCTCTCTCTCTCTCTCTCTCTCTCTCTGTCTCTGTCTCTCTGTCTCTCTGTCTCTCTCTGTCTCTCTGTCTCTCTCTGTCTCTGTCTCTGTCTCTGTCTCTCTGTCTCTCTCTCTCTTTCCCCCCTCCCCTCTCTGTCTCTTTCTCTCTGTTATGACATTTTCTGTTTGAACAAACATTATTAACGTCTAATTGCCAAAGCAGCAGCAAATTGTATGGCGGTCTGCAATAGTAATAAGTAGCTACGATTTAAAAAAAAATTGTGCTTGTGGGTAAAAAAAAAACAACACATCGTTCAGACAAAATAGAGGCGGAGGTTTGCTTTAGAAAATAAGGCGGGGAAAGTTGGCACGCGACTTTTAAATTGGGAGAAAAGAGAGAACTTAGGAGAAAGAGGATTGGGTGAGGATATGAACCAGCGAATGAGTGAGCGATTGAGCCAATTTGATAAAATCCAAATCTTTTTAAAATAGATCCTTAGAAACGCCTATGAATTCCCACTAGAAAGTGTAACTTTTTATACAAGCTATAGTCTTATAATGAGCGTTTACAAAATGATCTTTATGTAGATTGAGAAAGAACTCAATTAGCGTTTTATCAGTATCATATAGCATAGATAGAAAATAAATATATAGATGAAAACATAATTAGTGAAAAAAATATGTAAACAAAGTGGCTTTATGATCCGTTTATTGTTAGAAAGAGAATTACAAGGCACAAGAAATTTTTGGCTAGAGTTGACAGCATGGAGACGTAGAAAAAAGGCGTATGCGAGAGTGGGGGAGGGTGCGGAATAAAGTGTATATATATATATATATATATATAAGCCGAAACGGAAAAGAACGGAGAAGACTAGGATCCACACAATTGGACTTTCTGGGCCTTTATTTCATTTTATTTTTTTTTCCTTCCACTCAAGTTTAGCAGAATTCGGAATGGACGGAAAGTGCAGAAACTAATACCAAGGCGGGAATTCCATTCAGCAGCCCAAAGCAAAGGACGCGGTCCTAATGGGACCCTTATAATTATCTCTGTATGCGATAAACAGAGGGGAGTGAGAAAAAGATGCTTTCTCCTTGGTTTATTTCTGTGTCTTTGCGGTCTGGTGTGACAGACTTTGAATTAAGTTCAGAGCTTTCACCTGAGGGTAGCCCGGGCTTTCCTTGGAGCTGATGCAAGTAGCTGTCACTCATGATGCAGGCGCGCAGCAGACGATAGCTCGGAATCAGGTTCCACTTTCAAGGCCCGACGCCCTCCCAGGCGGATCTTCTAATCTAGGTGTCTTCAGGCTTCAAGCTAGGATTCGCGCACACAAAAACTTGAAAAGCTCTCCTCGCTGCTGGCTAGAGCTAGCTATAGGCTAAACAGGGCAGGTGTGACAGGGGGGTGAGTGATACTTTGACTGCCGGCAGTGACAGTGTGAGCACGAGAGAAGAGAAGACACCCAGGGGCTAGGATATCGCCGTGTGGCCCCCCGTGCAGGATTTGGCTTTCCTTTTCCTCTCTTTCTTTCTCCTATGGTCGCGTGCCGAACCCATAACAAAATCTGAGCCCGACTTAGGGGACTTGAAAGATCTAAGAGCAGGTTTACTGTCGCGTGCCGCCACTGTTTTGGACGTGGATGATGCTACGCTAGTCGTGATGGGAGAAATAGATGCTGTCCCGCAGCAAAGGCCGCTTGTTGTGTTAAAGCATTGAAAATGAGATGAATTTAAAAAAAAAAAGGGAGGGGGGGGGGGAGGGGGGGGGGACGTGATGGAAATACAATAATATTGTAAAAGCATGGCGAGGTGACAGGGATGGGGTGTAGAGGAAGATCGTAATAATAGGGCAGTGTATTTATGCGGGCCGTGAGCGCTCTCTGCGCTGTCACCTCTCGTTGCAGGGAGTCGGTGTGGGACAATGGTCCAGGACAACAGGATGGGGAAACCGATAGTTGTGTGCAGCGACAGAAGTCAGCGCTCGTGCTATAGCCAGCGCTGCAGTATACAGTACTCATCTTGCTAATAGAAGATCGCACCCCGTCCTCCCTGGGTTTTTTTTTTTTTTTCGTTTTTTTTTTTTTTTGTTTTGTTTTGTTGTTGTTTTTTTTTTTGTTTTTTTCCCCTCAGGAAAACGAAAAGATAAGTCTGGTTCAAAAAGTTATATCGTTGAATGGTTGTCGCGTGGTAAACTTAACCGCTCTAAGAACTACCTTCTGGAAGAGATTTTTTTTTTCGGTCTCTTCACATTTATGTGTTAAATGATAAACGAAAGGCTTATTTTTTGTGATATATATATATATATATATATATATATATATATATATATATATATATATATATATATATTTCTCTTTTTTTGTAGAGGGGTGGGGGACAGGTCCACGAAAATGAAGAAACAATTTTTTTTTATCCTTTGCTACAAATAATAATTCGATAACGCGACCTCGTCTGGATCAACTTGCTTTGGCTATAATTATTCATTTGTTATTGTCGCATTTTTTTTCAGCGTAAATTAATATTTCAAGATTATGGAGTTTATAAATCATTTGACGTTGGCCTATTTTGTAATAATTTATATGTCCGCAAGTTATATTGAATTGACGCTCTGTAGATCAACATAAAGTCAGATATTTATGAGAAGATCTTGAGAAGTACAGTGCAGCTACCGATACTGGAGAAATTGAACAGATATAGATTGGTCATACTCTCAGGAAGTCAGACGAAATCATCACAAAATATGGCACTGGATTGAATCCTCAGGGAACACGACTTGATCAGAAATGGACAGGACATGAATGAAAGTGAAGAAACTGGCCAGGGAAAGATGAAAAAAATTTTTTTTGTGGCCTATATCCTGAGTCAGGGTGAGAAAGGTTATGATGATGATGATGATGATGATGATGATGATGATGATGATGATGGTGGTGATGGTGATGGTGATGATGGTGGTGGTGATTATGACGATGATGAACTCATATTTAAAGGGAGACGATTTATGTGTATGATTAGGTATGAGAATCGTGGTCTAAGGAGATTACACGTCATTATCGATATATATATATATAATGTTACCTTTTAGTTTTGTTTGGAAAATTTCATAATCACTGCTAATGCTCAATTTATTTACTGCCACTATTATCGCCCGTTTCCTCTTTCATCTAAATGACTCATTAGCAATTCTGCTGACAGTTAAGCTGAATCACAAAAGTTACACACTCTGCTTTTTTAATGAGAGGATAAAATAGTGATACGAGCTGAGTGAGAGAGAGAAGGGTGAGAGAAAGAGA
This sequence comes from Elysia crispata, assembly GCA_033675545.1. Classification (NCBI taxonomy): domain Eukaryota; kingdom Metazoa; phylum Mollusca; class Gastropoda; family Plakobranchidae; genus Elysia; species Elysia crispata. Next base: position 63,357 of record JAWDGP010007193.1, on the reverse strand, counting down.
GACAGAGAGAGGCAGAGACAAAGAGAGAGAGAGAGAGAGAGAGAGAGAGAGAGAGAGAGAGAGAGAGAGAGAGAGAGAGAGAGAGAGAGATGAATAAGACATGAAAATATAATTGTTCAGTGTAGGAGCGTCGGAGGCTATTATGGTTATTATTGCATGTGATATCTTTAAACGCCAAGCAAGGAACGAAAACTGTATAATTATGTCCACTTGAATTCACTTTTTCCTGGAAACCGGAGTCATCTTTTCTGTGTTCAAGCGACTGTCAGCACACGTGAGGGCCATCTGGCTTAAGACATACTGTTGACTTCCCTGGTCTCAGGTCCTGATCAGACTGAGTAGCTGGGGAAGATGGTCTTCTAGCTTTAGGGTTTGCCCAAAATGTTCAATTGCGTGCAGTTCAAAGCCTTCATTAGTCCAAGTCGATATATTTTCATGGCAAGATGTCCCTTTTGCTTCTGTTTACTTCAGTTTCATTTTTTTTTTTTAAATAAGGATATCGCACTCTTAGGCTACATTAGAGGGAGACATATTGACTTACTTATCTCCCAATTCTCGGCTGATAGTCCGCCATTTAAGGAGGGTGGTTTTTTCTTCCTTTTTTAATGAGACATCGAAAATTTTTGTCGAGTTCCGGAATTTTTCAAAACGAAAATCTTTGGAGTAAAATATTCTGCTTTCACTCAAATAAAATTGAAGTTCTTTTCGATCGTTGAGCACGAGTATTTATCTTTTTCAGATGAATGTATAGTTAAAAAAAAAAAGAAAAAGAAAAAAAAGGTGAAACTACGTTAGACATAATGAATGACAGTTTGACACAACTCATAGTCCTTACTATTACTACCTGATCAATTTCGCCAATGGTAAAATGACACCCTCAATTGTCATGACTTCGCTGGAACTGTCATCATTCTCCTTCACCTCTGAGACTCAAGAAATTTTTGTTTCCAACAAGGCAAAACTCTTCAAGTAACCTAGCTTTAACATTCTAAGCTTGGCCTGTGGCCAGAATAAATAGTGTGGAAATAAACGCGGCAAAGACCTCGTGAGCACCTAGAATCTTTTCAAAGCAAAATCTTCAGCTGGCTTTCGGGTATTTCCAATGTTACATTTTGAAGTGCTTAAGTGCCCTTGACTTTGATGATTATGTCCAAAAAGTACAAAAAAAAAAGGTTGAAGGCTCGAAAGATTATTGGAGGAAAAACGGGGAGAGCTATTTCACAGAATAGTCTTCTGAAGGTTATAATAGTACTTACCGCTGACGTTTTATTTTGTCTGTCATTCTTGGGAAGCTAGACAGTTTTCGGTTAGAAATTCGTAGAATCCAAACTAGGTCAGACCCCTCATGTTTGCGCTTAGTATGTCAACCAACATAGGAAAATAAATTATCGTCTTCAGAATAGTACGGTTGTTGAACTTCGGGCCAGACGTCTAGTATGGACTAGACTTTTGTTATAAGAAGGATAATGGGAAATTAGGTGAATTTTCGACAAAAGATAAAATTAGAATTTCTTAGGATAAAGTTATTACACGGAAAAAGCCACGATGAAACAAAGAAATTATTAAGATCTGCGAACGGCAATAACATTTACATAAAATGAATTCATAGAATGCTGATACAGTAGGAAAAAAAAAAAAAAAGGAGCGACAAAACGATTAAAACAACTTTTGTGATGATATTTTAAAACTAGCATAAAACGATTAATTTATAGACATCTTTAACTTGTTTCTCGGAACCGATTACGCGAATGTTTGAATTTTATCTGTTTGTAAGTTTGGCATTCAGTGGCTTCTAACTTATCCTTTTTAAGTGTGGCTTATAGTTTTGACTTAGCTAGCGTATTGCTATTATTCTTTTATTAATTTTTTTTAACCTCTTCCACCGTTCAAATGGTGGCCAAAGGCAAGATCAAATCAGTATATGCTACCGCTATAATTTTGTAATAACGTAAATTGACGTTCATGTCGAGAAAAAGAACAATAACAACAACAACAACAACAACAACAACAACAACAACAACAACAATAACAACAACAAAAACAACAACAACCACAGTAAGAGGAAGAAAAAACAGATGAAAGAAAGAAAGAAAGATAAAGGTATTTTAATACAACTTCTTCAACGCATACTTTCGTATAATGACAAGAGTAAAAAAAAGAAAGGAAGGAAGAATAGCGGAGTCACCGGAGACTCGCTGTAACTTGAGCTCCCCAGGGTCACTATGTCAAGAGACGCAACTCCAAACTTCCAAGTTACTTCGGCTAGACGTGTGGTATTTTTGGCGCGCTGGGTGAAGTTCTTTTTCCACTTCCTTTTTATTTTGTATTGGAAGTGCCAGTGCTAGCAGCAGTCTGTGCTATACAGTGTCACCTGTCACTTACTAGCTGATGTCGCTAGTGTCCGTGTGCCGTGAACCAGTGTCATTAGATTTCAGTCACTCACACAGTGTAGTTGGGTCTCTAGGGCTCGGGACTATTATAATACGGCTAATAGCGTCAGGAGACAAAAGACTGTTTAAAAGGGCGGTAGTGGAGAGAGAGAGAGAGAGAGAGAGAGAGAGAGAGAGAGAGAGAGAGAGAGAGAGAGAGAGAGAAAGAAAGAGATTCGGAAATAAAATATTGCTGTTTTCTATAGCAAACAGACAACGGTTGTTAAAATTCTTGGAAGATTTTAAACAGGAAAAACTAATTTTTTTTTTTCATGTTAAACATCAGTTTAAATAAATAAAAAAAAGCTTGTTTTTAAGAATTTGTTTTTCCTTTTGTCTTTCAGTGGTTGATAAACTAAACATGTGGAACTCGCATGTAATTTGCATCTGATTACGATATCGTTAATGTGATAAGAGCGGTCAATCAATCATAATAATAATAATAACAACAGCAGCAGCAGCAGCAGCAACGACGACAACAAGATAAAGAAGAATGGTTTCATCAACTACAAATTCACGACGAAAACAAAACGGTTAATCGAAAAAAACAAACAATCAAAATAAAAATAGCAACAGCAACAGCAACAGCAACAGCAACAACAACAACTGCAGAAGCAGCAGTAGTAGTAGTAGCAACAGCAACAGCAACAATTTCATTAAAAATTGGTCAAACAGAAGGAAGGCCATAAACAACGACCAGATCTAATTAAAAGAGATGGAGAAATCTCGACTCATTGGCCATTCTTCATATATCTTAAGATCTTGTCAAAGAAGATGGAGGAAAGGTTCGGGGGGAGGATGGGTTAGTTGGAAGTTCCGTCCGCCCTATATAAAGTACAAGACTTAAGTCGAGGCGCTGAGAAAGTCACCAAAGGAACAATGTCTTCGAGTGGCCAGGAGAGAAGAAACCCTCTCAACTTTGTCAAAA
>JAWDGP010007193.1:0-55000 GCA_033675545.1 Elysia crispata | reverse complement strand
CAGTGTCCGTCACCAGGCTGCTAGAAAGATGACCAAATGTCATGAGTGGTCACTCACTGGTCAAGCGGTCAGCCATTGTAACAGACGAAGGTTGATTGTTATAGCTTCAGGCCTAAACCTAGCCTTGCCGCTGCCAGCTCTCATTTTACTCACTCATTCGCATTCTGCCTGCCTGTCTGTTTGTCTGTCTGGCTTTCTTTCTCTTTCTTGCCTTGATCATTCTTGTCTACCTTTCTCTTTCACACCTACACTGCCTCTCTCACTTCCAACATTTCCATAATTATCTCTTCTTTTTCTTCTTTTTCTTCTTCGCTCTCTCTCTCTCTCTCTCTCTCTCTCTCTCTCTCTCTCTCTCTCTCTCTCTCTCTCTCTCTCTCTCTCTCTCTCTCTCTCTCTCTAAGCAATATAATCTAACAGACTTCTCATTATTCTGTAAACATCAATATGACTGTGACCCTTATTCATGTCTAAATTCCTACTTACTCAGTCTCTATCTCTGCCTTTGTCTCCATCGGTCTGTCTGTCTTCATTCATCTCTGCCTCTTTATCTACAGCGGTTCTCTATGTTCAAGATGGCCATGCTATGTCACTTATCAAGTCAGTTTCTCCAACGAAAAATAAAAAGGACAAACAAAAAAAAAAAAACAACCTCGAAATCATGTCTTCCTTCATTCCAGTATCTTATCGAATAATTCACTTTACCCCTTGCCAGTCTAGCACATCGATACATCTTTGTGCTCAGTAATATGAGGTGTGCGAGCTGTGAAAAGTTCTTTCGACACTTAATTATAAGTCGAGCGGAGCGGTTCTCAGACAATAAATCGGTAGAATTGTGATGAAACTTGGCGGGTCCATAAACCGCAGTCTACCAAATGACCATAGGGGTATTTTGACACTGAAAAAACCCTAAGACCACAAAGACATTGTTGAATGGAGTAAGCCTCCGCCAGGCAAAGAATTGTAGGCTGAAGTCCAAGCTAGTGTAACATGCTACATGCAAGAGGAAAAAGGATTGAAGTGAAAAAAAGAAAAACAGATAATGATGAATAAAATTATGACAGAGATTAGAGGAAGGAGGGGGAGAGGAATAGAGAAAGAGAGGTAGAATAAAGAGAAAGATAGTGAGGAAGGTATATATATATATATATATATATATATATATATATATATATAATTTATAGAGAGAAAGAGAAGAGAAGAGAGGACTGGAGTATGCACTGCACTGATAGATCCTTATTATTCGATATACAAAATAAAAAGTAAAATTGGAATTTAACCTAAATCATTTTTGTTGAGATCAAAATGGCAGATTTAATTGACAACAACAGCTACTGAGAGTGAGGGTATAATGTTAGTGCACCCGTATGATTGAAAATGGGTTATTGTTGTTGAGCCTGGGTAAGGGGTGGGGGGAGAGGGGTGGGGTGGAAGTCACTCGCCCTCGAGCCAGTGCTCACTGCAGACTGCCGCGATAATTGAAGGTTTAATTACAGGTGTGCATGGCAGGCCGGCCTTTATTCAGGCTTGCAAATGGCAGGAAAGAGAGGTTGGATTATTGGGCAATTGTGTATGTGTGAGGGCTAGAGAGGAAGATGAATATAATAGGCTCTGAGTGTGTATGTGTGAGAGAGAGAGAGAGAGAGAGAGAGAGAGAGAGAGAGAGAGAGAGAGAAAGTGAGGGTTGAAAGAAAGACAGGTGCATTTAGAAAAACGTAGAACATGGATGTTCCAACATTATATGACTTTATTGTAAATGGCGAAGCTTATGTTGTGATTCATAGAGAGAGAGAGGGAGAGTACATGAGTGAGAGAGAGAGAGAGAGAGAGAGAGAGAGAGAGAGAGAGAGAGAGAGAGAGAGAGAGAGAGAGAGAAAGTGAGGGTTGAAGGAAAGACAGGTGCATTTAGAAAAACGTAGAACATGGATGTTCTAACATTATATTACTTTATTGTAAATGGCGAAGCTTATGTTGTGATTCATAGAGAGAGAGAGGGAGAGTACATGAGTGAGAGAGAGAGAGAGAGAGAGAGAGAGAGAGAGAGAGAGAGAGAGAGAGAGAGAGAGAGAGAGAGAAAGTGAGGGTTGAAGGAAAGACAGGTGCATTTAGAAAAACGTAGAACATGGATGTTCCAACATTATATTACTTTATTGTAAATGGCGAAGCTTATGTTGTGATTCATAGAGAGAGAGAGGGAGAGTACATGAGTGAGAGAGAGAGAGAGAGAGAGAGAGAGAGAGAGAGAGAGAGAGAGAGAGAGAGAAAGTGAGGGTTGAAGGAAAGACAGGTGCATTTAGAAGAAAGTAGAACATGGATGTTCCAACATTATATTACGTTACTATAAATTGCGAAGCTCATGTTGTGAAAGACAGAGAGAAAGAGAGAGAGAGAGAGAGAGAGAGAGAGAGAGAGAGAGAGAGAGAGAGAGAGAGAGAGAGAGAGAGAGAGAGAGTGAGGAAGACAGAAAAGAGAATCAAAATAGATGGAACGAGTGCTCACATTGAGAACGCGATAATAAAGATTACGGAAGAAAAGAAAGACAACACAAAACACTTACTCTAATAATAACTTCAACATCAGTAATTTTTCTTATTCCAAACTTAGTACACCCTAATAGTTTACACACTTATTACACGTGCACACACTTACACACTTAATACATGTGCACACCACAGTCACACACTTTCACTCACACACTCCAGCTGGCAGTTGGAAGGAAACGCCCCCCTTGTGAGTGAAACTGCTCACGGCACGGACAAACGGATCATCTCTCACCCAGGTTTCGCACTCACCGCCAGGGAAGAAAGAGAATAATGCCTGGTGTTAATTGCACGGATTTTAGACTACCTCGATAATTCTAATAAAACTTAAAACCAACAGTTAGTAGGGCGATTGTTAGGCCCCCGTAAGGGGCCTCAGAGGGGAAAGGTCAGGCTAGGGGGACTCAAGGGTCATCTCGTTCGCAGACAGATGGACACAAGAGGGCGGCTTAAGTTTTCGGACAATGGCCGTGGGTGGGATGGGGAGCAGAAACACACAGGGGGGAGTGGGGCCGAGAAAAGAGAGACAGACAGACAGACAGACAGACAGGCAGATAGACAAAGAGAAAACAAAAAAAAAGATTATAGTTAGAGTGATGTTAATAAAAAAAAGTTACACCTTACTATCGTTCTGCTAAGTGCACGGCTGTCTTGAGAAAGAAGAGCTTGTTATATTTCAGTTAAGTGGCCTAAAAAATTGCAAAGTGATCAACATCCAAACCAAAATTTTTGATTGTTTTGTTTTATTCACATTTCAAAGATGCACGAAACATAGTAGCAACAGTCTTTCTGAATCAGAAACTTAGTCTGTCATTTTCTCAGGTAAGCGCAAAGTTGGAACTCTTCAATAGAGTCACGTTTTCGCTTTTTTTTTCCCTTATACATCGTAATAGCCAGTTCAGAATATAAGTGAGATATTCTCTTTCATTTTCTGTAAATCAAAAAAGTCCTCAGTCGGGCAGGATGAAACGAAAGGTAAGGTCCCAAACTCATCAACATTGTTCTGATATAGGGGTCAAACCCGCAAACGTTGGTCGATTTTGATATTTGGCAGGACATTCAAACCCTACAGCGATTGACATTGATTGAAATATCAAAGGTTGAAAAAAATATCGAATTTTCTCAAAAGAAAAAAAAAAAAAAACAAACGGCAAAACGAAATCTGGATAAAAATTGTCACATTGTGTGCCGTCAACTATAAGGAGGGCTGGAGGAAGAGAAGGAGAGAGGAGGCGCGGGGAGAGAGAGAGAGAGAGAGAGAGAGAGAGAGAGAGAGAGAGAGACACACACACACACACAGAAGAGAAAGTGGAAGAAAAAAAAAGATATACAGACCGAGAGAGAGAGACAGAGAGACAGAGAGAAAGAGAGAGAAAGAAGTCCGTGGATGTAGAGAAAAACCCAAATTGTAAAATTGAAATCGCAAAAGCAGGAGTAGGCTGAACCTATCATAAAAACAACAGCATATACAAATTGTAAACATAGGATGCAAAAAAAAAGTTACCGGAAAAGACTCTGTGTGTGTGGCGGGGGAGGTGTCTTTTAAAGAGGAAAAGAACCAACTTCATCAAGAAAGGGACAGAATAGAGTAGAAAAGATGTGGTGAATGCGAAGGTAGAACAGCTGAAGAAATAAAAAATTGGGAAGAAAAACATTTTAAGTGAAAGCACATAAGCGTCTTCGACATATTTATAAATTATTTGAATAATTGAAGGTAAGATTATGGTACAGGTTAAAATGTTGTTTCGTCCTCCTTACTGATTTTGTAAAGATTCAGGCAGTAATTTGTGAATTAGTGTGACAAGATGAGTCTCATCACAGCACAGACGTTAAAATTTTTGTTTCAGCGTTTCTGATTTTTTTTTATCAAACGACTACAAAATGATCCAGTCACTGTAATTATTCAGAGGCAGCACACAATACGCGCAGAGCTGGGGCCGGGTTACCTGCAAAGCTCGACGCTCCAGCAGGTAGAGAGTCCCGTAGCCCCGCCCCCTTTGACAGGTGATTGGTTGGGCTGGCTGCGCATGTGGAGTCTGAGACACGGATATGAGGTCGGCTTACCTGTGTCTTCGCGTACCCCGTCCCGCGCAAGATCAATACACCTGAGCTGACCAATCACGGCACACCTTGCCATCGCGCTGAGGTAAACAGAAACTGAACCCCGGCCTGTGGTTTCTTCTGAATGGTGCGTTACCAGACATGCGTATTTAGCAGTTCTTTATCATTCTCAAAGTATGACATTATTGTTAATCAATGCATCCAGATTGTGCAGTTAAAAAAAAAAAAAAAAAAGATATGAATGAGGAGGAAAAGGTTAGCTTTTATTTTTTTGTTTGTTTTTAATTTCTTGCAAGTGATCAAATTAGAGACGGTTGCTTTTCCCGTCCTTTTCTTTTTCATTATTTACTTATTGAATGGATCTCACTTCTAGATCAGCTTGGCTTTTTATAATTCGGTAAATGAGGCGTATCTCTTTGGCCCTTTTCATTTTTTTTTAAATTTTTGTAGAGAAAATTTTTGTTATTCGTCTTTTCTATACTGTCATAATTTTTCCCCCTTTTTTTTCATTTTAACTTGATCACGATTCTCTTATTTTGATGGATAATGACTGACCTATTTGTATTTAATTCTGTTTTAACGAAGCTGCTTGTAATCCACAATTCTTTGTACACTGTCAGTTATCTTATAGGTGTTTATTGCAAAGAATGAAAAATACCGTTTTCACGTTTAAAAAATCAGCGTCCTCATAATTACAACCTTGTTTTGTTTATTATCTTCTAGACGCTCTCCACTTGCTAAAATAATAAACAGAACCAATAGATATAATTGGAACAAAAGATTTTATGCGAAGTCGAATGATTCTGAACAATGGATATGATATTACCATCTTGGTCGGTGAATCATAACAGTAAAAAACAAACAAGTATTTGAATTTCTAAGATTTAGACACAGGTCGAGGTAATTATGATCCCTCGGAATGTGAAGTTGGCAAGCACATTTCCTTCCTACAAGCATCTAAAGTGAAACTCTGAGAGAGGCTTGAGGTAACATTATATTTACAATCAAGGTTAGATCCATTATCTTTAGACTGAAGGACTTCGTGCCTGCACTATTTTTTACCAAGAAGGTTAAAATGTCCATGACTGAGATATGGTTTCTACGGTATAATGGCCTCGGTTCATGACGTCAAAAGCGATGATGAGACAATCGGCAACTACAGAACGTTGCAATGGCACACCTCGTCGTGTCCACAGCACAGGAAACACGCCCACTTAGCCCAGGCTGTGAGTTACCGTGTTACTGAGTGTTTAGATCTACGTGGAGATCTATAACTGTAACAGGCTGTAAAGTATTGTAATTATGCTTTGTGGTTGGTTTTTCCCCAAGATGATCATCTCTCTCTCTCTCTCTCTCTCTCTCTCTCTCTCTCTCTCTCTCTCTCTCTCTCTCTCTCTCTCTCTCTCTCATCTCTCTCTCTCTCTTCTCTCTCTCTCTTTCACTCTCTCCTCCTCCCTCTTCTATCTTTCTCTCTGACTCAGTCTTTCTCCCCCTCTCTCTCTTTCTCTCTCACTCTCTCTCGTTCTTTCTCAATCTCACTCACAAGTCTTTCTCTCTCCATCTATCTATCAAAGGAAGACAGAAGGAGAGGAAGAAAGAAAGAGAGAATGATGGAGGAGGTAAATGGGTCTATAGCTTTATAGAAGTTCAAGGCCGAAACACTTGCTACAAGGGGGGTTTCTTCTCTAAAGACTCTGTTATCTAGCTCTCCAATGAGTCTCTACCTACAGACACAGCTAATAAAACATCGTATGGACATCAAGGTATCGCAAAATAAACACCTTTTGTATTAAACCTGTCATAGAATGATATAGCCAAAGTTTCTCATATAGGCCTAGATTTAAAAAAAAAAATACAGATTAACGCATATAATTATTAAGGTGTCTCACGACGGTATTTGCCTAGAAGAAACAGTGAGAGAGAGAGAGAGAGATACAGACAGATAGACAGACAGACAGACAGACAGACAGACCAGAGAGAGAATAAGACATAAACAGACAAAGTCAAAGAAAAAGCAAGAGACATCAAGTGGGAAACATAAAAAAAAAATAACATAAAATTACAAATAATCATAAAAACAATGGAGAAGAACGAGGCGGCCAGGAAGAACCGCCCCTAGGCCTGACACCATCTCTCTGATTTCTGTAACGTGTGCTAGTTGTGCAGATTACCATACCTATGCGAGTCGTGAAAGCCAATTATTATGGCATTCTTAACTAGGTTACACTAAGTGCTTTTTCTCTCTGGAAATGAGAATAGAGAGAAAGAGAGAGAGAGGAGGGGGGAGGGAGAGAGAGAGAGGAGGGGAGGGAGGGGAGAGAGAGAGAGAGAGAGAGAGAGAGAGAGAGAGAGAGTAGAAGAGAGGGAAGCGAGGCGCAGTGTGTTTGCTAACTGTCTCGTGTTTTACCTAGGCCTTCCCAGAGACAAGTGGAACAAAACACTTACAATGGAAACGTTTGTTTGAACAAAGACGTCAACCTTATTGGCCGGTTTATCATCATTCTTTTAGTTAAAAATATGTTTGAAACTGCTCACCTTCTTTCTAAAACTACTTGTTTGTTTTTTTTTCTCTATGCCATGCTTTGTTTCATGAGGAAACTTTAAGAACTATTTGCACCCTTTTTCAAACATTTTATAATGTTTGTGTGTGCGTGTGTCATTTATTTCATTTACTTATTTATTTTTGTTTTGAATCATCCCAGAAGTAAAAATAGTGTGATGATTCATGCATTGCGAAACTGGTTTTTATTTTGATTATTTCTTTAGTAAACTGACGCTCTCAGGTTCTCCCACTTGAATCATGAAAATCATGGGTGTATCTCACCCTGACGTGAGTATGCGCTTAAATGATCGGTAGGTTTGGAAAATTTACCATTATCATTATCTTCCATTTACGCTTTTCAACACGGCATTATTATGGCTGTATTGTACATCAGGAAAAACCGACTTTACAACGGCATTTTTTTTTTCCTTGCAGAGGATGAAATTTCAACATAGTGCTAGTGACACAGCGCTCTTCAGACTCGAGCGGCGGCCATATTGACGGAGAATCGCGTGTATACTGATCGGCAATACACAGTTAGAACCTGGTCGTACAATGCATAATAATTAAATTTTATTATTGTGATAAATTCAAATTCCTTTTCTTTTTTTTTTTTTTGTTATTATTATCTGCACTTTCTTATCAAATCAAATTTAAGATCTCTCTAAAAGATTACTTTCTGAGAAGGTTAATAAACACCCATCAAAAAGTGACTTTAGGTACACTGACTTACGGGATCTCAAAGCCTCACGTTTATTTTAACCCACATGATGATGATGATAATGGTTTTCAAGGGTCTATCAATAGATTTGTATTTTATAAAAATTATCAAAGTTTTTATATCATACTTGTTTTAAAAAAAAACTAATATTGACGAAATAGAGGAACCCCCTCCCCCCCTTTTTTTTCCCCCTTCCCCACAAAATACACACAAATAAAATGAATAAATAAATAAATAAATAAATTTATAAATAAATAAATAAATAAATAAATGAAGGAAGGAAGAGGAAGTTAATGAATGAATTAAAGAGCAAAAACAAACCCTCAAAGGGCTCTACAGAGCAGGGCAGAAACAGACTAGTCCCTAACAATATTTATCAAAGGATAGAATAAGTGGAGGTGGAGTGAAAGGTGATTGTTATAGAGTCAGGCGGACAGCAGGGGGAAAACTGGTAGAGATCAGAGGACGAATCCGAGAGAGAGAGAGAGAGAGAGAGAGAGAGAGAGAGAGAGAGAGAGAGAGAGAGAGAGAGAGAGAGAGAGAGAGAGAGAGAGAGAGAGAGAGAGAGAGAGAGAGAGGGAGAAAAAGAGAGAGAGAGAGAGGGAGGGAGAAAAGAAAAAAAAGAGAGAGAGAGAGAGAGAGAGAGAGAGAGAGAGAGAGAGAGAGAGAGAGAGAGAAAGAGGGAGAGAGGAAGGTGGACTGACCGTTGGTGTCGTGGGGGATAGGAGAAGACATAATTATGAAGAGAAATCTAGAGCGAAATAAATTCTAGAAGACATCAATCCCAAAACGACACAAATCAAGACAGAATCCTCATCACAGTCCGGCAAATTCACCAATCCGTGTCAGTGCCGATCCTCGGACATGGCTCGCAATTTTCGAAGACGGGGGCCTAAAGACAAAGAACTTTCCTAAGATTAGTCAGCTGAGGGGGGAGGGTAGTAGTAGAGAAGGGCTCTGAAGAAAGGCAAAGTTGAGAATTAAAAGTAAGCGCAAGAGAAAAGAGAGTCTAAAGAAAGAGTTTTCGGCAGAATAAAGAAAGGGCAAATGATGGGGGGGGGGAGTAGAGAAGGGGTGGTTAGAGCAGCGACACAAAGTATAAGGGGTGCCAGACACACGACCACTCTAGTCCCGGAGGGGATATTGGCCCTCCCTCTGTTCTTTTTATCTCCCCTCCACCACCCCTCCCCCACCTCTCTTTTCTCTCTGCCCCCCCCCCACTAAAAAAAAAAAAAAAAAAAAAAAAAAATCTGTCTCCCCCTTCGATTCAATGATCTTGATGTCTCATTCTCAAGGGGGAGACTGACGGGGGACACGACAGTTTGCCCTAGCCCTCACAGACACACCCCTATGTGTGAATTATACCCCTACTGCGTCACTCACTCTCTGTTTCTCCTCCTCTCCCACTATGACTATCTCTTTCCATCTCTTGCTCAATTTCTCAGTCTCTTCAGCTCTTCTAAGTTAATACCCCTCTTTCTCTCTCTCCCTCTCTTTTTCTCTTTCTTTCTCTTTGCCTGTCTGTCTGTGTCTGTCTGTCTGTCTGTCTGTCTGTTTCTCTCTCTCTCTCTCTCTCTCTCTCTCTCTCTCTCTCTCTCTCTCTCTCTCTCTCTCTCTCTCTCTCTTTTCCTCTCTTTCATTCCCCATGAACCCTCTCTCCTCTCATTGTTAACAACATGCAAGAAAAGCGATCGTTTATTTTAATTTCAGTAATTTGATTTAGGCTGTAGGTTTAACATCGATTTATGATTATTCCTTTTCATAATCAACATGTTGATATTTTCTTTCACTCGCTTCTTTATTCTTTTAACCTGATCGAACTGTTCATTTATTTATTTATCTATCTATTTGATTTCTATAGTTTTAATCTCTCACTATTACCAACCAAATTGACGTTATTTTACAGATAACTTCATGAAGCTGGATCACAACAACCATACTTCTTGTTTATCAATTTGTTTTGGTTTCGTTTGTTTTTATTTTCTCGAAATGAACCAGATTTAAATAGATCCCTTCGTAACGCAAAAGCTACTATTTTTTTTATGTTTCTCACTATGTCTTTATCCATGATTAATGAAACATCAGGTTAACCCAAATGCGGGTATGGTTTTATTTGTATTTCGTAATGACTTGCACTTGTCGGTTCTATAATCGTAATTACGCTTACAATTTTTTATATAAAAAAAGGTCTTATTTTCACTATAATTATCCTTAATTTAAAAAAGTTGAGGGATCAACTTGAAAAGTTTAAAAAAAAAAAAAAAAGCGACAACCTAAACGATATTGCTTAACACACCTCTTTACTAGTTTATTATTATTATTATTATTATTATTATTATTATTATTATTATTATTATTATTATTATTATTATTATTATTATTACAATCAACATCATCATCATCATTATTATTATGATCACTTTTATTATTATTATTATTATTATTATTATTATTATTATTATTATTATTATTATTATTATTATTATTATTATTATTATTATCATTTGGGTTGAAGTGCCAACAAAACTTATCGCACGTTTCCTCTAGGAATCAGGTTAGGTGCTGATGGCCTTATGGTGTAATTAATTTTTTCCTTTGACGCACTCTTTCAAGAGGGGGAGAGTAATTTTTTAATCAGATAATATTCATGATTGTACTAATTATTTGAACGTCTTTATAGCTCATTGTAATTGATTTTTGTTTTTTACTTCTTTGACTATTAAATAATTGTATTTAAAATGTTTGTAAATAACTAAATATAATTCAAAATAATAAGAAGGAAACATAATAGACCTAGTTTAAAAAACAAAGCAAAAAGAAAAAAAAACCGCATCAAACACCAAAAAAACAAAAAAAAATATTTAACGTTATTCTTTTATTTAACTTCTGTTCCAGTAATGACATTATCATTTCTTCCAGAATGAGAGAAGGCACGAAAATATAATTTACAATAAATATCGCTTACTGACAACTCTAATATGATTTATCAGATCATTCTGTCCCCTTCTCTTTTTTTTTTTTTTTTAATTTTTTTCCTGTCTCTGCTTTGATTGCTTTTTCTCTTTCTCTCTCTCTCTCTCTCTCTCTCTCTCTCTCTCTCTCTCTCTCTCTCTCTCTCTCTCTCTCTCTCTCTCTCTCTCTCTCTCAGTTTGAATCTCTCTCCTCTCAGTCTCTCTCACCACCATCTTTCTCTCTCTCTCTCTCACACACACACACTCTCTCTCTCTTTCTCTCTACTCTCAGTCCCTCTCACCACCATCTTCCACCATCTCTCTCTCTTTCTCTCTCTTTTTTTCTCCTCTCTTTCCACCATCTCTCTCTCTCTCTCTCTCTCTCTCTCTCTCGCTCTCTCAATCCCTGCCTCCCTCTATAAGATTGACGATTCCTCCATCTCGATCATAGCAAGCTAAGGCAGCGGTGGTCGCAGAGAAGATCAATAAATTTGGCTCCTCTCCTGGGCTGCTGCTGCCTAGGAACGGTTTGCTAGCCGGCTACTCAAAACACACACTTTCTCGATCTTTCTCATTCATTACGACTCTTTGCTTTCCCACTCACTCCTCTCTCCACACCCCCCCCCCCCCTTTTTTTTTTCCATCCCACCTTATTTCGTTATTTTTAGTTGGTCCTCTTTGTCTTCGTTATTGTTTTTTTTCTCTCCGTCCCAAAGAAATGAAGAATGCAAACACTTAGAGTTCTTCCTCTAAACCTTAGACAGTCTCTACCCCTCCCAGTCTTTTTCCTTCTTCCTCTCCATTTTTCAAGTTTCTCCATCCCTTTTTTTCCCCTCGTCTTACCATCTATTTATCCATTTATAATTTTGTTCATCTATCATTCAGTCCTCTGCCTTTTTGCCCAATTGTATTATAATTTTTTTTTCCTGTAACCGCTCTAAATTAAATCTACTTGTCAACCAATTTCCTTTATAATTTTTTCTCAGTATGCGTTATAATTAATTATAATAGGGACATTCATATTTTTTCCTTGCTCATCCTTGGGATTCTGTAAATAATTTTTCATCTAATCTACAACTTATTAAATTGCACGTCGAGCTTAATTTTCTGTCATTTCTAATTTTAAAAAAGTTACAACGTCGCACATTTCCACAATCATAATTATAATATTTTTTTCACAGCGAAAAGAAAGTGCGGTGAAAGAAACGGATACGCCACAAAATGCAAATCTTTGCTCCATATTATGAAGATAACAGAGTTTTATCGCCTACACTTCATAACCTTAGATGCAATTTTAAACCCCCTTTTTATTTTTTTATTTATTTTTTTTTTCAAATGAAACTTGTTTCGGCATATTGTGACATTTATCGTAAGAGACGGAATAGATCCAGCCAATTTATTACAGTTTGAACATAAAAAAAGAGGCAACGAGACGGGCAGGCGTTGAGTTAAGAGTTAGTTAAAGTTAGTGCAACAATTGAATTAGTGTGATACACTGCATTTTACTATTTCGCAAGGGAATAGATTTATTTTGAAGTGTACAAAATAACAGGATGAAAACAGGCCTGAATCACAGTAAACTTTAAGTTTAAAGTAGCAGCAATAGTGGTTACAAAATAAGGAAAACATTTTGCACTGATAACTATATTATAATAACAACAACAACAAGATAATAATAATAATAATAATAATAATAATAATAATAATAATAATAATAATAATAATAATAATAATAATAATAATAATAATAGTTATGACTGCAATGATAAAAATAATGGTGACGAAAATATTCAGCAAAACGATAATTATTATAAAAAGAAATAATTCAATATTTTTTTTCATAAATCGGAATACTATTGAACTGAATCAAATCGGCTGGATTAATCTTAATCGCATAATAAACAGTCATAAAAGAAGGAAAACATCAATCAGGGTAATCATGAAAAAGAAAATGCACCATATTTTCTTTAAGGCACTGAATATCAGATTAACTCATTAAGTTCGTTCGCGAGATTGAGACAGTAATCAAATAACCGTTTATTTGTTTTGCTTATATTTATTTACTGCTTTTCGTTCCTTTCTTTTTAAACTTAATTTTCTAGAAAAGTAAATTTACGGATTCGAAAGAATTTTTTTTTTTTTTTTTATTAAAACAAAAGAAACCAAAATAATTTCAACCATTCAAATTATTTCTGCTAACAACACCAACGTACTGCAGTTTTCATTACGCGAAAGTTCTGCAATGACTTAGGACTCTCTGTTTGAAATGTAGTTGTAATTGAGCAATATTTTTAATATCCTAGCTTCTCCTTCTTCTTCTTCGTCTTCTTCTTCAAAGAAAAAACAAACCAAAATTAGTATGGAAATTTGAAAGCCTTGACACTATCTTGTTTCCGTTTCATTTTCTTAAATACTAATTGAAAAATACTCGGTTGTTGTACTGTAATGGTAGGTGCGCTGTGATTTTTTTGTCGTGCATTTTTTTTTAGTTGCTAACCTAACCATCCCTTGCAGATCTTACTCCCATTTGTGTTAAAATTTGAAAGCTATAAAATTGTTCTTCTTTTTGTTTCAATTCCTTTATGATTTTTTGGTTTATTTGTTTGAACTTTGTTAGTTGTAGTTGTGTTTTGTTTTTTTGTTTTTTTGTTTGGTTTTCGTTTTTGTTTTGTTTTTTTATTCATAATTGTGTTTCAAAAAATTACAAGAATGAGAATTAACGACGAGTGTTTCGACATCAAACTTTAAACATTTTACACGGCCGTCTGGCTAAGTTGATAAGAAGAGATTCAAGATCTACCCTAAGGTGGTTAGGATAGCGGTAACAATTAAACAACAACAACAACAACAACAAAAGCACGACAAAAAGTTGAAAGCAACCATCATTCCAGTACAACTTTCAGCCGGGACGCTGGCCAGTGGGCGATATTCCCATTCTGACAATCATAACATTTAACTGTTGTAATGAGGGAAATCCTACAACCCATCTGAATACTGAATACTCTTTAATGAAAATCATTGTGAAAACAAAAATAAAGAGATAAAACAATTTTTAAAAAGGGGGGAAAAGGGGGGGGGGGGATAAATCGATACGTCTTTGAAATATATTTTAAATTAACCACAACTTTCGCTTCACAATAATTACGAATTATAAAATTAAGACTTAGTGATCTTGAAATTATCATGCCAGACAACAATAACAACCACAGCAACAAAAACACTGAAAGGAGGGCTTTGTTTTAAATTAGCTGGATTTAGTTATCGAACAGCAAAAACGAGTAATTTATTAAGCAAACAAAGATTTTAATTTCTGGTTTACCTGCATTTAACATTGCTGTTTCGAAAAATGGAAAAAAAATATTAAAAAAAGAATATAATTTTATCAAAATAGTTTCCCAGAGAGGGAAAATTTCTTTAGATTTATTTTTCGTTTATTTTCTTTTAAAAAATAATTTGCTTTGAACAGATATAATGTGTATTTTGACGTGAATGGCGCCAACATGGAACTATAAGGAAGATGCAATGCCTCCCCCTTTTTTTTAGTTGAAGGAAATTTGATGCAGGTCTAGATAACTTTGCAGTAGGAGGGGGAAAGGCAAAAGGTTGTCAGGAAGCATTTTAATGATTATGTAAAAAAAAAAAAAAACGGACAGCGGCAAAAACTTTGCAAATAACAATTATAAAATTAAAATTAAAAAAAAAAAACAAAGAAAAACCGTTTTCATCAATTTCTCTCGCCTCCTACCCCAACCCCCAACCGCGACCGAAAGGGAAAAAAAAATAAGAAAGAAAACAGGAAACAAAGGCAACAAAACAATAACAGTTATAATATAATTATTCAGCTGAAATTTCAATTAAAAAAAAACAATTATATAGTAGCAGCAGCCACAAATACAGAACAAAAGAAAAAAGAAAAACGTAACATCACTACTTACTACAGAAAATAGAGATGTGATGTTTTAGCGAAAATACTAAAAAAAAAATTACAAAAAAAATGTAATAATTTATGTGCCTTGATTCCATTTCAGAACGATCAGATTTTCATTGCCCCCAAAGTTTGATGTTGCACAATATCATGAATGAGACATAGCCCAGATCTTTGCCTTAAATTGTTAACGATAGATATTGAAAGTGAAGTAAGTAGATAAGGTGTTAAGGAGAACTTCTATTCGATCTAAGTTGCGCAGTGTAGGGAAAAAAAATATTCTTTGACTTTAACGTTGAATATAATTTATACATCTGAGATCCCTTGGACAGACGGGGCTGAACTATCACAATGTAGAATTTCCCGTTATTCAGGATCATTTGAGACAAAGGACAGTCGTGGCATTCGTTCTTCAGTTATTGTAAGTTTCAGTTTCAGAACCAATGACATTTGAATAAAGAATTCCAAGCACTGTCGTCAATGGCTCACGATGCTGACGCAGAGAGAGAGAGAGAGAGAGAGAGAGAGAGAGAGAGAGAGAGAGAGAGAGAGAGAGAGAGAGAGAGAGAGAGAGAGAGAGAGAGAGTATAGATCAGACAGCCCTGAACTGGGGAAAGAAAGAGAGAGAGGGAGATTTGGGTGATGCTGGAACCTCATTATGTACAAGCTTGTGCGATGCCATATTTGGAACTCTTTTTGTGTCTATTTCCGTTCCCCTCCTCTTCCTCTCTCCCTATAATGGCTCGTGGCCCGATTCACTTACCTTTTCGCTTACCTAAAGAAACCTACGGGCGAAACATATCGATGTATAGTGCCAAATCAAATCTTTGAAAATGAAATAAAATCCAATATCATGATGACAAGAACTTTTTTCGCAAAAGGATAATGCTTTGGTCAGCTTCCAAACTGGCGAATCCTCCATCTACCCCGGGTAGCTTCCACAGGGACCGACCGGTGGGCTATGCAGGTGGTGCCAGACCGATGAGGTAGATCTAGATCTAGACTTCCTAGGTCGGTCCGAAACCCGGGCATCCCACGATAAAACACAGGAATGTGGGGCGGGTTCCGAAGGAATTTCACACATGACACTATGACAATCACACGAACTATTTCCAAAGTGAATGGTAATCGAAAATGAAGTCCTACTCACCGTTTTTCCGGCGGGGATTACGTTGTTTCCTTCTGCCGCACCTGCTTAGCACCTCGGCCATGTTTTCGTTTCATTTGAAGTAAGAGCTAAGGTTTTGGTGCCTAGTTGTGAGGATGCCGTGTGCGCATGCACGGTGACAGCATCCGTTCTCATGTGACCTATGGCAAGCAGCAGGTCCACTACCACCGCAGCTCAGGCGAAGGTTAGCTAGCCTAGGCCTTTGCTCTCTACACGTAGGGACAGTCGTCGCCTAGCTCTTGGGCTAAGGCTAAGAGCGTTTGGCAGGAGGAGGGAACCTAGGCCTTCATCACAGAGCAAGACCACAGAGGAGATGGAGAAGGAAAGGAAAAGATCTCACGCATACACGCAAAAACACACACACATGCACTGAGTAAAAACCTTGCCATTCTATTTTTATCTTCACCGGTAACCACCGACTGGCTAGCTGGCGGGACTCTGCGGGTAGCATCCCTTGCTTGTGTTATCATTTTTGACGCGATTTTTTCTTTCATTCCTCTCTTCTGCCCACCGTGGTCATACTAGGCCTACTCACCCATATATTCACTCATCGCCCTACTCACTCTCACTGATTCCTCTGTGTCATTCCCTCACTCACATTTTCTGTGCGATCGCCGTGTCCCAAAGTCCAGAATTCTTTCTTCTTTTTTTTTACGCTGCAGTGAGAGCGTGAGAAGACAATTTTCTTTTTTTTCCTCTGTTATTCTTTTTTCTTTTTCTTTTTTTTTTCTTCGGGGCAGGAACAATCAAGAGTTTCTCGTTGAACCGCGGTTAATATGAGCTGTTAACGTAGTTTGTTTATGTATAAAGCTTGGGAGGTGATAAGGAAAGGTCTAGATCTAGATTAGGACGGTAAGAGCACTTGCAATGAATACTCACCAGAGAAACGTAGGGCTAGATCTAGTTGGCGGGGCTCACTCGAGATCTACATCTAAACACATACACTCAGTCTGAAAGAGATGCAAGCTTACTTTATACAGTCATCAACCTAGCTAGCAGGTGTTCAGCGTGCCTACTCGTTCCTATTACTATTTTTTCCCCTCCTTCCTTTCCTGTTATTAATGTTTGTACAAAATAAAATTATCTTTCGATGCCATTTACGTGATACATGTGGTGATTAATTATTCTTCTTATTTTTTACATTCATGAATTATTTTTCTCTTAAAAAAAGAACCTGACATGATTTGTTCATAGTGCAAGTTTTGTTTTGTTTTTGCTTCCTTTTATTTTATTATTTTTGGTTATTGTTTTTGTTGTTGTTTTGTTTTTGTTTTTGTTTTTGTTTTTTTTGTTTGTTGTTTTTTTTTTGTTTTTTTTTGGGGGGGAGGGGGGGGGTGTTTGGAAAGGGGGTTGTGGGTTGTTTGTTGTTGTTTTTTTTTTAAACCACCTTAATGCTGCAATGACCGTTTTTATTATTTAATTTTATGTTGATGTCGTCCTTCTTTATTGGTGCCGTTGTTGTTTTAATTCATAATCTTGGTGTTATAGCACTGTGATTGTTGCGTTTATGATTATTACTTTCTTTGTTTTAGAAGTAGTTGATGAGGTTGACGGTACATGAGTGTGAACTTTAATTTTAAACAAGATAAACTCTTTACTTTATTTTTTGTTTTTTTGTTTTTTTTTTGTTTTTTTTTTCGGTTTTTTTTTTTTTGGTTTTTTTTTCGTTTTCTTTGAATTCAAACTGTTGTATTTGTTTTGTTTTGTTTTTTAATCTAATGGAATAAAAATAATTTTAAATTTTTTTTCCTACTCACTTATTTCTAACCCTCAAAAATAGTTATTTGTATATCGCCAATAAGGCTTTTTCAGAAAATAGGAGTTTCAATTAACTCTGGGACATTCTGAATAAATGAAAACAGCAATTATGATTTTTAACGAATTTCGTACAATTATATTCTTTTTTGCAAAGATTGTGATTAATCGGAAAATTCCTACGCATTTAGTAAATTTACACTTTACAAACATTAAAACTTCATTACTTTGCTCATTTCCATGTTCTATATATAATCTCTTGTGTAACCATGATTGACAAGCCATGCCCTTGACGTGGGTTACGATATATTGCAAAGTTATTTATGCATTAATTAATGCACCGCGTACCTTACAGAGAGCCAAGTTTTTATATACAGTTTTTGTTCTTTTTTTCCCCCTCCTCTCTTTCAGTCTCATGATAATTATCTCGCTCTGAGGACAAATCTTGCTAATTCTCCGTTTTTCTAGGTAGCTGTACACTCTGGTCTGCAACTGTTGATGATGCCTTCTTCTCGGTTGTAGTTTAGTGAGAGTCATCTTTAGGCACTGGCTACCTTGGTGGTGATAGTGCAGCTGCCGCACCAATGTCAGTTCTGTGGGCTGCCTTGGTGCCGGGTTCGAAATACGCCGTGTAATGAAATACTTTGAGGTGTAAGTGTTAGTAGATCAGTTTTGCCTGACGGGGTCTTGCTTTGAATCAAAGATAGGCATCTAAATGGAGAATTCGCCATATAATAACCAGTAATTCATTTTTGTTGTGTTCGTTCGATGTTTCTTTTTCTTTTTTTTTTTTTTCAGCTCTGCTTTAAAATTTGTTGTTCGAGATATTTTATTTTATATATGGACGTTAAATTTTTTTTTTTCATTGTAAAGGTAAAAAGAGATAAATGAAATAAACAGTATAATGAAACTAAGCAAATGAATATGGAATATAAAAAATTCTTATTGTTTTTTTTCCCTGGAGGAAAAATTTTTTTTTCTCTATTTTAAAAATTATCATCACCATCATCATCATCATCATCATCATTATTATTATTATTATTATTATTATTATTATTATTATTATTATTATTATTATTATTATTATTATTATTATTATTATTATTATTATTATTTTTAACCCTTTGGAAATTCAGAGCCTTGTTTATTTTTGCGTCCACTGCGTCTCTCGGAGAGCCGTTAACTGTACAAACTGTGTTGCTTGGGTATATGGGCTAAAAAGATGAGGCTCAATCCTCTCTTGTCACTGTGTCAAACATAGATCGAGCGTGAGTAAAAATAAAAAAAAAAAAACACAAAACAAAACAACCACCCAACAAACAAACAAACAAACAAAAAAACAACAACAAAACAAACAAGCAAACAAAACAAAACAAAAATAGAAAAAAAAACCGAAACAAAACGATTAGTTTCTCTTTCCTTTCATGACCGAATAATAATAATAATAATAATAATAATAATAATAATAATAATAATAATAATAATAATAATAATAATAATAATAATAATAATAATAATAATAATAATAATAATAATAATAATAATAAAATAATAATTAACATAAGAAAAATATTTGTCACCAGTATACAATCCTTAAAAACGAGATTGTCAAAATCTAGGAAGATATTCAGGAGCTATAATATTGTACGCTCTTTAACATATGGGGGGGCAGAAGAAAGCTTTTCCCCTCTCACACAAACACCCATTTGCGCTGACAATCATGACGCACGCTGACCCCTGTAAGGGTCATGCCGCGCCAGATCTGGGTGGATCTACGTGTTGACCCAATTCTTGGAGGCCTGACTGAACAACTCGATAAAATGTGGTGAGGTCAGTGTGACAAGTCAAACTTTTATTATGGTTTAGCCATGTATTCATCCTTTGTGGTTCTTATAAGATGTTTACTACATAATGATTTAGTTTGATTTTTGTGTGTGTGTCTTTTTCCTTTGAGCCTATTTTGTTTTAAGCTGCTTGTCTTGGTATAAAATATTTTGCTAATTTGTGAGAACAGGGATTCAAATTTCAAGATATGAAATTGATGTTATGGGGAATGAGAGAAAACTTTCGTCTTGCTCAAGGTTTACGCGACATTTTGCCCTTTTCAAAATATCTTTTTTAATTAAAAAAATCATCATCATCATCATCCTCTTCTTCTTCTTCTTCTTCTTCTTTCAAGCTACCATCATTATCATTTTTCTTTTTCTTCTCCTTCTCGTTCTTACTATTGTTGTTATTGTTGTTGTTGCTGTTGTTGTTGTTGTTGTTGTTGTTGTTGTTGTTGTTGTTTTTATTATTATTATTATTATTATTATTATTATTATTATTATTATTATTATTATTATTATTATTATTATTATTATTATTATTACTTCATTTTTCATTCTTCATTCTATAATTTTGTTCTTGACTTTTTTTTTCATTTTAATTAAGATTTTAAAAACAATTTTAAACTTTTTCAAAATTTCTCTCCTGTCATTCTGAAAATATGCAGTGAATCACCTCGTACTATAAAATTATAGAGATTCAGTTTTTTTTTTTTTTATTTCCTTCCATACGTTTCTCATACCTTTTCTTTCTCTTTTTTTCCATCCTTCCATTTTCCCTCTTTTTACATTGGTTATCTTATCCGACATCTCTTAACTTCGTATAAGTTTCTTTTGTGGTTTAAAACAAGAAAGTTCCTACGGCTAAGCTAACGTTGCATTATGGAGAAATTCTTCAAACTTGGTGTATTCTTGCTTTAATAAATACCTTACCTTAACCCCTCAATGATAAGGCAGATCGTGGGAAAATGTTCCTCTATCCTGTTTACAAGCAGTTTTCTTCCTTGTGTTCATTTTTCTTTATTTTTTCTCCTCCTATAAGGTGTGAGAATTCACTGCGCATTTTACGATAATGTAGCAGTGGATTTCAGCGGGGCTTTTTTTTTTTAGCCACCTGTCTGGAAGGATAGTTTTGTAGACCCAGGGTTGAAAGAGATTTTGGGAAATACAGATGGTGTGAAGGAAAGAGAAAATAGAGAACAGACAGAAAGATAAATATATCATTTTATTGAATGAGTGGAAGAAACAGAATATAAAAAGAATGAGGGATATAATTATATAGCCATGAAAATAGAGTGAAAGAGATGAAATTTACTGGGAACACGAGAGAGAGAGAGAGAGAGAGAGAGAGAGAGAGAGAGAGAGAGAGAGAGAGAGAGAGAGAGAGAGAGAGAGAGAGAGAGAGAGAGAGAGAGAGAAACAGACAGACAGACAGAGAGGGAGAGAGAGAGTGAGAGAGAAAGAGAGAGAGAGGAAGAGCAAAAGAGAGAGAGAGAAAGAGAGCGAGAGAGAAAGAGAGAGAGAAAGAGAGCGAGAGAGACAGAGAGGAAAAGGGGGGAGAGAGAGAGAGAGACAGACAGACAGAGAGAGAAACAGAGACAGAGAAAGAGAGAGAGAGAGACAGAGAGAGAGAGAGAGAGAGAGAGAGAGAGAGAGAGAGAGAGAGAGAGAGAGAGAGAGAGAGAGAGAGAGAGAGACAAGGATAAGCTGGTCGACGTATATAAGTTTCAACTAACAGCAATGTCAAAAATTTTTCGTTTAGGTTTATCACCAAAGAGTGATGAGGATTTTAGAGTAAACCTAAGAAAGATTTGTTGTAAGTTCAAAGAGGACTAAACTGTAACTGAAATCTTGAGTGAAAACAAGAGAGCTTAGTTTACTTTTCAAATACATTAAGCTTCTGTTAATGCAACATTGTTTAATGTGGAAAGTTATTGATAGAAGGATAAAATGTTGGACATATAGAAAGGTAGCTAGCTAGCTAGATAGATAGACAGACAGATAGATAGATAGATAGATAGATAGATAGATAGATAAATAGATAGATAGATAAATAGATAGATAGATAGATAGACTGATAGATAGGTTTATAGATAGGTAGATAGAAAGATGATTTGATTGATAGATAGATAGATAGATAGATAGAAAGATGGGTCGATTGATAGATAGATCGGTTGATTGATCGATTTATAGATATATAGGTTGATAGATAAATAGATGGGTTGATTGAAAGATAGATAGATGGATAGTTTGATTGATAGATAGATAGATAGGTTGATAGATAGATAGATAGATCGACAGATAGCTAGATAGGTTGATTGATAGATAAATAGATAGATAGATTGTTAGATAGGTAGATAATATTTTTTTTTGTCTAACCAGAATTTCCTAGTGCATAGGATTTCATCTTTGGGAACAACACATTTAAGTTCGCATCTTTAGCTTGTCCAGAGTTTGTATTCTTAAAAAAAGAATCACTGTCATATCATTATTTTTTTTCCTCGCTCTATCCATGTGGGAATGAGTACCACCTTATCTGGCGCTGAAAAAACCTGCTACAAACCTTCTATTTGTCCATAGGTTGGAAATAAAGAAAGCAGTCGAAGCTAAATCTAAGGATCTAAAGATGCAAATGACTGAAAATATAGAAATAACAGGAATAGAAAAATCAACCTCGAGACCGACAAATAAGACGAAAGACGTGTAAACATTACAACAGACGGAATGAACAGGGATCGAACCTGCGCCTCGATGCGGTACCCATCGGCCTTGCCGAGACAAGACCAGGCACTTAAGCACTGAGCTATCCGCATCTACAAAAAGAGATGCTTCAGGAACAATGACTTTGATACTGGCTTGAATAGACTAAGAAGTTGAATCGCTAAGAGCGATCAAGTCCATATTTTTACAGGACATAAACAAACTAGCTTCTAACGGATCTACGAAAGATGCCATTTGACTGAGGGAAAGGGATCTCTGTGTGTCGGTGTGTCTGTCTGTTTGTCTCTCTCTCTCTCTCTCTCTCTCTCTCTCTCTCTCTCTCTCTCTCTCTCTCTCTCTCTCTCTCTCTCTGTCTCTCTCACTCTCTATGTGTGTCAGTCTCTTTCCCTTTCTTTCTTTCCTTTTACTTCAATTTCTTGGCTTTTAAAAGCAATTAATCCTATCTTTAAAGAGGATTTGATACTCAAAAAGGTTTTCATGTTTGTATATGTGTTGTTTTTGATTTTGGTTTGTTGTTAGATATAACTCGTCAACTACATAATTATACATGCTGATGTTATGTCTTTTTGAATACCAATATCACCCTCCTTCCCTATTGGGCAGGATTAGAAAGATAGGGCCGTAAGGGCACTACCTGCTAGTCTGGGGCTTGAACCCACGAAAGAGGTCCTTGCAGATAGCAGGACAAAATAATGCTCTTTCGTCTTGACGAAGATATGCCTGTTTTAATGTTTATTAATTACTAGATCGATTTAACACTTTAAAAATGAAATTAAATATTTTTAATAAAACTTAGGCCAGAGGAAGAGATCAAGTTATGATAAGATAAACAGAACGCTCACTGATTCGGACTCTTCATCATCCAATCAAGATTAATGATTATTCTTGTTATAAATCTCTAGGTTAAAAATGCCTGTAACTAATTTAGCTTCGGGAGAGAGAAAAAAGAGAGAGAGAGAGAGAGAGAGAGAGAGAGAGAGAGAGAGAGAGAGAGAGAGAGAGAGAAAGAGAGAGAGAGAGAGGGGGGGGGGGGAGAAAGAGAGGGAGAAAAGGAAGGGAGGGAGAGAGAGAGAGAGAAAGAAAGGGTGGGAAAGAAAGAGATATAGAGAGAAGAAGAGAGAGAAATAGACAAAGAGAGAGAGAGAGAGAGAGAGAGAGAGAGAGAGAGAGAGAGAGAGAGAGAGAGAGAGAGAGAGAGAGAGAGAGAGAGAGAAAGGGTGGGAGAGAAAGAGATAGAGAGAGAAGAAGAAGAAGAGAGAGAGAGAGAGAGAGAGAGAGAGAGAGAGAGAGAGAGAGAGAGAGAGAGAGAGAGAGAGAGAGAGAGAGAGAGACAAGAGAGAAGAAAGAGATATTCCACGATTTAATTTCTCCCGATCTTTCTTTCTTGGAGTGAAATTCTTGCTATGACTCAATTGAAATGTTTATGGGTTCTGATCATATTTTGATCGTTCTCTCTCTCTCTGCGCGTGGAATCATTGAAGATCAGTTTTCTAACAAGGGATGTGTGCGCCGTTAAGGCTTGCCGGGAAGGGGGCGTGGCTTTGCACGGTGTCCTGCCCCACCCCCGAACAAAATCATATCCCTCCGCAGCTCCACTGGTGATTCATTCTCAGTAAGAAATTTGCATGATTGAGGACTCTGAACGCGGAAGCATGACGGTTCACACACACGAAAAAAAAAAATATTTAAATAAAAAGAAAGTTTTGCCCTCTATTTCTTTCCGTGTCCCTCTGTCTCCCGCCCCCCCCCTCCCCCCTGTCTGTCTGTCTGTCTCTCTGTCTCTCTGTCTCTCTTTTCTCTCTTTCCCATTTCTCTCTCATTCCATCTCTCTCTCTCTCTCTCTCTCTCTCTCTCTCTCTCTCTCTCTCTCTCTCTCTCTCTCTCTTTTTCTCTCTTTCCCATCTATCTCTTCCTCTTTCTCTCTCCATCTCTCTTTCTCTCTCTTTCCCTTCTCTCTCGCTCTTCTTCTCTCTCTATCTCTCTTTTTCTCTTTTTCCCCATCTCTCTCTCTCTCTCTCTCTCTCTCTCTCTCTCTCTCTCTCTCTCTCTCTCTCTCTCTCTCTCTCTCTCTTCCCCCCCTCATCCCCTTTCCGCCCAAAAAATAACGAGCAGTGTGAAGTCCAATGCCCGAATATTTCGATTGAGATTGCTCTGGTAACATAATTAGAAAAGTGGAATAATAAAAAAAAAAAAGCCTCATTCTTCGTGCATGCAGGTTAAGATGAGTTAATCGTGAAATTCCCTTTAAAACTATTCTTGTAATATATTAGAGCGCCCAGCAACAACGATGTTAATCGAATACAGGGGGAATGTATGAGCTCCAGTGTGTGTGTGTGTGTGTGTGGGGGGTGGGAGGGGATGCAACAGGGAAGGGAGAGAAGAAGGAAAAAAAAGGTGGGGGGGGGGGAGTGCTGGAGGAGAATGGCCCGTGATTAGGAAATTGGTAGAAAATAGGGGCGGTTGCTGGTGGACAAGAGGCCCAAATTTTAGGAGCTAAATAAGGGTGATGAGGGGGGGGGGGGGTATGTTCGTTGTGATCTTTGAGTCATTCCTGGGAAGGAGAAAGAGACAAAGCCAGCTCATCAGCAGTTACTGTTAGCTCTTACCCCTCATCTCTCTCTCCCTTCACCGCCCCCTCCTTTCATAAAGTAAACTTTCTCACAATATCTCTCTCCCTTCTCAGCTTGAGAATTTCTTAATTTCTAGAAACAACGGAACTGGATTGCGATTGTTAATGTTGAAATATGAGATGTAGAGAAAAGAGATCAGCTGCTGTTTTCTGTTGCAAAATTTTAAACTTGAACAAAACAATATTAAAAAAAAAAAAAAAAAAAAAACAACTTGTGGTTTCCGTTATTGTATTTCTTTGTTCAACTATCACACTCTCTATTTCCCTTGTTCTTTCTCTGACTTTCTGTCTCTTTGTCTTCTTGTCTGTCTATCTCTCCATTTTTTTTTCTCCTCGGCCTAAATCTATTTTTCTCGTTCCCCTGCCCACATCTTGGCCTCTGGGCTCAATCGCCCAACATCAAACATTTTTTTACCTTCACGCTCTCCCATTTCTCTCTTCTTTTACGTCAGGAAGAAGAACAAAAAAAAAAAAAAAAAAAAAAGAAGCCACTCACAAAAATCATAATAGTGATGTAAGTTGCAAGCTAAATCTAATATAATTTTGTTAATATGTTGAGGACATTAAAGTTAGAGTAGATAAGAAAAAATTAAATGACAAAAATAAGGGGAGAAAAATCAAATAAACTAAAAAAAAAAAAAAAAATAGAAAAAGAGATCTAGATTTAATGTTGCAAGCTAAATCTAATATAATTTTGTTGATATGTTCAGGAGATTAAAGTTATAGCAGATAAGAAAAAATTAATGACAAATTTAAGGACAAAAAAAAAAATTAAATAAATTAAAAAAAAAAATAGAAAAAGAGATCTAGATTTAATGTTGCAGGTTAAAATCTGATAAAATTTTGTGAATATGTTGAGGACATTAAAGTTATTGCTTATAAGAAAAATAATGACAAATTCAAGGACAAAAAATAAATAAATAAATGAAATAAATTAAAAAAAAAAAAAGATGGAAAAAGAGATCTATTGTTATGAACGATACAGAATGAGAGTGAAGATTTTTTGAAAGCATAAAATCGAAAAAAAAAGACATTTATGCACCGTATCTAACAGAGAGCATTATCAAATTAGTATATTTTAATCAAAAAAAAAAAAAAAAAAGAAAAAAGAAAAAGAAAATTCAGAAATATAACAGGAGACAAGAATGACTCGAAAAACTCACACGTCTGTTGAGTGAATGATTATTGTCTTATTTATTGACTATGTTATGCATTCGGACAAGGATCACCATTCTTCATGATATAGCACTATATATTTTATCTCATTAACTCAATTTTGAGAAATACTGTTCTCAGACACTACAACTTTTGTAAAATAGCCATTCAGGCATTAGATTTCTTTAAAAAAAAACAAAAAAAAAAAAACAAAACAAACAAACTTGATAGGCCTATAATATTGATCTTTTAAAATTTTAAAACTTTTATTTTGTCTGCTAACGTTTATAGTGAAATGATAACAAAGTCAATGCGTCTCTTTTTCTCCTTACCTTTTTGTTATCCCTCTTTGTTTCTCAGTTCATTTACCTATATATATATATATATATATATATCTCTCTGACTCTCTCTCTCTATCTATCTCTCCCTCTTCTTATTCTGTTTTTAACTCCCTTTTTTCGGTATCTTTCTGTTGTTGTTGTTCTTCATTTTTTTAAAAATACATTCACATGTTTATCAAATGAAATAAAACAAAACCAATATATATATACTACTACTACTACTACTACTACTACTACTACTATTATATATATAGTAGTCCATTTGCTTTGGACTTTTCTTGCAATGTTGTAATTAAAAAAAATACGTGTATTCTTTATTTTCTTCTTCTGATTTGCGTGTCAATCTCTGAGTATTTTTTTTTTCCACTGCTCTTGTCCTGGTGTCGGATGAAGACGTAAAGACAAAAGCTTACAATTTATGATTAAAAAAAAAACAAAACAAAAAACAAACTTTTAGAGATGCTGCACTGAAAAATTCTTTCTTTTTTCCCCCTCAAATTATGCCTCCAATTTCAAACTTCTGATTTCTACTGAGAAATTCACTTTGGTCATGGTAGTAGTAGTAGTAGTAGTAGTAGTAGTAGTAGTAGTAGTAGTAGTAGTAGTAGTAGTAGTAGTAGTAGTAGTAGTAGTAGTAGTAGTAGTAGTAGTAGTAGCAGAAGTAGTAGTAGTAGTAGTAGTAGCCATTGTACAAGAAGTAGTTGTGGTATCAGTAGCAGTAGAAGTTGTAGTAGCAGTAGTAGCAGAAGCAACAGAAATAGCAGTAGTAGTAGTAGTAGTAGTAGTAGTAGTAGTAGTAGTAGTAGTAGTAGTAGTAGTAGTAGTAGTAGTAGTAGTAGTAGTAGTAGTAGTAGTAGTAGTAGTAATTGTAGTAGTAGTAGAATTAGTAGTAGTTGCAGTAGTAGTAGCAGTATCACTAGTAGTATTATTAATGGCAGTAGTCATAGAAGTAGTAGTAGTAGTAGTAGTAGTACTAGTAGTAGTAGTAGTAGTAGTAGTAGTAGTAGTAGTAGTAGTAGTAGTAGTAGTAGTAGTAGTAGTAGTAGTAGTAATAATAAAGTGCATTTATATAGCGCATAGTAGTGGTAGTAGTAGCAGTAGTAGTAGTGGTAGTAGTAGTAAGCAGCAGCAGTAGTAGTAGTAGTAGTAGTAGTAGTAGTAGTAGTAGTAGTAGTAGTAGTAGTAGTAGTAGTAGTAGTACTAGTAGTAGTAGCAACAGCAGCAGCACTAGTAGTAGTAGTAATAGTAGAAGTAGTAGTAGTAGTAGCAGTAACACTAGTACTAAAAGTAATAGTAGAAGTAGAAGTAGTAGTAGTAGTAGTAGTAGTAGTAGTAGTAGTAGTAGTAGTAGTAGTAGTAGTAGTAGTAGCAGCAGTAGCACTAGAAGTAGTAGTAGTAGTAGTAGTAGTAGTAGTAGTAGTAGCAGCACCAGCAATAGCAACAACAACAGCAGCAGCAACGGCAGGAACAGCAGCAGCAGCAGTAGTAGTGGTAGTAGTAGTAGAAGTGGTAGTAATTGTAAGGATAGTAGTAAAAGTAGGTGATGTATTCAATCATGTGAATGCTTAGCAGTTTTAAATTACGTGAGCAGCGTGTTTTTTTTTTAAATGGAGCTGCTGAATGTGATCTAGTAAGATAGCCTCGTGTGGACTGCACACGTTCCGCAATAACCTTGAGTGATTATGATTAATTTAATACAGAGAGCTTTTGAGTTCCATGAGAAAAAAGTTACATCAACTTACAAAGTGTGTTAGTCATAATAGGTTGAGTGTGAAGTGTTTTAAGTGACATGACGTAAATTGAATTCAAGAGCAGGAAATCAGTAATTATTTATACTAACCGGAACGTTGTTGGTGTTGTTGTTGTAGTTGTTGTAATTGTTATTGTTGTTACACTGTGATGCTAGTGTTGTTTTTATTTTCTTCATTTTTGTTTTGTTTTGATATGGTTCACTTGACATGACTGTCTTTATGGAAAGGCAAAGGGAAGAAAAAACAACAACAATTTCAGAACAGTTTTTAAATCGGGATCTTTTAATCTCAAAACCAGGACTTTGTTAAAATGTCTTCTTCCAGTTCTATATAAGTGAAATTGCTCAGATTTTTTTTTCATTACAACTGTTAAAAATATTTAAAGAGCGAAACCCTCCCATCGGTAATTCAATAATTTTAAACCTTTAGTAAACTCTGTCAAAGAGCCTAAACTTTCCTTTCACAAGACATTAAGCTGAAGTGGCCGGTTCTAGCGAAACCTGTGATTGTTTGCGACAGGACTGGGTATGGAGTGAGTGTTCGGTACCGTTAGAGAGCACTTCAAAGCAATGATCACATCTCTCTCTCAGAGGCCTGACAAATTTGATACGGCCTGTCAGCCCTATTGTACTCTCTAGTTTGCTTCTCACACTGCCTCTCTAGCAGGTTCCCTGCCCCTTCTCTAGATAGCTAATTTTTTTTTTCCTCTCCTAGTTCCCTTCTCTATTCTCGGTTCCTCTTGACAGAAGTTTTAGAAAGTAAAAGGGCCACTTCGCGACAGATCGGGACAAATCAGGCATCGCGAGAGATCAAAGAGAAAGATTTGGCACTGTTCTCAAGACAGAGGGGAGGGCTCGAATTATAAGGGACGATGATTTTAGGGAGGAATATTGGAAGAAGAGATATTTTCTCGACTGGGCTGATCTAGATCTTAATCTTGTCAGTCCAGAAATGGAGCAGGAAAAGATAGAAATTTTAAGAAACCGGTCAGTTAGTAGATTTTTCCCTTGATCGAAGCGAAGGGTTTGATGCCATGGTGCTCTGTCAAAGACTTCGTGCCTTTGTGTTTGGAGAGAGAGAGAGAGAGAGAGAGAGAGAGAGAGAGAGAGAGAGAGAGAAAGATAGAGTGATAGAGAGTAAAAGAAAGAGATGTAAGCATGCAAGGGAAATTCTGTAAATAAAGTTTTTTAATCCACGATTTGATTATGACGAGAATACAAAACGAGGTATATAAAAATCACAGCTATTGAATACATACAAAAAATGTTTCGAATGAAAAAAAGGAGCATGAAACACAGGGATAGATAGAAAGAGAGACATAGAGAAAATACAAAAAAAGTAAAACAAAAAGAAATAGAGGGAAATCGAAGTGAAAATTTTGGTGCATGACAGAAAGAGAGATTGGAGAAGAAAAGAGAGAGATAGACTTCAAAGAAGAGACATAAAGGAACAAAAGGAGATATGGAAAAGAGAGGGAAAATAGGGGAAGAGATGATTATTAAGAGAAAGAGGAAGAAAAGTTTAAGAAATAGAAGAAGAAATAAGAAAAAAAAGAAGCAGAAAGAAAAGGAGAAGATGAGACATACAGACGATCTAACATACAGATAGACAGACAGACAAACAGACAAACAGTCAGTCAAACAAAAAGAAATGGAAGGGTAAATTTATTATTTTATTACAACACACCAAGTCCAGCTTTGTCGTCAAAGGAAAAAACAAACGAGTTTGCTTACATGAAAAAGATACGTTTTTTTTTTCATTTTACGAAGCATACATTTTGATTTTTAGTTATAATTTAATTCAATCTATTAAAACAGTTTTTTGAAGACTTCAAAAGAAAAGTCATACCAGCTCAATCGCGTATATTATTTCTCCCATGGCCCAAAAAGTACCCAGTAAAACCTCCGTCAAATGCAACAAATAAGATGCAATCAAACATCAACTATAACAACCCCGTCAGGCAAAACACAGGCGTGCTCAAGTAATGCTTGAAACCGACCAAGGCTTTAAGTAAAAAAAACAACAACAATAAAACCGAATAAAGAATGAAATAAACAAAAAGAGACTCGAACCCAACAGAAAAAAACAACTCTAGCTCAAATTTAATGAAGCATCGGCAAGACCACCGGCGACGAACCAGAGTCCAGCACTACCACATAATGACAGGAGGACCTGGAACTCGACAGAAGGCGATGTTGTCTCGGTCTCTGAGTCGAACTGGCAGAGGTGAGCGCTCGCTTTCTCCTTGCTAACGGCAACGGTAATTACAGTACAAAGAGAAGGGCTGGCGTTCAAAGGGTTCGGACTGATGATACTGGCTGGGAGGTGAGCACTGATGGAAAGGAACTGGCGGCCAGTTGGGGAATAGGTTGGTTTATTTGGGTTTCTAGGGGGCGGAGGGAGGGGGGGGGGGAGAGAGAGAGAGAGAGAGAGAGAGAGAGAGAGAGAGAGAGAGAGAGAGAGAGAGAGAGAGAGAGAGAGAGAGAGAAAGAGAAAGAGAGAGAGAAAGAGAGAGAGAAAGACAGTGAGAGAGAAAGAGAGAGAGAAAGACAGTGAGAGAGAGAGAGAGAGAGAGAGAGAGAGAGAGAGAGAGAGAGAGAGAGAGAGAGAGAGAGAGAGAGAGAGAGAGAGAGAGAGAGAGAGAGAGAGAGAGAGAGAGAGAGAGAGAGAGAGAGAGAGAGAAAGACAGTGAGAGAGAGAGAGAGAGAGAGAGAGAGAGAGAGAGAGAGAGAGAGAGAGAGAGAGAGAGAGAGAGAGAGAGAGAGAGAGACAGAAGGAGAAGAGTGGGAGGGGAGGAGGAGTTAACAGGCTATTTCACCGTACTAGATGACCGAAATAATGGTTTTTGAGGAAATTTTAAAGAGGGGAAAGTAATGGTAATGATTATGAGTATGTTGATCATAATGATGATGAAGAAGATGATGATATTGGTGATATTGATGTTGGTGATGATGATGATGATGATGATGATGATGATGATGATGATGATGATGATGATGATGATGATGATGATGATGATGATGATGATGATGATATTTGGTGATGTTGATGATGATTATGATAAACGTATTAATGATGATGATGATGATGATGATGATGATGATGATGGTGATGATGATGATAACATTGATGATGATGATGATGTTGCTGCTCCTGATGATCATATTATTAATCATGGCCATGATGATAATGATTATGGTAACGTTTTAGTTTGCGATAACAAAGAGACTTGGAAAAAGTCACAATATAAGCATAATGACTTTTCACTTCTCCCCATAACTATGAAATTACGCACTTGTACTGATAACAACAAATAAAAAAGTGGATTAAAAAACAACCAAAAACAGCAAATCGAAACAAACGCAAAAAGTAGAAACAAAACAACAATCAAAGGA
This sequence comes from Elysia crispata, assembly GCA_033675545.1. Classification (NCBI taxonomy): domain Eukaryota; kingdom Metazoa; phylum Mollusca; class Gastropoda; family Plakobranchidae; genus Elysia; species Elysia crispata. The sequence continues at coordinate 23,522 of JAWDGP010007193.1, read as the reverse complement.
GAAGGAATTTGCGATTTAAAAGTAAAATAAAAGCAAAAGGCAAATAAATACAATAAATAAATGAATAAATAAGTAAGTAAATAAATAGAAACAAAAAAAAAAATTGAAATGTTACGGTGGAAAACTTTCAATTTAACATCTTTTGTTGTTGTTGCTGTTGTATGTTAGGAAATACTAGACATAAGGTTTGGAAGAAATCAATCATGTCATTTTCATTTTATAAATTTTGCCATACTAAAACATTTTTTGTTTATTGTAGTCACGTTCATTAGTAGTGTCACTAAGTGGTGAAAAAGATAACAACAACATCGTTGATGAAGACGACGATGTCGACAGCAAAAGCAATAAAACAGCGGCAACATTTTATAACCACCCCGGCCCCCATCACCCCAACCCCTCAAAAAATGTATGCGTGTATCTCTCTCTCTGTCTCTCTCTCTCTCTCTCTCTCTCTCTCTCTATATATATATATATATATATATATATATATATATATACATATATTTCTCTCTCTCTCTCTCTTTCTCTCTCTCTCTGTGTGCCTCTGTCTCTCTCTGTCTGTCTGTCTAACTCTCTCTATCTCTCTCTTTCTCTCTCTGTTTGAATATTTCACATTTCCCCTACTCTTTAATTTACACATCTCTCTTCTTATGCTTTCATTAACGCAGATATTTATAGCAACAATCATTTTCCTGACAGGCTAAAGAGGCTTTGGGAAGGAAGAGAGACAAGGCGCGTGGGAGGAGAGAGAAATACAGAGAAGCTGAAGCAGTGAAATGTAAATCAAATGATTCCGGACATAAAATGCTGATTTAGTACTTCCAATTCTGGAACTTGAGAAGAAAGTGACAGATTTTCTCGTCAGATGTGCAGCATTTTTTTTTTTTTTTTGACCTCCTTCATCTTAATTCCATTTCTCTGAGAAGGCAGAGATTTGTCCTGTCACACAGTCTTGGGAGAAGATTCTCTTTAACGGTCCTGGAGAGGACAATAGGGACACGACAGCCAATCCTTTGATCTCTGGCAGCGCTGCCCTTTGAAATGGCCCCAGCACTCGAGCGTCTACCAGTCTCTCCTACACCTTCCATCAAGCATCTTTTCTCTTCCAGTAAACGCCCATGATTGTTCACACGGACCTGGTAGTTCCATCCACAAAGTGAGCAAACTAGCATTACTCCCCACCCCTGCTCACCCCCACACCTGACAGACATTCATACAGAATTCCTCCAGGCCCGCCCCCTCTCTCTTGTGGACCGTTGTGTTTAGGTTGGGCCTCTCACAGGCGAGATAACAGCTCGAGCAGATAATGGGGGTTCTCCGATTTTTGGTGCCATTGTTCCAGACAAGCATCTGAGGTGATGGAAACAGGGCCAGCAACCCAGGCGACACGGTCGTAGTTCGCACACACCTGTCTCCGTTCTGGTGCATCACGGCCTGGTCTGTGAAGAAAGCCTTGGAATTGGCGATAAGGGGCGCTTAAGGTGAGGTATAGAAGGAGGAGGAGAAGGAGGAGAAGAGGGAGGAGGAGGAGGAGAAGCAGCAGCAGCAGCAGCAGAAGAAGAAGAAGAGAAGAGAGAAAGAGAAAGAGATAGATAGAGAGAGAGAGAGAAAAGGAGAGAGACAGAGAAGGGGAGAGTCTCTTACGAGGAAGAGAAGGGCTTTAGAGAGACGAAAGGAAAAAGAGAGGGAGTGAGCTGAGGAAAAGAAAAATAACTTTCAAGAGGGATAGAGAGGGAGAGGAAAAGACAGACGAAGAAAGAGAAACAGAGAGATAGGGAGACAAAGAGATATTTGTAGAATACGAAAGAATGAAACACGTAGATAAATGAATTGAGAGATGGAACGATACTGTTCTAATTGGCGTTCCAGAGACATTTTGTTCAGAGAAGTAACAATGTGTTCCTCTTTGATGCGTTCGTACTTTCAGTTACAAAACAATACATGTTTGTCTTCCCACCGAAGCGGCCAATGATTTCTGAGTCTTGAAGTAATATAACCATTATTTTCAAATCCATCAGCCATTTTTATGTTGTTTTTCGAGTATGAAGTATTTTGATATCAAACGACATAATATTAATCTAGTCAGTTTGCGATTTATATCATGTTCCTTTCGATTCTCTCCCCATTTTCTCCTTTACCTTTATATTTTACGTTCATTTTTTCATCGTCATGTAATTATCAAGATTTATATTATTTTTAAACTTCTCATTGTTATCGTAATCATAATTACTACATTCACCATCACCATTAGCAATATCAATATCATGATACCGTGTCTAACATAACCACCACCCACTATCACTATCATCATCATTATCATCATCATAACCGTTGTCGTTGTGGTCAACATTATTATTATCATCATCATCATCATCATCAACAGTGTTCTTTTCGTATAATTATTATCGTCAACGTCAGTTTCAGATATAAAAATCTACTTTTGCAAAGGAATCATAACAAAAAAAAAAAAGGATGGAAAAAATAATCCATTATACAAAAATCACATTTGCATGAGGACAATCACCTATCAATCGCAGGAATATTAAATACAAGTTAAACAGAAGTAGGAGACAAAATTACCCGACACAGGCAAGTCAAAATTCTCCTTAAAAAAACTTCAAATTCAACAATCATTAGTGATAATATAAAAATGGCCAAGACTTGAATACTTCAATAAAATTAAGTAAAAATCCCTAAAATGTCGCTTCGTTTTGGCATAATGCAACATCTTTTCATAAACTATAAACGATGAAAAGCACAATACCGAGTGAGGCCCACAATAGAGATGGCCGAGCGAGGAAAAAAAAAATGTTTGAATTGTTAAAACAGTATTCATTTCGTAATTATTTCCAAATATATTCTCAAAACACGCCGACAAAAATCAAATACTTAAGCAAGTAAAAAGAAAAAAAATAAAGACCACTCGCATAAAATTTCTTAAAATCCTTATAAAAACCGCACAGCCAAATTTATTTCCGGAAATTTGCCTGCGGAAAAAGTATTAGTTGATAAGATCCAGGACCCAGATGATGGGAGAATTCAGACTGTGCGACTTTTCAGCGGAGATCATCCCCACCAACGAGCGTCCACCCAGGGGGTCCGTGTAACAGCCAGGTGACCACTCTTGTCGCCATGGCAACGGCGGGTAAACCCCGTGTTGACATCCAGTGGCTGGGATAAGCGTTGCCTTAAATAAGGACGAGATTAAGTCTGAGCTCACAGCCTGGTCTAGGGGCAGCGTCCTATTAGTTTGTTGGTGGGCGGCAACTTTGGATCGTCATTTTGTCCGCGGTGAGTGCATTCAACGGAGCAAACCATTGAAGACAAACCTTAAACCTAAACTGAATAATAATAATAATAATAATAATAATAATAATAATAATAATAATAATAATAATAATAATAATAATAATAATAATAATAATAATAATAATACTAATACTAATACTAATACTAATACTAATACTAATACTAATAATAATAATAATAATAATAATAATAATAATAATAATAATAATAATAATAATAATAATAATAATAATAATAATAATAATAATACTACTACTACTAATACTAATACTAATACTAATACTAATACTAATACTAATACTAATACTAATACTAATACTAATAATAATAATAATAATAATAATAATAATAATAATAATAATAATAATAATAATAATAATAATAATAACAATAATAAAGCACCACCATCACCCCAACAACAACAAGAGCAACAACATCACCACAGGTCTTTGCCATAATTACTCGGCAAGTGTCCAGTGATGCTGCATTGGTCTGTCATAATTATGTACGTACACGCCCCCACCCCAGAAACCTCAAGGTGAAGGACGTGTTGCGCTTATCTAGGAAATGCCTTAATCTAGACGAGAGATCCAGGCTGGGCGGTACACGTGAGCAGGTGGGCTTCCCCACTACGCAGGGATTTAGCTACACCGACCTTGGCAGGCAGCACTCAAAGCCGAACCGATTAGTCTAAAGACCAAACTCATGTTTGTTTACTCTGTAGAAGAGGAAGTAAAGAAATAGAAATACAAGATTTTTAAATTCGCAGCTAGCACTACGCAGAATAACCAAGCGTGGCTTTCTCTTATCTAACCCATCCCAGCATGGTCCTGAAATACTCTCAACATAAATTATAATATGTGCCATCTTTGAAGACCAAAATTCTGTATGCTTAAAGAATTCTAGAAGTTCATTTACTAACTGAATCTAACTAATATTATGGATTAACGTTGGTAGAGTTTTCTTTTTCTGAAATAAATTTGTTTGACATGCATACAACCCACCATACCAGCTTATTTTTTTTAGATTGAAAAATAGCAGTCGAGTTACAGAAGATTAAGTCTTGATTAACTCTTTAAAGATCATTTCGCCAGACAGGTGAGTCCTTTCTTTGTATTCTCTACTGCAAGTGAGGCACTGACGCCATTCGGACGAATAATAAAGATTTTAAGCAATATATGGGGTAAACAAAACGCTTAAATGCTCACAAGTCGAATCTAAAATGATTCTAGTCCTAAGAATTTGCCGAATAAACGCTATTCCTTCTAACTTAAATTGCCGCAGTCAAGCTTATTTCTAAAAGAACCAGTTTGCAACGTTACATAATCATTTAGTGATAATATAAAATCGCCATTAATGTATTACTCACGATAAAAAAAAGATTTTGGTCCCATATATTGAAAAAGTAACTAAGACGGTTCTAAATTTAGCCTCTCCATTTGTCCCGGAAGCACTTAACAAGCTCATGCGCAGATCGGAGCTCCGGTGCGGACGAGCGCAGGTGATCGAAACAAGGTCTCGACAGATTGGGTGATGAGGCATTCTGGGTAAGGTTATCTCAGAACGTGATGCTGTGTTGCTGTTGCGGTGGAAAGATGAAGCCGCGGTCTCGGTAGATTATGGTTACGGATTTTTTCGGATGGTCGTAGCGCATACAGAGCGTGTCAAAAATTTAATTGATGGAAGCAGAAAGAACACTGCTACTCATTCTCAGATTTGGGATGAAAAAGATCTAGAATAGATAAGAATGTGGGTAGATTGCCCTCAATTCTTCTCAGGTTTACTGCCATTTTGATAGGAAAAAATTGGTTCTGGTTTAGTGCTTCAGACTGATAATCTATCTCGTTTTTGTGACGTGCTAGATAGGTCAGTCGGTAGAGCGCTTGGCTGAAAGTCCGAAAGTTTGGGGTTCGAATCCTGGCTCGGGTCATCTGCTGGTGAGTGTCGGATCTTATCTAACCAATTCTATCCCAAAACATGGCGGGAGTCTGAGAGTCAGTATTACCGTAACAGTTGGTCGTTGAGCTGGTGACAGTAAGCAGTTGCATTCATTTACAATACGCACCAGGTGCTAATGCAAAAGAAATCGCTTAAAGACGGTGATACAGATTATTTCAACATCAACAACTTCACATCCCCTCTTTATCAGTGTCTGGAAGAGTGCGTGAAGTGGTCAGAGGTAGGTTTGTGAGTGGAAGACGTCGAAAATATATTTATGAGATTCGAATCCTCGATTTATGATTGCGTCGGCATCCGCGATCTGGCCTCTCAGCGGAGCTGTGCTGCTTTGTATAATATATGCTTCATAGAATATCGCTGTTAGTGGCCAAAACGAATGTGCATTTAATAAGTATGCAATACTTATAAAGCAATATGATAATATGCCATTTTGGAATTCAGAGCGTTTATTTTTTAAGTGGACAAAATTGCGATAACTTATTATACTATCTATCAAAACATTGAAAATGCCAATCATTTTGATTTCTGGATAGTTAGGGTGATGGTGAAGTCGATGTCAGAGAGGATGACGATATTGATGGTGAACATGACTATGATTATGATGATGATGATGATGATGATGATGATGATGATGATGATGATGATGATGATGATGATGTTGTTGATGATGATGATGATGGTGATGATGATGATGTGATGATGATGATGATGATTATGATGATGATGATGATGATGATGATGATGATGATGATGATGATGATGATGTTGTTGTTGATGATGATGATGATGGTGATGATGATGATGTGATGATGATGATGATTATGATGATGATGATGATGATGATGATGATGATGATGATGATGATGATGATGATGATGATGACGATGTCGTAATATCCAAAATTTGTTGTTTTTCGTGTTGGCTTTACACAACAGTATCCTACCAGGCAGAAGAGAATAATAAAGAAACTGAGATGCAGTTAAAGAAACTAAAAACATAACACGTGTGGGAAATTAACATCCAGTTAGACGAATCAAATTTCCAACAATTTTTAATCCCCTTGTCAGGATATTAAGTTTTTATTGTAACTCCCATTCTTCCGTGTAACATTAATGTCGGTATAAAGCTTCCTTTCAAGTCCTTCATATTGCTTTCTCTTTCTCTATGCCCGTTTCCACAATCCCCTCTCTCATCTCAACTTTCCTCTTTCCATCAAACAAAAGAGTTCTACGTCTTGCTCTGGAAGAGAATTATTAGTTGCTTTTGATCTGGCGATGTTCAAACCAAGATCTAATTCAATATTGCCTAATAGCTCAAGCAGTAAAAAAAATCGCGGGGAATGTCGTAAAAAAACAAACTTTCCTGAGCGTACTGTGTCATCGGACGGATTTCTGTCAACGTGGAAAAGTCAACAGTTGAAAGGACGCTGTTGGCTTATGCGGGTGGAGAGGGTTTCAAACCTTTGGAGACAGAGACAAACTGACACACACACACACACACACACACAAACGTGAAATACCTTTTGGTCGCCATAAAGCTCAGTAGATAGAACGTTGGACTGAGGACTAAGAGGTCTGGGTTCGATTCCTGCCTGGGACATCGGATTTTAGAAGAGGCTCCCATCTAACCGGCCTCATCTCTGGCTTAGCAGAAAGCACCGTTAACGTGAAAATTTCTAAGGGAGTGATGTGACGTAATGCTTATAAAAAATAATTACTTGTAAGACCAATAACATAATACGAATCTGTTCTTACAAAATTTTACACAGTACTTCAATATCATACCCGTGTTTCTTCTACTTTTTTTTTGGCAGAGGAAACTAACCATTGAGTACTTTTTATCCTTTTTACCCGAATCTAAATTTAGAACAATATAGCTCGAATTTTCATTGAATCCGGTCGTTGGGTGTTCGACCACCTTATATTTTGTTTTTATTCCCTTTTTTTCATAACCAAAACCTTTTTTTTTCTTCTCCTCTAACACATTTGCGCGATTTAATTTTAAATCCCTTCTTTCCGCTAGTAAAGTCACCAAATTCCATTCATCCTGCTCTAGTGATGATAACTCTATCTCCGCATCTATCTGTTTGTCTATCTGCCTCTCTCTCTGTCTATCTATATATTCATCTACCTATCTGTCCGTCTATCTTTTAGATATTAATTTATGTATTATTGCGCTCATTCATTCTCCTATTTAACCATTTGCCAGTCTTTTTATATTTCAATATATCTATCAGCCGATTTAGTTATTTATTTGCCATTCACGTGACTCAATGTGATTATTTTTTTTTTTTTATCATAATTTCTAAACCTGCGGATGGAACTTCATACAAACTTGATTTAAGGAAAAAAAAAATTTCCATTCTTTCTTCTCTGCCGTTCCCTAGTGATCGTTTCGGACCAAAATCTATGTGAGACGCCACGAATCGAAGGCCAAAGAGATAGCGTTGACTTGAAGGTGTAGTACAGATTAACTTACTCTTCTCTCAGAGACACAGTATACAATCTAATAACGTTTTCCATTTCAAGGGCGCCCACTCTCATTCACCGCTAATCGCCACTAGGGGGAGCCAGCGCACGTCCGGTTCCGGTGGCTAATTCCCGGAAATGTGTTGTGCGCATGCGTCGTGGATTACGTCACATCTGTCGCGAGCGATGCCTCCTCAAGGACCAATGAAGAAAGGTGAGGAACCAGGTAATCTGTGGTTTTGCTTTCAGAGATTCAATATTTTCTATCTTTATTGGTCTTTGTTAGATCAAAATGATGAGATGATGAAGAATTTTGAAGGTGAGGATTTATTTTGTCTGAGGCAACCTAAAAATGGAGAAAAATTGCTATGATATACAAATGCAAAATTAAAAGAAAGCCGAAAAGAGGGGGCATAGAAAGGAAGATAGAAAGATAGATAGGTTGATAGATGGATAGAGAGAGAGAGAGGGAGAGAGAGAGAGAGAGAGAGAGAGAGAGAGAGAGAGAGAGAGAGAGAGAGAGAGAGAGAGAGAGAGAAGGAGAGATATAGAAGACAATAGTGTAAATTTCATTATGCAGGCACATGATAACTAGAGTTCTAGAAAAAAAAAATTGAAAGAAAAACGGATATGGAGAGAGATAGAGAGATAAAGAGAAAGACAGATAGGCAGAGGAAAATGAAGATAAGGAACCGGACATGCGAAGGGACATAATAATAGTCAGACATGCCAAAAAAATAAACACACAGTCACACAGAGCCGTAGACACATGCCTAGTTATAGTTAACTGTAGAAAAGGACATAAATAGTTAGACAGTAACAATAGAAGATGATAAATGATTATATTATGCGCATATAATAATATTGATCATGCATGACAGTATCGATCAATACTACTTCCAGAAGAAATAAATAGGTGTCATTCAAAGAAACGTTATCTTCATCATCATTTTCATAATTATCATAATCATCACCATCATCATTATTATTATTATTATTGTTGTTGTTGTTGTTGTTGTTGTTGTTGTTGTTGTTGTTGTTGTTGTTGTTGTTGTCGTCATCATCATCATTATTGTTATTATTATTATTATTATTATTATTATTATTATTATTATTATTATTATTATTATTATTATTATTATTATTATTAATGTTGTTGCTGTTGCTGTTGTTGTTGCTGTTGTTGTCGTTGTTGTCGTTGTTCCACATTATTAATACATCTTCCAATGCCTCATATTTATAGAGAGAACGCATTGTTTTTTTTTTTTTTATAAAGAACGAAAAATGGGAAAGGAAGAATCTCTGATAAGGGAAACACTGATGTATACACAAGTCTCTCGGTTTCTAATCCCATTACCTGAAACCTTAGCTGTGAAATTGAGGGAAGCCACAATCTGAAGATGGGAAATAAACCAGTGGCGGTGGTGGTGCGGTCGAGCCCTTGTTTGGTCACGTGAGTAGGTAGCGCGAAACCACATGACCCAGGAAAACTTGCAAGGGCCGAGCATATAAACATAACCCACGGGACTGGTGTAATAGAATTCTGGCGCAGTAATTTTTCTGTGGCTTATTTTGAGTGGGATAATTAAAGATTTGGAGTTGGGCGGGTGGAATTATTGTTTTCGGTGGCTCAGAGTGTTGAAAAAAAACATTTTCTTGGATTCCAATGTAAACGTAGTAGTTGATCAGATCAGTCGAATGATGATGATAGTGGCGAAAAAGTTAAATAGAGAATTAATTATATCGATATAAACAGCTATGTTAAGATAAAGGAAAAAAAAAAAAAAAAAAGAAACAAAAAAAAAAAAAAAAAAAAACAAAAAAAAAAAAAAAAAAACAAGCCAAAAAAACCCAAAAAACACCAGATTTAGTAAATGAGTAAGAATGTTTACGATATATCGTAGAACATACGAAAAGGCAGTAACATGCTTAAGATCTATTGTTAATTTTCGTTTATTATAACGGCCAGTACCCATAGATATTTATCTAAAGGTATTTCGTGCAGGTCTCTGTTCTTTGAGTTTCTTGCATACCTTTCTCATAAAAGAGGGGCGGTAGACGTGGAACAAGTACAAACTACTTGCAAACAGAATGTCCTAATGGCAAGCTAAAAACTCCTTCTTCACCGAGGCCAGAAGACGCTGGAGCTTCAATCAGGTAGTAATGACTCTGCCAGTAGTCTCTTCCTCAACAATCATGATAGTATCTGGTTAATAGGTTTGTCCTTTTTTAACTTAAGACGATGCACGCGGAACCTCTGCTTTTATCGCATCACTGTTCTATGAATATTTAGAACAATTTTCTTTGTGCAAAGGAAGCTACACAATTTGTTTTGAAAATTTTGGTCTAAAGTACAACTTATGCAATTTATTGCTCACAAAATAAAGCTATGAGTGTTTTCTTTTCTATTCATTAAAAATCCTAGACGACTTAACGTGAGGCTATGGGCAATTTCGAAGCTTCCAGATTCCACAACTGACACTATTAGTCAAACCACCTCTGCATCTCCGTAACTTTTCCTGATCACTCTATTCACTTCAGATGTGATCTTTTAGACACGATAATACATAACTTCGCCCAGAGTTACCGCTATTGACCAAGCATCAGCTGCGAAGAGACAACCTGTTTTGTTTTAACTCTCTTGTGAGCGGTCTAGCAAGTAAAAACAAAATAAGGACAAAACTAATTATCAAACTGAGTCGACTGGGTCAGCTGACATTTTTTCGTCTAGTCTATGAATGAAAAGGGCAGCAACTCCAGCGTTATAGGAGAACCCAACCGCTCAGAGCAACCCCATCTGTTGTTAAAACTCGCCGCGGTGAAAGGGAAAAAACAAATGTTAGATTTGACCTCCGTCGTGCTCCCTGGTGGAGAAGAACGACAACTCATTCGACGCTTGTCCCGGGCGGCCCAGACTTGCCTCCCTTGGGTATACAAATTAATGCTTGTAACTTTTGTCGCAGGAGAAAGGAAGGGTACAGAACTGGGTGAATTGTGTCCCTGGTTTGATTGTGTGTTTCAGCTTGTCTATAACGCGAGTGCTGGTTTTGTTGTTGGGCTGACAGGCGCGGAGACTAGAGTATGAAGTGAGCGCTGTACGCGCAGAAGGTTTCTTGTGTGGTGAAGGGAGACAACTTGAAAGTTCTAAACAAGTCGCCCGCGCGTCAGAAATATTTTACGCTTTTCTCCTAACAGAGGAATGAAAATATCTGCATCTTTTTCCGATTCTTCTTCTTTCTTATATCTCAACTAAGCATTTATTTCTGGTTTTTATTTAGATTATAATTTTGACCATTTTCTATTTGGCCATGGACTGACCTTATTCCTAAAAAAAAAAAAAAATCAAAACCCGAACAGAAACAACAACAACAACAATAAAAAACCCAACAAAAAAAAAAAACAACAAATGAATAAAATAGTCTGCATTTATGTGTGCTGCCCTTTGGTTTGATTTTTATCGTCTTTGTCGATATCTGTCGCATTTCCACTCAAACAGGATCTGTAATGTGTGAAGCAAAAAGACACACACACACACAAAATCATTTGGTTGCTATGGGTATGACCAAGCACATCCATGTTCAAAATCTTTAAAAAGAAATATCCCGAGACTTTCGCTTGGTTACAGTTTTGATCATGTCAGTTTGCAATCTGTTCCATCACAAAAAGCTGATGGATTCCTTAGCAGCAGTGTCAACAAAAGACCATGAAGGCACAAGCAAAGTGTACTTGTAAAAAAAAGAGGAAATGTGAGAAAAAGGGGGAAAAAAGAGGTGCAGGGTTTCATGAATATTGAGATCTTGAAATTTTTTTCTATTAAAAAAAAAAAAAAAAAAAATTAGCAAAACAAAACAAAATCATGCACACAGTTCCACACTTGCGATAGCCGACACACACAAGTCTCATGGGTTTTATTGCATGATTCCTGTTGCAAATATTCTTAAATTGCATGTAAGTTAAAAGGGAATTAAACATTTCAAGATAAATCGTTTTCATAAAAACATAAAGCAAACGCAGCGTTGTAAACTTAACCTTGTTGTAGAAAAGCATACGGCCTGCAGAATTAATTTTCAAACGAATTCTTTTGATTTTTATAAATATAGCGATTCAAATTTTTAGCAAACAAAAATCATTTACCCAACAAAATGTAAATGAAACTCAACTTAATTGTCAAAACTTATCTTTAATTCTTTATTTTAACTTTAATCGGACAACGTGGCAACTGTACCCTGGCGGGACGGGTTCGCCAAGTACTGCACACACCGCACGGACCAAATTGATTTGTGATCCCAACGCCTGCGGTTTCACGGTCCCTTCGCTCTGACAATGGCTACAAGACGATAATTCACGTGAAGCAGGCCTTCAGGTAAAAGAATTGTTATGGGACATTATTAATGTAATCAGGCATTAAAAAAATCCGACTGCGCAGTGAAAACGAAACCGAAAAAATTAAAAAGGCGAGTGGCCAGACAAGAGGCTCAGTTTTGTCGAGTTCCCCTCAGAGCTGTGCTTCGCGGAGAATCATGGAACCGGTGCGAGGTTTTTATTCTTTTCCTCTTCAGGTGATTACAATATCTTTAATTGTAATGGGGAAGAAAGCCCGTGTAAAGAGAGGTGAAAAGGGCGGCACTTGACTTCGGCTTCTTGCCGTCTGTTCAATTGCAGACGTCAAACCGCAGACGGTTCTCTAAAAAAATTGGAATCTCGTGCGAAAAATGAAAGCGTGGGAATATTTTGGTTTTAACTGCGTTACTCCTGCTTTATTTTTTTCTCTTTGCTATGCAATCGCCATAAGACGTTAATTAGCATTCAGGGAAGATCTTTATTGATTTTATTACTGTCTAAATAGATTCGCATCCAGTAATTTCAATGCCTTTTCAAGCCCATGTTAGACAGGGTGGTGTGATATTTCAAAAGAAGCTGCAAGGTAGCCACCCGTTAAATGGTTTGAGTATTGCAAAGAACCGAGATAACCCGTGCGTGGAATTTTGTAAAACGGGTTTTTAATTGTCAGCAGCTTAATTCGAACGCGCTAAAACAAAATTGACGTAGAGATAAATATATAAAGAGAGAGAGAAACACGGATGGATGGACAGACCGATCATGCAGATTTAGAGAAATAGAGAGAGAAAGAAAAGAAAGGGAAAAAAAAGGAATAGAAAGATACACTCACAGAAACAGAAAAATAATTTCGAAAGATAGAGCCACCCTCCGACAAAAAGCTGAGGAGGAAGGAAAATATAGGAATAGAGAGAAAAACATCACGTATAGGCGCATTGTGAGTGGAGACAAAGAGTGCAAGAAAAAAGTAAATTTCACTCCCCCCCCCCCCCCGAAAAAAAAACAACAAAAAACATAAAACGCACGTAGAAAAAGGAACCCCCCCCCCCCCCCCCCAAAAAAAAAAAAAAAAAAAAAAAAAAGTAATAATTCACCGCTGTGGTATATCGAAACAGATGTTTTGCTTGACATTCAATATTTTTGTAAGAGACAGTTGTGTTTGATAATTCAACAACACTGTCTCTGTGTCACTCACTCTCACCCTAATTATGCTACTTCAAAATGCAATCCTGGCGCCACAATCTACCTGAAAGCTTCCACCACCTCCACACACACACACGTACGCACACAAACCTCCCTTCTCCCACCTCCATTTGTTACGCCATAACACAAACATAATATTCCGTATTATAAAATCTTATAATACAAAAAAAAATAATAATAATAATAATAATAATAATAATAATAATAATAATAATAATAATAATAATAATAATAAAGAACTGGCACAATCCATGTCCTCAGACCAACAACCCTCACCACGGCACTGACAGAGTTACCTCTAACCCCCCAAGAGTACCAGGGCGTCCAGACCACAGTGAAAAAAAGAAGAAAACTGCCGGTCGCTCTTTTTGATTAGCTTATTGTGAGGCGCTTTTGAGCCGCACCAAACCGTGGAACTTGAATCACTCCCGTAGTTTAACACATCATTGGCCGCGCACAATCCCGAACATCAGGTTGATTCTTGTTGAACAAATCGTGGCTGGGGAATAACAAAGGCTTTAGAGTTATATAGAATATAGAAGGAGATAGAGCAATGTTACTCTCAGAGTCTGGTCAAGTATAGCATTGTAACGGAGTGTTGTGGTTATTTGTTCTCTACCCCGCCCCGTCACCGCGCTGGTATTGTCTCCACGATAAAAACAAAGGCTTTCCACTGTAATCATATTTTGAATCTGCTTTTTTTTTTTTCTTCTTCTGGTTTTAAACTTTTAATGATAATCGAATTTTTTTTTAAGTGCGTGGTGCCTCTATTACACTCAGCAGAAACTGATATTCTTTATCAAGAAGATTCTAATATTGTAATTGATCGTGTAACTTTTACCCCAGATGTTCATTGATGATAACATCATGTATTCCAGATAAAGTGATATGTGTGCCTAGGTGTGTGGTATGGGGGGTGGGGGGGTGGGGGGTGGGGGGAAGGTGACAGGAAAAATAAAAGAGGTTGTTTTAAAGATGTACTTTTTTGTTTTGTTTTGGTTAAACAAACTTTTTGTTAAAAAAAAGACAAAAAAACAAACTAGAAATCGCGGGGAGGGGGGGGGGGTGTGAAATGGAGAAGGTTGTAAAAAGAAAAAGGGGGGGGGGGGATGCTGATGCGAAAGCTATGAATGAACAGATGAAAAATGTTGATAAAATTCGAAATCCCCTACCCCTCTTTTTTTCTTGTTCTTGATCTTGTCTTTCTCCTTGTTCTTACTCTGAGTGAGAGAGAGAGAGAAAGAGAGAGAGAGAGAGAGAGAGAGAGAGAGAGAGAGAGAGAGAGAGAGAGAGAGAGAGAGAGAGACAGACAGACAGACAGACAGAGAGAGAGAGAGAGAGAGAGAGAGAGAGAGAGAGAGAGAGAGAGAGAGAGAGAGAGAGAGAGAGAGAGAGAGAGGGGGGGTGTTACTTGCTTTCCAGGTACATCCAATAATGTTATAGTTGTGGAAGCCAAAACTGTTCAGTCGGTAGTGCACTCTACGCACTGATCAGATTCTCTCTGGCTAACCATGCACAATCCTACCATTGGTCCAGTGATGTCTCCCTGACCTGATGCTTTCATCCAATTTAAATTTTTCTCACTGCATGTCATCGCACATATAACACCTTTTCTTCTTTCTTTCAAGATTCCTCTAAAATTTGTTCCCTCTTAGCATTTGTATATATAGATCGGTGACTTGCAAGAAATAAATAAGACATGCAATGGGTTTCATGAATGAAAAATAACTTTATTTATACTTTTAGCTGTGCGACCCTTATCTATAATTCTTAATTTTGCTAATTTGATCAAATGCTGAATCTGCGCTTAGAGCAGGCCAGCGCTGACAAAATGAGGCCCCCAAACTTATCCTCAAGTTTGTCATGCTTCTTGCATGTTTCAAGGCCATTGTCCTGGCATAATTATGTATTCATTGTTTGATAAAGTCCATTAACAGCACGACGACCTCAGACTGTTTTTTCACTTCAAAGTTGAGCCCCCGTTAGGCACGGTGGAACAGAGAGGATGAAGCTCTAAACCGTAACAGACGATGAGGTGCTCCAAACCGCTAATCAAGTCCCGACTATATCCTGATTTTCTCAAACCTGAAGGGATGGCGCTATTTCTCTATTGTTTCAAACCCCCTAATTTTCATGAGGAATCTTAATTATAAGTAGAGAGGCGGTACTCTGTTAGTTTTATGTCCCCGAAGTTTCGCGACGAATCTTTCACGCTTTCCGTCTCGCTATGGGTTATGACGCTGACTTGATGAGATCCGGTACTGTCTCCAGATGGTCTAGCCGGAGATCGAACCCTGCACTCTCGTGTTGGGGTCCATCGCTCACTTAACTGTGCTGTCTGGCCTCCTCCTCCTCCTCCTCCTCCTCCTCCTCTCTCTCTCTCTCTCTCTCTCTCTCTCTCTGCCCCCCCACCCCCCACCCCCCTTTCTTCAAAGGCTCCACACCAGAAACAACAACACTCTTCTAAGACTGGAGGATACTTTATACTCTCAAAGCGCGCAGCATTCAACTGGAAACAATATCTTGGGATTTACCCCTACATCTGTTCACCCTAAGAAAAGAAAAGGAACAACTTCAAGAAATATAAACCGAACGATCTGTTGGAGGCAGGTATAGCACTCACGCTCTGTTTGTGCCGATTCGTGATATGGTTGTATATCAAAGAGGATAATTCTTGTTGTTAGAGATTAAACTTGTTGACTTTGATTTTAATTCTAGGCTTGAAGGCAAAGATGGTATTCATAATGATAGGGATTAAACTTATTGTCTTAACAGGTCCCTTTCCAGAAAATCAAGAATCAGTATAATTATTATGTGAATTATTTTTCCCCCTTTTTTTCTGATGCTAACCCAATCATGGTCATTATCATCCCTAAAAATTCAGATTTGTAATTGTTTGTATCTGTGACTGTATTTTACATGCTCTGTTTATAATCAGAACATTCTTGACTCACAATGTATTCTAGATGCATCATAAATCGAGAAGAACAAAAATTTATCATATATTTCAATTTTGAAAAAAAAAAAATCTGTTGCTTACAAGAAAAGAAAGAGTCTGAAAACTATCGACTAAAACCTACAAAATTTAATTGTTATATTACACAACTTCAATGAAATGTCCTTAATGCCGTAAAGACCGTCATTGCCGCGTTTGTTATCTCCCTGCCATGCAACGTTGAAAAAATAGAATGTCCTTTTTTTCGCTTTCTTTTTCTTTTTCTTTTTTCAGTTATTCTAAATTTTGGAAGGCCCTAACATTATGACAAAAACCTGGTGTAACCTTTTAAGGCCATGTGGTCCCCACCTCTGTCGGCCTGGTCCTGCAGCTCCCCAGAGACCTGGTGATATTTGTCCAGATCGGATGACAGGGACCAGGAATCAGTGGAGGGCCGGTACCGCAGCCAGCTAGGTCTAGGGACACGGCTCTCCCAGCAGACACAATCTGAGGTTGGGGCAGGCGCGAATTATGGGTGTCGTCTGCTCGGGCCATGTGGCTGAAATAAATGCCGCGCTTTGTCTGAACCACTTAGGATAATGCGTTGCTACACTTTCTATAATCACTCCATGATGGCGCAGTAAAAATTGCGATCGTTTTGCTTTTAATTTAATATTTAAGTTATTAATTTAAGCCTATCAATATATTCAACTCAGCTATATATTTTACCAGTTATGCGAATCTTCCACAGCTTTTTCCATTAGTAACAAAGCCATTTTACGAGTATGAATTCTTCTTTGTCAAATAAATTTCAGATCGGCACTAAGATGAACTTTCGATCAGAACCCAGTGGGGTTAATTCTTTTATTTTTAATTTATGATTGTATTTTTTGTCTTTTTTTTTTAAAGCGCATTATTTTGATTATGAACATGGAGCGTAAAAATTAAGGTAACAATAAAGTGATAACCTCCGCCTCAAAATGATTCAATTTACAGGTACTCGGGATAGGTATCAATCCATATGTCATGTAGAATAGGACTTACTCGATATTGATAACTTTGATGTCAATAACTTTTAATTTACCTCTTCTCTTCGACAAACGAAGGCAAGAAGATATTATTTATTTTTTCCGAGCCCAAAAAAAAGGACTTGTCAATTGTTTTTTTTTTTTCTAAATTTGTGTTTTAAAAATTTGTTTCCCCTTTTCGCAAAATACCTGAACGCGATGTTTTTCCCCCACCCATTTTAATATTTAAGTGGACTTTCGTATTAGAATTCTATCCACGGCATGGCCATTCAAACTGTAAACTCACCTACCTCGACAAAGATCTGGTCAGATATCAGGCGAGCTCTCTAAATCAACAGCCATTGACGCCCCCGGAAATTTTAACCAATTAGAATTACGTTGTAAACGCCTCGTCACCAATTCAACTAACCATCAATAACCATTGCAAAGACGTTTTGAAATCGCAGCACGGAGACCACTTTCTCCTGATTAGAAATTACACAAAATGGTCATAAAACAATGAGCCTTTCGATGGATGAAATCGACGTGTTGTGGTGTTGTGGCGCGTGCAGCAAACCAAAGGCCACGCCCCCGGGGATCATTGGTCAGACCAGCGAGTCGCATGTCAACCTTCTGGTAGAACCACCAACACTGTTGTTGCGGTTGATGCGGTAAAAACAAGCACAACGGGTTTGACCTTTTCATCATCATCATTATTATTGATAAATATTTCCGTTTTGTTTTTTTTGTCTTCTTTTTCCCCTTCTATTCCGAATTGCATTTCTAAGATTGAGCCAGATCCACAGTTTTGATCAACTGATAATGCCAAAAGCCTTTCTTTCGGTTTTTTGTCAGCTACCAAATGGGCAGGGCGGGCTTGAACACAAGTCAACCAAGTTCGAAAACATTTCTAAAAAACAAAACAAAAACCAAAAACCAAAAAACAACAACAAAAGAGTCATCGTATTTATAACAGGTAATTTCTTACAGATCTCAAATTGGTTGATATGGTCTCAGATCTCAAATTGGTTGATATGGTCTCAGATCTCAAATTGGTTGATATGGTCTCAGATCTCAAAATGGTTGATATGGTCTCAGATCTCAAATTGGTTGATATGGTCTCAGATCTCAAATTGGTTGATATGGTCTCAGATCTCAAATTGGTTGATATCGTCTCAGATCTCACGGTGCTTTCATGAAGTCTCAAATCTGACTCGTAAGATCCAGACAAAAAAAAAAAGTAATAATATAGAATTTTAGAAAAAAAAATGGGACAGGTTCTGAGATAAGTTACATTGACTGATTACTACTGTTATCTCCGAAGTGAAAGTTAGTAGACATTGACATACCTGGGTATGGAGCAACAACAAAAAGACAAAGGAATGTTTTTCTGCGACAGCCAAGAAACACACAATATCAGATCACCAATAGTTGCCAATGTTCAAACTCTGTGTAATTAACTTTTTTTTTTCGAGCACTTAAGGTCGATTATAAGGGTTAATGGTCATGACTCATTACATTTTACTTCAAACCACAATTATGGAGACATGACTTGACTGTGAAATATGAAAAGAATCAGCTTTATCTTAACCATGGTGCACGTATTACTCGCTTGTTTGTTCTTACTATGACGTGGATGATCAAAGGTAAGGCCGGGTGTCATCAGGGTTACACCTTTGACGGCTAGACATTCAATTCTGAAGATCACCTTCTACTTCCAGCTTAACCTCCTTTATCCTAAAAAAAAAAATAAATAAACACCTAAATGAAAAAGAGCCTTACCTCCATTTCCTTCAACGTCCGTTTGCCTTCTTCATCCTATCTTAGAAAATCTAGCTTACCTCTCTACTCAATTAATTTATTTTGAGAAAATCCTGTCTCATCCCATTAATCAATTCATCCTCTACGCTTCCATTCCTTTGGCTTCTGGGTAGGAAAAATCTCCCCTCACCCCTTTATCTCAAGAGAGGATTTCCCTCTAAGCCAATAGATAGAATGGTAGATTTAAATTAAAGACAAAACCTTTCATGTCTTGCTTTTCTCCTCCCTATTGATCTTCTATGAGCACTTCTTTTTCTCAGTATAAAATTCTCCGTGAAACTTAGGGATCGTTAAAGTTCTCAAAGAACGAACATCATTAACTTGTGTTTACTATATCATGGCTGGCTTTAAGATGCTTTCATAACTATTATTATAGTACCCAGTTTACAAATCCGATGCATGTCTTAATGTTTAGCACATAATGTTTAACTTCGTCTAAAATATTCTCATCAAATTTTGGCGAAAAGTTAAAAACTTTCCACGAGCATAGTTTAGATACATTATCTACGAATCTTTCCGCTTTGTTATAATATGTTCTTGCTACAGTTTCGAGTTTTTTTTCTTGTTTTTTGTTTTTTAACATTCTTGAACAAACTTATGAGAGGCCAGTGAAAAACACATTATTTTTTTTTATAAGTAAAGTTTGTCTCATAAGCTAACATATCTGTTTCTCCAACCGCATAATAAGGTCATAAACAACGCCTAAGCATAACTTTTCTGTTACTGCTGCTTTTATTCTAGTTGTTGCTGTTCTTTACGTTGTTGTTGCTGTTATTATCATTTTCGTCTCTGCTGCTGCTGGTATCGGTCGTCCTACAGATGATGGTGGCGTTAGGTCGCACTTGCTTTTGTAATTGCTATTGTTTCTGAAGCCGCACCATCTTTAAGCAGGTTGTCATTCAGGACAACAACTGGTCTAGACAGCAAGTGGTTGCATCCTTTTTTTCTTTTTTTTTTAATTTCAGAAAAACAAGAATCCTTTGTCATTGCAACATCTACCTCTCACTGGAATTATCTCCATTTAAACTAATGGCAGATCGATCAGTAATAATCATACCCCATCGTGAAAAATATAGACTTTGCCAGGATTCTATCATAAGATCTCATATTGTTAGCCCGTAGCCCTGCCGCCTATCATAAGACCTCATATTGTTAGCCCGTAGCCCTGCCGCCTATCATAAGACCTCATATTGTTAGCCCGTAGCCCTGCCGCCTATCATAAGACCTCATATTGTTAGCCCGTAGCCCTGCCGCCTATCATAGGACCTCATATTGTTAGCCAGTAGCCCTGCCACCTATCATAAGACCTCATATTGTTAGCCCGTAGCCCTGCCGCCTATCATAAGACCTCATATTGTTAGCCCGTAGCCCTGCCGCCTATCATAAGACCTCATATTGTTAGCCCGTAGCTCTACCACCTGAGCTCTCTGGTGGCCCATATGAACAAAACAGTTCAATATTCAAGAGAGACATTTCATCCACAAAAAAAAAAAAAATAAATAAAAAATAAATAAATAAAATGGAAGGGAGTTATATTCCGATACGCTTTTTATCAAGGTATGTCATTCTGTGTTGGATGTATTGCAGTTTTTTACGACAAACTTTGGAATTTATCTTCCTTCATATCTTTCCCAGAAAATTGTAGATCGTTGTCACTTATTTTTCTTTTCTTTTCTTAGCTCAATAAAGGCTAAATAATCTTACTCAATGGATATTTATAAGGAAGTGGCTCGTAGGAACCATCTATGACTTATCTTTGTCTATTTGCATAATATAAAGAATCAGCTTTATTGTGAGAAAGTAGAGGAGAAGACAGAAAGGAAGGAGAAAAAGAAAAGAAGAAAATTGTTCTATGACATTAAAGTATGCGAAGATTTTTTTCGAAGACGATGAGGAGGAGGAGAAGGAGGAGGAGAAGATGGATGAGAATGAAGAAGATGAGATGGAGGGTGACGAGGACGAGGAAGAAGAGTGGGAGGAGAAACGAGCTAGCGAGCAAGCAAGGTAGCCAGATTGATAATTTGATTTCACCGGACACGCGAGCTCGTAATTGCTGCCAACCCGGACTTAGCTTCTCCGGCCGGCAGGGGCAATCGTAGATGTCCACACCGATAACCTGGTCATAACTTTGGCCTAAGATGACTCAGCGACCAGCGGTCATCTGTCGCAAACACTGACCCGTCTCAGGCGAGGAGAAGTCCTTAAATGTTTCTCCTCTCATTATTGCATCAGTCAGTGATGTGGCTCTCTTAGGTCACGGCAGATCGCAGATTCTGAAGCATCATGCTGCTGATTACTTTATTCATTGAGGATAATGATTCTGCTGTCATATAGGTTACTGATGCTTTGAGGCGATGCCGATATCTCTCCCTTTCTGTCTGTCTGTCTGTCTGTCTGTCTGTCTCTCTCTCTCTCTCTCTCTCTCTCTCTCTCTCTCTCTCTCTCTCTCTCTCTCTCCCTCTCCCTCCCTCCCACTCTCACTGTGTTTCTCCCTCTTGCCTGTAAAATTTTTATTTTCATTTACATTATGTTGATCACTTGAGAGTGAACCTACAACGTAATAAGTTAAGTTCTAGGCCATTATAATGCTGTATTTTCACACTATATCTTAAAAGTCAGACAGAAAAAAAAATATTATGATATCAATAAATTTTCAACAAATTTCTTCAAAAACAAATCCGTGTTTAAGCCAGTCAGTGAGTGTTTTTTGTGGTTAAAATAACACTCTATAATCTTATATATTTATTGTAAGTTTCTTTTCGCATATTGTTATGAATTTATAAAGATTATTGTTGTTCTTGTTTATATTTTGAAGTGTTTTCAATATTTAAACCCTTCCTCCAACAAAGATCTGGACAAGACATAATCCTATTAGGGTTTAACGAACTTGGCAAAATGGCAGTAACACCATTATTTTCTAGCGGCGGTCCGCCATTGTTTCTACCTTCTCCCGACAAGACAAGGAAGCCACTAAAACTGACAGCTTCATTAGATTAAGAAATTCATCCCATGCCTCTCAGCGCATGCGCTGCTGGAGCTACGAGTGTCCGGGTCACGTGTCGCGGCAGGTGACCTGCACGGTCCAATCAAAAGCAGTGTGCATGACGTAAGGCAGCCCCCACGTGATTAGATTAGAGAGAGAGAGTTGGACCGCTTGATTGGCACGGGATTTTAAACTTTCTCTTCATTGAACACTCATAGGCTTATAGGGGAATTATTTTCTTCGACTTTAACTAAAGTTTGGAATGCTTTAATGATATAAAAAAGTTATAAACAGTCATGTGCTCCTTGTTAATACCTGTGTAAATAAAAACCAAAACCACCTACGATTATGCTTTTATCTTGTGTGGGTGTAAGCAAGATCAATTCATTCTTGACCTGGATGGCCTTTGGGTTCATTCTTATTCGAAAGCTTCTTAGTGTGTGTGTGTGTGTGTGAGAGAGAGATAGAGAGAGAAAAGCAGATATTGGTAATTCATGGTGAAATACGGAATAAGACAAAAGACATAAAACTATCCACAAAACACTTTATAATACTCTACATCTGGGGCGACAGGCAGATCTTACCCTTTTCTCTCACTCACCTTATAAAGGCTCTTCAGGACTCACCTATCGACGCCAACGTGAAAAAAAACAAAACAAAACAAAAAAATTAAACAAAACAAAAAACTCAACATTAATCGCTGATTATCTAAAGATCATTTGGCTTCAAATTGAATAAATTAAATTATCAAAGAATTTGAAACTAGGCGTAAATTTTTGTTTTCCATGTTCTGACAATGTTTTTAAAAAAGAAAATCGAATGCAAGTTATGTACAATAGGTAGTTTTTTTTCATTTATAGATTTCACAAAAAATTTCTTTAGGATGGTTACATCTAAGAGATAGAGAGAGAAAGAGAGAGAGAGAGAGAGAGAGAGAGAGAGAGAGAGAGAGAGAGAGAGAGAGAGAGAGAGAGAGAGAGAGAGAGAGAGAGAGAGAGAGAGAGAGAGAGAGAGAGAGAGAGAGAGAGATACTCTTGTAAAATGATATTCTCTAACCGACAAAGCGAAAATTATCCATCAAATTTATTTTTTTTGAACACAGAACTTTTTAATCTGGGGTTCTTCACCAAAGATGGACTCTAAAGCAGACGATATAAAGAAGATCTCAGCTGATAAATGGGTCGGTATGAGATTCTGTAGGAAACAGACATCTAAGCGGCAGTTACATAAGCAAATAATATTATTTTGACTTTTTTCTTGGTTATTCTTATTCTTGCCAGGTTCTTTTTAAACCCTGTTTATAGTCTTGCCTTTTCTTACCAAAGTGTCTTTGGATCCTGTCCCTTATCTTGCTTTTTCTTGCCAATATATCTTTAAATCTTTTTTTGTGGTCTTATTTCTTATTGCCAAATTGTCTTTGAATCCTGTTCTTTGTTTTGCTTTTTCTCGTCAAAGTGTATTTGAATCATGTTCATTGTTTTGCTTTTTCTTGCCAAAGT
>JAWDGP010007192.1:0-14962 GCA_033675545.1 Elysia crispata | reverse complement strand
AAAAAAATAAAAATTTTTTTTCTCCTTTAGGGAGCTTTTTCACTATTTTTGGTCGTTAGTATGCCGGAAAAGATGATTAGGAAGTGTTTCGGGGGTAAGGAGAAGGAGTAGAGAGCAAAAAATAGTAATTTTAAGAAGGATGAAATAAAGTAAAAAAAAAAACGAAAATTTTTTTTTCTCCTTTAATGAGCTTTTTCACTATTTTTGGTCGTTAGTTTGCCGGAAGAGATGGTTAAGAAGTGTTTCGGGGGTAACGAGATGGAGTAGAGAGCAAAACAAAAGTAATTTAAAGAAAAAGGTGTTAAGCGCGTTTTTTAGGCATTATGGGTAGGAAAAACGGAGTGTGTTTGGGAAGGTGTATGTGTTCGGGTAATCACGGGGGAAAAAAGGTAATTGGAAAAAAATGAAACTTGAGCGCGCTTAGCGGCAATTTAGGGCACTTTAAGTCGGAATTTCGAAAAAGAAGGTAAGTGGTAAGTTTTTCCAATTACGAGGAGCGGTAGGGTGCAAAAAAGTAAAAAAAAAAAAAAAAAAAAAAATTATTTATGGGACGTTTTCCCTTGCGGTTTTCCTATTTCCGGTGATAAAAAGGGCGGAAAAAGTAAGTGGTTTTGTTTTTTTCCGTAAGGGGAGAGGGAAAATGTGAAATAAATTATAAAAAAAAGAAAATTTATTTTTGTCCTTTAGGGAGCTTTTTCACTATTTTTGGTCGTTAGTTTGCCGGAAA
The DNA here is from genome assembly GCA_033675545.1 of Elysia crispata. Lineage (NCBI taxonomy): Eukaryota > Metazoa > Mollusca > Gastropoda > Plakobranchidae > Elysia > Elysia crispata. The sequence goes on along the minus strand of JAWDGP010007192.1, from coordinate 14,235 downwards.
AGATGATTAGGAAGTGTTTCGGGGGTAAGGAGAAGGAGTAGAGAGCAAAAAAAAAGTAATTTTAAGAAAAAGGTGTTAAGCGCGTTTTTTAGGTATTATGGGTAGGAAAAACGGAGTGTGTTTGGGTAGGTGTATGTGTTGGCGTAATCACGGCGGAAAAAAGGTAATTAGAAAAAAATTAAATTTGAGCGCGCTTAGCGGCATTTTAGGGCACATTAAGTCGGAATTTGGAAAAAAAAGGTAAGTGGTAATTTTTCCTATTACGAGGAGCGGTAGGGTGCAGAAAAGTAAAAAAAAAAAAAAATTTTATGAGACGTTTTCCCTTGCTTTTTCCTATTTCCAGTGAAAAAAAGGGCGGAAAAAGTAAGTGTTTTTTTTTTCCGTAAGGGGAGAGGGAAAATGTGAAATTAATTTATAAAAAAGAAAATTTTTTTTCTCTCCTTTAGGAAGATTTTTCACTATTTTTGGTCGTTAGTTTGCCGGAAAAGATGATTAGGAAGTGTTTCGGGGGTAACGAGAAGGAGTAGAGAGCAAAAAAAAAGTTATTTTAAGAAAAAGGTGTTAAGCGCCTTTTTTAGGCATTATGGGTCGGAAAAACGGAGTGTGTTTGGGTAGGTGTATGTGTTGGCGTAATCACGGCGGAAAAAAGGTAATTAGTAAAAAATGAAACTTGAGCGCACTTAGCGGCATTTTAGGGCACTTTAAGTCGGAATTTCGAAAAAAAAGGTAAGTGGTAATTTTTCCGATTACGAGGAGCGGTAGGGTGCAAAAAAGTCAAAACAAAAAAAATTTTAATGGGACGTTTTCCCTTGCTGTTTTCCTATTTGCGGTGATAAAAAGGGCGGAAAAAGTAAGTGGTTTTGTTTTTTTCCGTAAGGGGAGAGGGAAAATGTGAAATAATTTATAAAAAAAAGAAAATTTACTTTTGTCCTTTAGGGAGCCCTTTTTACCATTTTTGGTCGTTAGTTTGCCGGAAGAGATGGTTAAGAAGTGTTTCGGGGGTAAGGAGAAGGAGTAGAGAGCAAAAAAAAAGTAATTTTAAGAAAAAGGTGTTAAGCGCGTTTTTTAGGCATTATGGGTAGGAAAAACGGAGTGTGTTTGGGAAGGTGTATGTGTTCGCGTAATCACGGGGGAAAAAAGGTAATTTGAAAAAAATGAAACTTGCGCACCCTTAGCGGCAGTTTTGGGCACTTTAAGTCGGAATTTGGAAAAAAAAGGTAAGTGGTAATTTTTCCGATTACGAGGAGCGGTAGGATGCAAAAAAGTACAAAAAAAAAGAAGAAAAAAAAATTTTTTATGGGACGTTTTCCCTTGCGGTTTTCCTATTTCCAGTCATAAAAAGGGCGGAAAAAGTAAGTGGTTTTGTTTTTTCCGGAACGGGAGAGGGAAAATTAGAAATAATTTATAAAAAAAAGAAAATTTTTTTTTGTCCTTTAGGGAGCTTTTTTGACCATTTTTGGTCGTTAGTTTGCCGGAAAAGATGGTTAAGAAGTGTTTCGAGGTTAAAGAGAAGGAGTAGAGAGGAAAACAAAAAAGTAATTTTAAGAAAAAGGTGTTAAGCGCGTTTTTTAGGCATTATGGGTAGGAAAAACGGAGTGTGTTTGGGAAGGTGTATGTGTTCGCGTAATCACGGCGGGAAAAAGGTAATTGGTAAAAAATGAAACTTGAGCGCGCTTAGAGGTATTTTAGGAAACTTTAAGTCGGAATTTCGAAAAAAAAGGTAGGTGGTAATTTTTCCGATTACGAGGAGCGGTAGGGTGCAAAAAAGTCAAAAAAAAAAAAAAATTTTTATGGTACGTTTTCCCTTGCGGTTTTCCTATTTCCGGTGATAAAAAGAGCGGAAAAAGTAATTGGTTTTGTTTTTTTTCGTAAGGGGAGAGGGAAAATGTGAAATAAATTTTAAAAAAAAGAAAATATTTTTTCTCCTTTAGGGAGCTTTTTCACCATTTTTGGTCGTTAGTTTGCCGGAAAAGATGAATAGGAAGTGTTTCGGGGGTAACGAGAAGGAGTAGAGAGCAAAAAAGAAAGTAATTTTAAGAAAAAGGTGTTAAGCGCGATTTTTAGGCATTATGGGTACGAAAAACGTAGTGTGTGTGGGTAGGTGTATGTGTTCGCGTAATGACGGCGGAAAAAAGAGAATTTGTAAAAAATGAAACTTGAGCGCGCTTAGCGGCATTTTAGGGCACTTTAAGTCGGAATTTCGAAAAAAAGGTAATTTTTCCGATTACGAGGAGCGGTAGGATGCAAGAAAGTCAAAAAAAAAAAGAAGAAAAAAAAAATTTTTATGGGACGTTTTCCCTTGCTGTTTTCCTATTTCCGGTGCCAAAAACGGCGGAAAAAGTAAGTGGTTTTGTTTTTTTCCGTAACGGGAGAGGGAAAATGTGAAATGATTTATAAAAAAAAGAAAATTTATTTTTGTCCTTTAGGGAGCTTTTTTTAACCATTTTTGGTCGTTAGTTTGCCGGAAGAGATGGTTAAGAAGTGTTTCGGGGGTAAGGAGAAGGAGTAGAGAGCAAAAAAAGTAATTTTAAGAAAAAGGTGTTAAGCGCGTTTTTTAGGCATTATGGGTAGGAAAAACGGAGTGTGTTTGGGTAGGTGTATGTGTTGGCGTAATCACGGCGGAAAAAAGGTAATTTGTAAAAAATTAAACTTGAGCGCGCTTAGCGGCATTTTAGGGCACATTAAGTCGGAATTTGGAAAAAAAAGGTAAGTGGTAATTTTTCCGATTACGAGGAGCGGTAGGGTGCAGAAAAGTAAAAAAAAAAAAATTTTATGAGACGTTTTCCCTTGCGTTTTTCCTATTTCCGGTGAAAAAAAGGGCGGAAAAAGTAAGTGGTTTTGTTTTTTTCCGTAAGGGGAGAGGGAAAATGTGAAATAAATTATAAAAAAAAGAAAATTTTTTTTCTCTCCTTTAGGAAGATTTTTCACTATTTTTGGTCGTTAGTTTGCCGGAAAAGATGATTAGGAAGTGTTTCGGGGGTAAGGAGAAGGAGTAGAGAGCAAAAAAAAGGAATTTTAAGAAAAAGGTGTTAAGCGCGTTTTTTAGGCATTATGGGTAGGAAAAACGGAGTGTGTTTGGGTAGGTGTATGTGTTGGCGTAATCACGGCGGAAAAAAGGTAATTTGTAAAAAATGAAACTTGAGCGCGCTTAGCGGCATTTTAGGGCACTTTAAGTCGGAATTTCGAAAAAAAGGTAAGTGGTAATTTTTCCGATTACGAGGAGCGGTAGGGTGCAAAAAAGTGAAAACAAAAAAACTTTTTATGGGACGTTTTCCCTTGCGGTTTTCCTATTTCCGGTGATAAAAAGGGCGGAAAAAGTAAGTGGTTTTGTTTTTTTTCCGTCAGGGGAGAGGGAAACTGTGAAATAATTTATAAAAAAAAGAAAATTTACTTTTGTCCCTTAGGGAGCTTTTTTGACCATTTTTGGTCGTTAGTTTGCTGGAAGAGATGGTTAAGAAGTGTTTCGGGGAAAGGAGAAGGAGTAGAGAGCAAAAAAAAAAGTAATTTTAAGAAAAAGGTGTTAAGCGCGTTTTTTAGTAATTATGGGTAGGAAACACGGAGTGTATTTGGGTAGGCGTACGTGTTGGCGTAATAGCTTTGGAAAAAAGGGTATTTGTAAAAAATAAAACTTGAGCGCGCTTAGCGGCATTTTAGGGCACTTTAAATCGGAATTTGGAAGAAAAGGTAAGTGGAAAGTTTTCCGATTCCGAGGAGCGGTAGGGTGCAGAAAAATAAAAAAAAAAAAAAAACAATTTATGAGACGTTTTCCCTTGCGGTTTTCCTATTTCCGGTGATAAAAAGGGCGGAAAAAGAAAGTGGTTTTGTTTTTTTCCGTAAGGGGACAGGGAAAATGTGAAATAAATTTAGAAAAAAAGAAATTTTTTTTTCTCCTTTAGGGAGCTTTTTTCACCATTTTTTGGTCGTTCGTTTGCCGGAAAAGATGATTAGGAAGTGTTTCGGGGGTAAGGAGAAGGAGTAGAGACCAAAAAAAAGTAATTTTAAGAAAAAGGTGTTAAGCGCGTTTTTTAGGCATTATGGGTAGAAAAAACGGAGTGTGTTTGGGAAGGTGTATGTGTTCGCGTAATCACGGCGGAAAAAAGGGGAATTTGTAAAAAATGAAACTTGAGCGCGCTTAGCGGCATTTTAAGGTACTTTAAGTCGGAATTTCGAAAAAAAGGTAAGTGGTAATTTTTCCGATTACGAGTAGTGGTAGAGTGCAAAACAGTCAAAAAAACAAAAAAAAAAACTTTTTAGGGGACGTTTTTCCTTGCGGTTTTCCTATTTCCGGTGATAAAAAGGGCGGAAAAAGTAAGTGGTTTTGTTTTTTTTTCCGGAAGGTGATTGGGAAAATGTGAAATAAATTATGAAAAAAAAAAAATTTTTTTTTGTCCTTTGGGGAGCTTTTTTGACCATTTTTAATCGTTAGTTTGCCGGAAAAGATGATTAGGAAGTGTTTCGGGGGTAAGGAGAAGGAGTAGAGAGCAAAAAAAAGTAATTTTAAGAAAAAGGTGTTAAGCGCGTTTTTTAGGCATTATGGGTAGGAAAAACGGAGTGTGTTTGGGTAGGTGTATGTGTTCGCGTAATCACGGCGGAAAAAAGGTAATTTGTAAAAAATGAAACTTGAGCGCGCTTAGCGGCATTTTAGGGCACTTTAAGTCGGAATTTCGAAAAAAAAGGTAAGTGGTAATTTTTCCGATTACGAGGAGCGGTAGGGTGCAAAAAAGTCAAAAAAAAAGAAAAAAAAAAAATTTTTATGGGACGTCTTCCCTTGCGGTTTTCCTATTTCCGGTGATAAAAAGGGGGGAAAAAGTAAGTGGTTTTGTTTTTTTCCCTAAGGGAATAGTAAAAAAGGGAAAATAGATTTTAAAAAAAAAGAAAATTTTTTTTCTCCTTTAGGGAGCTTTTTCACCATTTTTCGTCGTTAGTTTGCCGGAAAAGATAGTTAAGAAGTGTTTCGGGGGTAGGAGAAGGAGTAAAGAGCAAAAAAAAGTAATTTTAAGAAAAAGGTGTTAAGCGCCTTTTTTAGGCATTATGGGTCGGAAAAACGGAGTGTGTTTGGGTAGGTGTATGTGTTCGCGTAATCACGGCGGAAAAAAGGTAATTTGTAAAAAATGAAACTTGAGCGCGCTTAGCGGCATTTTAGGGCACTTTAAGTCGGAATTTCGAAAAAAAAGGTAAGTGGTAATTTTTCCGATTACGAGGAGCGGTAGGGTGCAAAAAAGTCAAAAAAAAAAAAGAAGAAAAAAAAATTTTTATGGGACGTTTTCCCTTGCGGTTTTCCTATTTCCGGTGATAAAAAGGGCGGAAAAAGTAAGTGGTTTTGTTTTTTTCCGTAACGGGAGAGGGAAAATGTGAAATGATTTATAAAAAAAAGAAAATTTATTTTTCTCCTTTAGGGAGCTTTTTTGACCATTTTTGGTCGTTAGTTTGCCGGAAAAGATGATTAGGAAGTGTTTCGGGGGTAAGGAGAAGGAGTAGAGAGCAAAAAAAAAGTAATTTTAAGAAAAAGGTGTTAAGCGCGTTTTTTAGGCTTTATGTGTAGGAAAAACGGAGTGTGTTTGGGTAGGTGTATGTGTTGGCGTAATCACGGCGGAAAAAAGGTAATTTGTAAAAAATGAAACTTGAGCGCGCTTAGCGGTATTTTAGGGCACTTTAAGTCGGAATTTCGAAAAAAAAGGTAAGTGGTAATTTTTCCGATTACGAGGAGCGGTAGCGTGCAAAAAAGTGAAAAAAAAAAAAAAAATTTTATGGGACGTTTTCCCTTGCGGTTTTCCTATTTCCGGTGATAAAAAGGGCGGAAAAAGTAAGTGGTTTTGTTTTTTTCCGTAAGGGGAGAGGGAAAATGTGAAATAATTTATAAAAAAAAAGAAAATTTTTTTTCTCTCCTTTACGAAGCTTTTTCACTATTTTTGGTAGTTAGTTTGCCGGAAAAGATGATTAGGGAGTGTTTCGGGGGTAAGGAGAAGGAGTAGAGAGCAAAAAAAAAGTAATTTTAAGAAAAAGATGTTAAGCGCGTTTTTTAGGCATTATGGGTAGGAAAAACGGAGTGTGTTTGGGTAGGTGTATGTGTTCGCGTAACCACGGCGGGAAAAAGGTAATTTGTAAAAATGAAACTTGAGCGCGCTTAGCGGTATTTTAGGGGACTTTAAGTCGGAATTTCGAAAAAAAAGGTAGGTCGTAATTTTTCCGATTACGAGGAGCGGTAGCGTGCAAAAAAGTCAAAAAAAAAAAATTTTCATCGGACGTTTTCCTTTCCAGTTTTCCTATTTTCGGTGATAGAAAGAGCGGAAAAAGTAAGTGGTTTTGTTTTTTTCCGTAAGGGGAGAGGGAAAATGTGAAATTAATCAAAAAAAAAACGACAATTTTTTTTTCTCCTTTAGGGAGCTTTTTCACTATTTTTGGTCGTTAGTTTGCCGGAAAAGATGATTAGGAAGTGTTTCGGGGGTGAGGAGAAGGAGTACAGAGCAAAAAAAAAGTAATTTTAAGAAAAAGGTGTTAAGCGCGTTTTTTAGGCATTATGGGTAGGAAAAACGGAGTGTGTTTGGGAAGGTGTATGTGTTCGCGTAATTACGGGGGACAAAAGGTAATTTGAAAAAAATGAAACTTGCGCATCCTTAGCGGCAGTTTTGGGCACTTTAACTCGGAATTTGGAAAAAAAAGGTAAGTGGTAATTTTTCCGATTACGAGGAGCGGTAGGATGCAAAAAAGGAAAAAAAAAAATGAAAAAAAAATTTTTTATGGGACGTTTTCCATTGCGGTTTTCTTATTTCCGGTGATAAAAAGGGCGGAAAAAGTAAGTGGTTTTGTTTTTTTCCGGAACGGGAGAGTGAAAATGTGAAATAATTTATAAAAAAAAGAAAATTTTACTTTTGTCCTTTAGGGAGCTTTTTTGACCATTTTTGGTCGTTAGTTTGCCGGAAAAGATGGTTAAGAAGTGTTTCGGGGTTAAAGAGAACGACTAGAGAGCAAAAAAAAAAGTAATTTTAAGAAAAAGGTGTTAAGCGCGTTTTTTAATCATTATGGGTAGGAAAAACGGAGTGTGTTTGGGAAGGTGTATGTGGTGGCGTAATCACGGCGGGAAACAGGTAATTTGTAAAAAATGAAACTTGAGCGCGCTTAGCGGCATTTTAGGGCACTTTAAGTCGGAATTTCGAAAAAAAGGTAAGTGGTAATTTTTCCGATTACGAGTAGCGGTAGGGTGCAAAAAAGTCAAAAAAAAAAAAAGAAAAAAAAATTTTTATGGGATGTTTTCCCTTGCGGTTTTCCTATTTCCGGTGACAAAAAGGGCGGAAAAAGTAAGTGGTTTTGTTTTTTTTCCGTAAGGGGAGAGGGAAAATATGAAATAAATATATAAAAAAAAGAAAATTTATTTTTGTCCTTTAGGGATTTTTTTATGACCATTTTTGGTCTTAGATTTTCGGAAAAGATGATTAGGAAGTGTTTCGGGGGTAAGGAGACGGAGTAGAGACCAAAAACAAAGTAATTTTAAGTAAAAGGTGTTAAGCGCATTTTTTAGGCATTATGGGTAGGAAAAACGGAGTGTGTTTGGGTAGATGTATGTGTTGGCGTAATCACGGCGGAAAAAAGGTAATTTGTAAAAAATGACACTTGAGCGCGCTTAGCGGCATTTTAGGGCACTTTAAGTCGGAATTTCGAAAAAAAAGGTAGGTGGTAATTTTTCCGATTACGAGGAGCGGTAGGGTGCAAAAAAGGGAAAAAAAAAATTTTTTTTATGGGACGTTTTCCCTTGTGGTTTTCCTATTTCCGGTGATAAAAATGGCGGAAAAAGTAAGTGGTTTTGTTTTTTTCCGGAACTTGAGAGCGAAAATGTGAAATAATTTATAAAAAAAAGGAAAATTTTTTTTCTCCTTTAGGGAGCTTTTTCACTATTTTTGGTAGTTAGTTTGCCAGAAAAGATGATTAGGAAGGGTTTCGGGGGTAAGGAGAAGGAGTAGAGAGCAAAAAAAAAGTAATTTTACGAAAAAGGTGTTAAGCGCGTTTTTTAGGCATCATGGGTAGGAAAAACGGAGTGTTTGTTAAGGTGTATGTGGTGGCGTAATCACGGCGGAAAACAGGTAATTTGTAAAAAATGAAACTTGAGCGCGCTTAGCGGCATTTTAGGGCACTTTAAGTCGGAATTTCGAAAAAAAGGTAAGTGGTAAGTTTTCCGATTACGAGTAGCGGTAGGGTGCAAAAAAGTCAAAAAAAAAAAAAGAAAAAAAAATTTTTATGGGACGTTTTCCCTTGCGGTTTTCCTATTTCCGGTGACAAAAAGGGCGGAAAAAGTAAGTGGTTTTGTTTTTTTTCCGTAAGGGGAGAGGGAAAATATGAAATAAATATATAAAAAAAAGAAAATTTATTTTTGTCCTTTAGGGATTTTTTTTATGACCATTTTTGGTCTTAGATTTTCGGAAAAGATGATTAGGAAGTGTTTCGGGGATAAGGAGACGGAGTAGAGACCAAAAACAAAGTAATTTTAAGAAAAAGGTGTTAAGCGCGTTTTTTAGGCATTATGGGTAGGAAAAACGGAGTGTGTTTGGGTTGGTGTATGTTTTGGCGTAATCACGGCGGAAAAAAAGTAATTTGTAAAAAATGACACTTGAGCGCGCTTAGCGGCATTTTAGGGCACTTTAAGTCGGAATTTGGAAAAAAAAGGTAAGTGGTAATTTTTCCGATTCCGAGGAGCGGTAGGGTGCAAAAAAGTAAAAAAAATAATAAGAAAAAAAAATTTTTATGGAACGTTTTCCCTTGCGGTTTTCCTACTTCCGGTGATAAAAAGGGCGGAAAAAGTAAGTGGTTTTGTTTTTTTCCGGAACGGGAGAGGGAAAATGTGAAATAATTTATAAAAAAAAGAAAATTTATTTTTGTCCTTTAGGGAGCTTTTTTGACCATTTCTGGTCGTTAGTTTGCCGGAAAAGATGATAAGGAAGTGTTTCGGGGGTACCGAGAAGAAGTAGAGAGCAAAAAAAAAAGGAATTTCAAGAAAAAGGTGTTAAGCGCCTTTTTTTAGGCATTATGGGTCGGAAAAACGGAGTGTGTTTGGTTAGATGTATGTGCTAGCGTAATTACGGCGGAAAAAAGGTAATTTGTAAAAAATGAAACTTCAGCGCGCTTAGCGGCAGTTTTCGGCACTTTATGTCGGAATTTCGAAAAAAAAGGTAAGTGGTAATTTTTCCGATTACGAGGAGCGGTAGGGTGCAAAAAGGTCAAAAAAAAAAAGAAGAAAAAAAAATTTTTATGATACGTTTTAAATTGCGGTTTTCTTATTTCCGTTGATAAAAAGGGCGGAAAAAGTAAGTGGTTTTGTTTTTTTTCGTAATTGGAGAGGGAAAATGTGAAATAAATTTAAAAAAAAAGAAAATATTTTTTCCACTTTAGGGAGCGTTTTCACCATTTTTGGTCGTTAGTTTGCCGGAAAAGATAATAAGGAAGTGTTTCGGGGGTAACGAGAAGGAGTAGAGAGCAAAAAAAAAGTAATTTCAAGAAAAAGGTGTTAAGCGCCTTTTTTTAGGCATTATGGGTCGGAAAAACGGAGTGTGTTTGGTTAGATGTATGTGCTAGCGTAATTACGGTGGAAAAAAGGTAATTTGTAAAAAATGAAACTTCAGCGCGCTTAGCGGCAGTTTTCGGCACTTTATGTCGGAATTTCGAAAAAAAAGGTAAGTGGTAATTTTTCCGATTACGAGGAGCGGTAGGATACAAAAAAGTAAGAAAAGAAAAAAAAGAAAAATTTTTTATGGGACGTAAGGGGAGAGGGAATATGTGAAATAATTTTAAAAAAAAAGAAAATTTACTTTTGTCCTTTACGGAGCTTTTTTTTACCATTTTTGGTCGTTAGTTTGCCGGAAAAGATGATTAGGAAGTGTTTCGGTGGTAACGAGAAGGAGTAGAGAGCAAAAAAAAAGGAATTTTAAGAAAAAGGTGTTAAGCGCGTTTTTTAGGCATTATGGGTAGGAAAAACGGAGTGTGTTTGGTTAGGTGTATGTGCTCGCGTAATCACGGCGGCAAAAAAGGTAATTTCTAAAAAATTAAACTTGAGTGCGCTTAGCGGTAATTTAGGGGACTTTTAGTCGGAATTTCGAAAAAAAAGGTAAGTGGTAATTTTTCCGATTACAAGGAGCGGTAGGGTGCACAAAAGTGGAAATAAAAAAAATTTTTATGGGACGTTTTCCCTTGCGGTTGTCGTATTTCCGTTGATAAAAAGGGCGGAAAAAGTAAGTGGTTTTGTTTTTTTTCCGTAAGGGGAGAGGGAAAATATGAAATAAATATATAAAAAAAAGAAAATTTATTTTTGTCCTTTAGGGATTTTTTTATGACCTTTTTTGGTCTTAGATTTTCGGAAAAGATGATTAGGAAGTGTTTCGGGGGTAAGGAGACGGAGTAGAGACCAAAAACAAAGTAATTTTAAGTAAAAGGTGTTAAGCGCATTTTTTAGGCATTATGGGTAGGAAAAACGGAGTGTGTTTGGGAAGGTGTATGTGTTCACGTAATCACGGCGGGAAAAAGGTAATTTGTAAAAAATGAAACTTGAGCGCGCTTAGCGGTAATTTAGGGGACTTTTAGTCGGAATTTCGAAAAAAAAGGTAAGTGGTAATTTTTCCGATTACAAGGAGCGGTAGGGTGCAGAAAAGTAAAAAAAAAAAAAAAAAAAAAAAAATTTTATGACACGTTTTCCCTAGCGGTTTTCCTATTTCCGGTGATAAAGAGGGCGGAAAAAGTAAGTGGTTTATTTTTTTTCCGTAAGGGGAGAGGGAAAATGTGAAAAAAATTATAAAAAAAAAAGAAATTTTTTTTTCTCTCCTTTAGGAAGCTTTTTCACTATTTTTGGCCGTTAGTTTGCCGGAAAAGATGATTAGGAAGTGTTTCGGGGGTAAGGAGAAGGAGTAGAGAGCAAAAAACAGGAATTTTAAGAAAAAGGTGTTAAAAAAGTTTTTTAGGCATTATGGGTAGGAAAAACGGAGTGTGTTTAGGAAGGTGTATGTGTTCGCGTAACCACCGCGGGAAAAAGGTAATTTGTAAAAAATGAAACTTGAGCGCGCTTAGCGGTATTTTAGGGGACTTTAAGTCGGAATTTCGAAAAAAAAGGTAGGTCGTAATTTTCCCGATTCCGAGGAGCGGTAGGGTGCAAAAAAGTCAAAAAAAAAAAAATTTCATCGGACGTTTTCTCTTGCAGTTTTCCAATTTCCGGTGATAAAAAGAGCGGAAAAAGTAAGTGGTTTTGTTTTTTTCCGTAAGGGGAGAGGGAAAATGTGAAATTAATTAAAAAAAAAAAGGAAAATTATTTTTTTCTCCTTTAGGGAGCTTTTTCACTATTTTTGGTCGTTAGTTTGCCGGAAAAGATGATTAGGAAGTGTTTCGGGGGTGAGGAGAAGGAGTACAGAGCAAAAAAAAAGTAATTTTGAGAAAAAGGTGTTAAGCGCGTTTTTTAGGCATTATGGGTAGGAAAAACGGAGTGTGTTTGGGAAGGTGTATGTGTTCGCGTAATTACGAGGGACAAAAGGTAATTTAAAAAAAATGAAACCTGCGCACCCTTAGCGGCAGTTTTGGGCACTTTAACTCGGAATTTGGAAAAAAAAGGTAAGTGGTAATTTTTCCGATTACGAGGAGCGGTAGGATGCAAAAAAGGAAAAAAAAAAATGAAAAAAAAATTTTTTATGGGACGTTTTCCATTGCGGTTTTCTTATTTCCGGTGATAAAAAGGGCGGAAAAAGTAAGTGGTTTTGTTTTTTTCCGGAACGGGAGATTGAAAATGTGAAATAATTTATAAAAAAAAGAAAATTTTACTTTTGTCCTTTAGGGAGCTTTTTTGACCATTTTTGGTCGTTAGTTTGCCGGAAAAGATGGTTAAGAAGTGTTTCGGGGTTAAAGAGAACGACTAGAGAGCAAAAAAAAAAGTAATTTTAAGAAAAAGGTGTTAAGCGCGTTTTTTAATCATTATGGGTAGGAAAAACGGAGTGTGTTTGGGAAGGTGTATGTGGTGGCGTAATCACGGCGGGAAACAGGTAATTTGTAAAAAATGAAACTTGAGCGCGCTTAGCGGCATTTTAGGGCACTTTAAGTCGGAATTTCGAAAAAAAGGTAAGTGGTAATTTTTCCGATTACGAGTAGCGGTAGGGTGCAAAAAAGTCAAAAAAAAAAAAAGAAAAAAAAATTTTTATGGGATGTTTTCCCTTGCTGTTTTCCTATTTCCGGTGACAAAAAGGGCGGAAAAAGTAAGTGGTTTTGTTTTTTTTCCGTAAGGGGAGAGGGAAAATGTGAAATAAATATATAAAAAAAAGAAAATTTATTTTTGTCCTTTAGGGATTTTTTTATGACCATTTTTGGTCTTAGATTTTCGGAAAAGATGATTAGGAAGTGTTTCGGTGGTATGGAGAAGGAGTAGAAAGCAAAAACAAAGTAATTTTAAGAAAAAGGTGTTAAGCGCGTTTTTTAGGCATTATGGGTAGGAAAAACGGAGTGTGTTTGGGTAGATGTATGTGTTGGCGTAATCACGGCGGAAAAAAGGTAATTTGTAAAAAATGACACTTGAGCGCGCTTAGCGGCATTTTAGGGCACTTTAAGTCGGAATTTCGAAAAAAAAGGTAGGTGGTAATTTTTCCGATTACGAGGAGCGGTAGGGTGCAAAAAAGGGAAAAAAAAAATTTTTTTTTATGGGACGTTTTCCCTTGTGGTTTTCCTATTTCCGGTGTTAAAAAGGGCGGAAAAAGTAAGTGGTTTTGTTTTTTTCCGGAACTTGAGAGCGAAAATGTGAAATAATTTATAAAAAAAGGAAAATTTTTTTTCTCCTTTAGGGAGCTTTTTCACTATTTTTGGTAGTTAGTTTGCCGGAAAAGATGATTAGGAAGGGTTTCGGGGGTAAGGAGAAGGAGTAGAGAGCAAAAAAAAAATAATTTTACGAAAAAGGTGTTAAGCGCGGTTTTTTAGGCATCATGGGTAGGAAAAACGGAGTGTTTGTTAAGGTGTATGTGGTGGCGTAATCACGGCGGAAAACAGGTAATTTGTAAAAAATTTAACTTGCTCGCGCTTATCGGCATTTTTTGGCAATTTAATTCGGTATTTCGAAAAAAATGTAAGTGGTAATTTTTCCGATTAAGAGGAGAGGTAGGGTACAAAAAAGTCCAAAAAAAAAGAAGAAAAATAAAATTTTTATGGGACGTTTTCCCTTGCGGTTTTCCTATTTCCGGTGACAAAAAGGGCGGAAAAAGTAAGTGGTTTTGTTTTTTTTCCGTAAGGGGAGAGGGAAAATGTGAAATAAATATATAAAAAAAAGAAAATTTATTTTTGTCCTTTAGGGATTTTTTTATGACCATTTTTGGTCTTAGATTTTCGGAAAAGATGATTAGGAAGTGTTTCGGGGGTAAGGAGAAGGAGTAGAGACCAAAAACAAAGTAATTTTAAGAAAAAGGTGTTAAGCGCGTTTTTTAGGCATTATGGGTAGGAAAAACGGAGTGTGTTTGGGTTGGTGTATGTTTTGGCGTAATCACGGCGGAAAAAAAGTAATTTGTAAAAAATGACACTTGAGCGCGCTTAGCGGCATTTTAGGGCACTTTAAGTCGGAATTTGGAAAAAAAAGGTAAGTGGTAATTTTTCCGATTCCGAGGAGCGGTAGGGTGCAAAAAAGTAAAAAAAATAATAAGAAAAAAAAATTTTTATGGAACGTTTTCCCTTGCGGTTTTCCTACTTCCGGTGATAAAAAGGGCGGACAAAGTAAGTGGTTTTGTTTTTTTTCCGTAAGGGGAGAGGGAGAATGTGAAATAAATTATAAAATAAAAGAATTTTTTTTTTGTCCTTTACGGAGCTTTTTTGACCATTTTTGGTCGTAAGTTTACCGGAAAAGATGGTTAGGCAGTGTTTCGGGGTTAAGGAGAAGGAGTAGAGAGCAAAAAAAAAGTAATTTTAAGAAAAAGGTGTTAAGCGCGTTTTTTAGGCTTCATGGGTAGGAAAAACGGAGTGTGTTTGGGTAGGTGTATGTGTTGGCGTAATCACAGCGGAAAAAAGGTAATATGTAAAAAATTAAACTTGAGCGCCCTTAGCGGCATTTTACGGCACATTAAGTCGGAACTTGGAAAAAAAAGGTAAGTGGTAATTTTTCCGTTTACGAGGAGCGGTAGGGTGGAAAAAAGTCAAAAAAAAAAAAAAATTTTTATGGGACGTTTTCCCTTGCGGTTTTCCTATTTCCGGTGATAAGAAGGGCGAAAAAAGTAAGTAAGAAAAAGGTGTTCAGCGCGTTTTTTA
>JAWDGP010007191.1:0-10691 GCA_033675545.1 Elysia crispata | reverse complement strand
CTTCCTCTTCCTCTCTCTTCCTTTTCTCTTTCCATTATCTCTGCCTTTTCGTCTTTTAAGAACATCTGCAGGTCTGCTCCACTGTAACCTAGTTCTCGGCCCATTTTGATGAGTCTTTCTGTAACTTCTGCCATACTGATTCTGATTTCTAATGTTAACGTTCAAATGAAATATGCAAGGCAAATAAAAAAAAATCAACTCGCACTGGGTAAGCGACCTTTTAAGTAATGCTAACTGTTTGCTAGCCTCTACTATCGTACATGTATGCAACGTGAGCTCAGTTCGACAAAATTTACAATGTGCACACTTTATGGGTTAGATATTTAAAACATATGCACCATCGAACTAAACTGCTATTGTCTTTAATGCTCTGGAGCAAAACGGTGAAAAAAAATCGCTCTAGCAATGATTGGCTGCTATCTTCACAACAAACAAACAACAAACAGTGTTCAGTCGTAATATGGCTTCGTATTATGATTCAAATAAGTATCTAGTTCAGCAGAATATGTGATTAAAATACAATCTATAAGATCGTTATGTATAGATGATTTATTACGTGTGCCCACCATGACATATATAATCGAAGTTAAAGCTTTATTAATGCATTGAGGTTGAAAATGTTTTTTAAATACCTTCTAAATCTTCGGATACACTACATTGCATGACAGTATACATTTGTCACAGCACTTTCGAAATATTTAAATTATAATCAAATTCTAAGATGTTAATCTACAAAAACGTGTTAATAATTGTATACGTTTGATTAGAACCGCTACTTTCTTTTGTTTTTGGTTATGAGTGAAAAGCAAATGAATTCATGGCTTTAGGGGGAAAAAGAAACTTTTATTCAAATCAGAAATTAGTGTAAATTGAATTATTAAGAAAAATATTAAACACATCATTTTAGGAACAAAATCATTAACTTTAAGGAAAAAAGGATGTACTTACTTGTTGCCTTTTTTACTGATGCTTTTGAAACAATATATTTATACCAATTTCCAAAGACATTGTAATTTTTTTTCCATACTTTTCTTTCATTTTTTTTAAACATCCGAATTTAATATTTAACATAAATTAACATAAATATTTTTGACATTAACATGTTAACAAAACAAGAAAGAAGAATTTGAAATCTTTAAGTTTAATGTTTTAAACGAATACTTTTAAACATGACAATTTTCTTAAAAAAAAAAAAAAAAAAAGAAAGAATTGTTACTTTCTTGATTCAATTTAAACTTTTCACACGATTTTTTTCAAAAATGTTTTGTTCTCTCCTTCATATAGTTACACATTTCCGCGTAAAATTAAAACTGTTACTTTTTACCAATTCTTCCTTTATTTTTATTGCTTTTAATTTAATGATTGAAATGATAGTATGAAATCAGATGTGCTTGTATGTCATTATATGTGTGTGACGTGATTTTTTTTTTGGGTGATCATGGTCTTTTTGTTTCTTTATGGATAGTTTTTGTCGTCTCAAAGTATTTTGAATACATATGTCACATGAAGGAATACAACTTTCGTCGAGCAAGCGCTCACCATTTAATTACTTTAAAAACGACCAAAAAAAAAAAAAAAACTTTCCGGAAAAAAAACAAAACAAAAAATCGACCAAAGAGCTTCATCCTGTAATGCAGATTGCTACTTAAAATATAAATTCACATAATAATTATAAGACCCAAAAATTCTAATGTCTTACCTTAAAGGTGCAATCAAGGATAAAGTAATACAAATTTACGGCCTATATAAAAAAAAAAAATAAAATCGACTGTCCTCACCACCAGTGAAGTTATAAGAGCAGGAAAGCTTTGAAAGCAATATATGCTAAGCAAATCTAGTCCTGGTCATGAGTGCACAGACTACCATGAGTTCTTAGTTATTTTTTAAAAAAATAGACACTTTAGCATACATAAAATGTTGTATTTTTTTTTTTGATATCCACCAGCTAACAAATTTCCCAAAATTAATTTTTTAAATAAAAAAATGAATATATTTACATTTGAATGACAAAAAAGGAAAGATAAAAGAAACATAACATCTGAATTTTGTAGAAAACCACAATCAGGGTAGTAAAAAAAGTTCAGCTATAACTGGGTCTAGACGTTTGAGTGATTAATAGAGTGATTAAAAAACAAAAAGTAGCCTTTATTTAATTCTTGTCTCTAATCTACATCTGGGTAGTATTATAACTTCTTGACACCGTCTTTTCCACGAAGCTTTGAAAAGCTCATGGTATCATCGAAACCGGACAAAGAACGTTTGACATATGCAAAGCTTCCACAAACGGTTCCACACACACTCACACAACCATTCTTTTTTGCTTGTTTTGTAGAATCTAGATCCATCCCGATTTGTATGTGAGAACGTCAGTCTTTACTAGATCTAGATTTTGAAAATCAAGTACTGACTTTACCTTGGATATATAGTCTTTTGGTATATTTTTGTTCTAGATCTAGAGTTGCAAATAGTATTAATATCACAGGCATATCCATAGTCTCACAAAAATTTTCTTGGCATGGCAAAAGTTGTCTTTCTGCAATTCAAGCATGCTTTAATCAATTTATGTTTTTCTTCATTCTAAAAAGAAGTTTTCACATTTTATTCTCCGAATGTGGTTAGATACTTAACGTTCTTCCAACGTGTGCAAAACAAGGGACATCTAAAAAAAAGAAGCACAGTAAAGATTACATGCATATGACACTATGTTGATCTTGTAACATCTTTATTTATTGTTGCAGTTATTTTGTTCTGAGTGTGTGTGATTATGATGTGCGTCAGTTCTTTTTGTCCCAACCCTGAAGATTTAACAAAGCTCTGAGACAGTCTTCGTCCCCGTGTCGCCACATTAAATATATAAAAAGTAAAAAATCGTTCTACGACTAGTCTGCAGGGTAATGGGATAGAAGCGAATTAGCAGCAAAATAAAGAGTTTACAATAATCTATAGCTGCCTTAACATTTCACAAACATCCTATTTCTAATGTATATCATAATATTGTACATAAAAATTTAGTCTTTCTCTCACTACTTCTAATTGTGCTTGTTTCTTCCTTTTACACTATCTCTCTATCCCCCTCTTTTGGCCTATATCCCTTTCTCATGCTAGTTTTAAATACACACACACACACACATATATATATATATATATAAAGAGAGAGAGAGAGGGAGAGGGAGAGAGATAGAGAGAGAGAGAGAGAGAGAGAGAGAGAGAGAGAGAGAGAGATTCTAACTTATACAAGAACATCAGCAAAAACAAAGCAAGCAACCGAAACAAGAGCAGATGAAGCAATCACTGGTTTTACAAGCCTTTTTGCAAGATTTGACTGATATTCACTTTTCTTAGATACTGCTATAGAATTAAAGATAGAAAAAGAAGTGCTCTTTTTGAAATTGAATGTGCTTTTGGTTTGTTATTTAGAAAAATAGTAAAACTATTCAAATACATTTTTTTTTCAAAAAATTTTTTTTCTTCTCCTCCTCCTCCTCCTCCTCTTCCTCCTCCTCATCGTCCTCCTTCTTTTTCTTTTCTTCTTCTTCTTCTTCTTCTTCTTCTTCTTCTTCTTCTTCTTCTTCTTCTTCTTCTTCTTCTTCTTCTTCTTCTTCTTCTTCTTCTTCTTCTTCTTCTTCTTCTTCTTCTTCTTCTTCTTCTTCTTCTTCTTCTTCTTCTTCTTCTTCTTCTTCTTCTTCTTCTTCTTCTTCTTCTTCTTCTTCTTCTTCTTCTTCTTCTTCTTCTTCTTCTTCTTCTTCTTCTTCTTCTTCTTCTTCTTCTTCTTCTTCCTCTTCTTCTTCTTCTTCTTCTTCTTTTTCTTCTTCTTCTTCTTCTTCTTCTTCTTCTTCTTCTTCTTCTTCTTCTTCTTCTTCTTCTTCTTCTTCTTCTTCTTCTTCTTCTTCTTCTTCTTCTTCTTCTTCTTCTTCTATTTCTTCTTCTACTTCTTCTGCTTTTTAATCACACCCACACACACACAGACACACACACACATATATATATATATATATATATATATATATATATATATATATATATATATACATATATTAAAAAGGAAACAAGGAGCGCACCAAAAAATTCATATTGGAGAAGAGAAAACGGGAAAGAGATAGAGAGAGAGAGAGAAAGAGAGAGAGAGAGATAGAAAGAGGGAGAGAGAGATAGATAGAGAGAGAGAAATAGAGAGAGAGAGATAGAGAGAGGGAGAGAGAGAAATAGAGAGAGAGATAGAGAGAGGGAGAGAGAGAGAGAGAGAGAGAGAGAGAGAGAGAGAGAGAGAGAGAGACACCTAGAGGTATCCCTACCTATTTCTGTTTCATTTAAAGTTCAAAACTTAAATAAAAATGTAGTTTAGATTTTGAAAAAAGAAAAACAAATATAGAACATAAGTTTCTGAAATATATATCTCCTAAAAAGTAGGCTACAAAAATCTTTCATTGTTACCGGCAAAATGTTTTTAGAAATGTTTTTGCCCTAGCTCCGAAAAGAACCTGTTAAATGTAAATTTAATTCTCTTGATTAAAATAACCAGTTCTCACCTTTCGTTTGTCATCAGTCCAGTGATAATCGCCTTCATGATTTATGTGAGTGAGGTTAACATAGCATAAAATGTGTGTCAAGCCAGAAAGTTTACGAGCAATGAGAGAGAGGCTGAAAGGAAGGCAAGACAGTGTGAATATAGGCAAGCTTAGCTTGAGCACTATAAATACTAGCACACACGAGGGTTCGCCCTCTTTTTCATTACGTTTTTACGGGAGAAAGATGGCAGGAGATCCTACATCTCTTAATATCAGTAATTTGGGAAATGTGATAAATTTTGTGATCAGAATCAAGATCTAGATTTAAATTAATAAAAAGGTAAATAGTATAATAATAATAAAGGAATAAAGGATTTGGAGATTTAAAGGAATAATTAAATAATTTCCCTTCAGAAATTTTATTTTATGATAATTTTTTTTGAGTGAACATGAAATCTAGTAAATCGTGATATTGTTGACTAATATTGAAATAAATTAACGATTGAATCGCTGAGGCTAACTTAGAAACTATATTTTCCTTTTCTTTTGCAGGAAAAATATTACCCGCAATAACCGAAAAAAATAAAATAAAAACAGTTTACTATTTCAATTTCACAGTCTAAGTGAAAGAAACATTATAATCCAGATCTCCTAATTTCATTTTATGAAAATATTCCCGCAATAACTGTGACATAAAGTAGAGACAGTTTGCTACTTCAGTTTCACATTCTAAGTGAAAGAAACATTATAACCCAGATCTCCTAATTTCCATTTTAATGAAAATATCGCTCACAATAACTGTGATATAAAATTGAAACAGTTTGCTTCTTCAGTTCCATATGCTAAATGAAAGTATTATTGAAAATAAAAAAAAAATCCGAACCAGCCACTATAACTGATTGGTCGAGACTAGAAAATCTATTCTGTGAACTTCAAGACAATTTTATAAAACCAATAAAGTCAAGTCATCGAAAGAAAATTAAAAGTAAAGATAACAGAGGAACAGATACAGCACAGGGGATAGGAGATTCAATGACAGACAAGACCTTGTGTGTGTATGGGAGAAGACGATATGGAATGTGGAAAAATGTAAAAAGAAGGGAAGGATCACCAAGAGCTAAAATGTAATAGTATAGATTGTATAGTGATAATATAGTATGAAATAATTTACAATCTCATCTCATGAATATATTTATTAAGTTAGAGTAGTTTATTAAATTTATTGTTTTGTTTTGTATTAATTAGAAAAGGGGGGGGGATTCATTTGTATAAATATTAAAAATCTAAAAATTAATATTATTGGATTTTTATTTTGTCATATAACTATATATATATATATATATATGTTTGTGTCGTTATAATTAAAAGTTTATTATGGATTCTGATTTAAATCTTAATCAAGTATAAATAATTATTTTAAGAAAATTTGGGTCCTTTGCAAGGAATTGAACCATATTTTCTAAATTAGATAAAATTTAGATATCCCTATTAATTATTATAAAGAGGGTACATTATCTAGATAATTTTCACAATTTAGATCGGTAAGCCCAATCCAGAAGTTAAAATTGACAAAGTCGTCTTTTTCCTGTGGAAAAAATAAATCAACAATTAATGTATGCTATCCGCTTGAATTAATGTATATATTTTTTTTTTAAATTGAGTTTTTATTTTATTATTATTATTATGGTTGCAAATAGATTAAAATATACTTTAATTTAAATTTAAGAGTAAGCTAATTTCCTATCTGACCTGATGAGTTAATTTACACGACTTATCAACGTACGTCTTCACCTCAATTATAAACATTCTTTTTTTTTTCAGTGGAAATAGGCTACCACGGATATGTTTTTAATTGTAAACATCATTTACTTATTCACGTTTTTACCTATAACGTTTGTTTTCACTTTGTAATCTTCTTTATTTTTTTATACTTTTATATTGGAAACCATTAGCGAGCGTTAGACCTGGTCAGTCTGGTCAACTATCAAAACAAGTGAATTCTGCTGCTGCTGGTAAAACTATCTCGGATCATGTGAATATAATGTAGAAGATGTTTTATAATTTAAAAAGACACATTATATTTTTTAGTTCTTTGCAAAGAGCTTAGTTTTTTAAGGTATCTCTACTGATTTTTTCTTAAAATTGTGCTGTTTTCTTTCTTTTATTAATTTATTACTTAGATAATAATATTTTTTTATCATTTATACTCACATTACAATGCAACAGGCAAAACCGATGGAAATTGCGATTAGTGCACATATGGCTGCAACTGTGCTATAAAAGTTCGTGGATGGTGTAGGCCTGCCTTCCCTGTCTTTCCTTTGAACCACTGGATTTGACGAAGAGAAAAAAACATCTCAGAAAACCGAATAAAGATTTTTTTAAAATTATTTCAATAAGGTAAATTGAGCATTTAGTTTTCACAGATGTCTAAAAATTATTTTAAAAAAAAATCAAACAAAAACAAAAAATGTAATATAAAAGTGCACAATTATTAAATCTATAGAAGTTACTAAAATTTGTAATTACAAATTTATATTACTCTCATTATTAACTATAATTACTCAATACAAAGATATGTTAAAATTGTTAGAAAATTTGGATTTATAGAGAATTTAATAGTATTAGGAAAAAAATTGTTAAAACCTTTTTTAAAATGCTCCCAAA
The DNA here is from genome assembly GCA_033675545.1 of Elysia crispata. NCBI lineage: Eukaryota > Metazoa > Mollusca > Gastropoda > Plakobranchidae > Elysia > Elysia crispata. Next base: position 3,519 of record JAWDGP010007191.1, on the reverse strand, counting down.
GCTATTCAGACAATCTGTAATTGCAGAGTCATAAATATTTGGGACAATGTTTTTTTTTTTTTTTTTACAGATTTTAGACATCTAGCTGTTAGTAAAAATTTGTATTCTTATATGCTCTTATAAATGTAAACATAATTACATTTATATTGCAATAATAATGCTTTCAAAAAATAAAAAATAGAAAAAAAAAGAAAAAAAAACAACAACAAACATTACGTCTGAATTACCAATATTACATTTATCTCCTTGGTACCCATCGACACATCCAGAGATGCACGATCCATTTAAGATACCGCAAACATTTTGCGGTCCACGGCAGACGGGGTCACACTTTTTTAAACAGTTTGCTTTATATTCAGTTGCAATGCACTTTGTTGTAAGGAAAAGGGCCGTAGGTACGGTCTTAGTTATTAACGTTTTACGCTCAGTTACAAAAATATATTTGCGCAAAATCCAAAGATATTTTTAAAGGCTGTAAAAAGAATTTTTCGGTTTCGTAACTTTGAAAACTCTCATGCTCTTCAAGGCATAATCCATTATGCTTAACTTAATATCTCAAACTGCAAGCGTACACTTCTGTAAACCTTCTGTGTTACTACAAAAAAAAGCAAACAAACATTTTGCGAAAAAAAATTGCTCTTTGAGTAATCAACTACATCTAAAAAGTTTTTGTTTATTGTCGCGGAAAAAAAACTAGTACACATATGGAGTTCATTTAATTTCGTTCATTTAAAAGTCATTTAAATGTAAATATAAAACAAGTTTTAAAAAACAGAAAATTTAAAAATAAATAGGGAAAGATCTTACTTTTTTCATGCACCAAAATGCAAAAAATAGTCACGACTGCATTAAAACTTACTTAATATGAAAGTGTTATCATAATACAAACATTTCGGAATATTGCAAAAATCTGCTAAGACTGGAACAAATTTGATACTTTTTAATCAATATCTAAAAGTTAAGAAATGACTAGTTCATAAATGATTTGAAATTAATTTGTTGTTTTTAAATTATTGTTTTACCAATGTAACACATCTCTCCATGTTGTCCAGGAACACAATGGAAGGCACACGGTCCAGTTTTGTTGTCGCAAAATTTGGTCCCACCACCACAAAAGGGTGTGCAAGCATCTTTATTTTTGTAGATAATCAGGATTGTCAAAATAAAAGAGAAATTACACTAGCAAAGAAGCTTTCACACTTTCTGTGACATTTCGTAAATAAGGTAACTGCATAATCGGCTACCGTAAAGTATTGTAAATTTTGTAAATTAGATTTCCGATTTCTTAATTGCGATTCTATTTCATAAATTTCGAATGACGGAGATTTAATCATAACACTTTTTTTCTAAGAATTTACAGATAAGATGAAAATTATTGCAATGCATTTTTCTCACCAGAGGGATTTTTTCTTGGTCTCCTACCAAGTGTTACAGAAACTGTAAACAAGATGTAACATGTGTCATTTTAAAATGCAGAACTCAACTTTAACAGCTGATTAAAAAAATTCAAATAGTTTTAGTGCAAAACAATTATAAAAGAAATATTTTAATCTGTTAATTTCATGGCTTAGCCTTTGTTTGACTGGATTTTTCCATCGATCAAGAGTAATATTTACCTTTAAAAAAACTTGCATCAACCAAAACCTTTGAAACATGTTTGAACTAAAAGTAGTCAAGTTATATGAAAACGTATTTTATTTAGATTTTTAAAACGTGTTTAACATAGCAACTAAAGTACAATTATAAGACAGGTGCATCTAAAATATTTCTTAACAATATTTGAGTATGATATTAAACTTTAAAATGTTTATTTCTTATATAGTTCGCCCCCTAAGTGTTTTAAAAAAAAAAGATCCAGACAAAAAGCAATGTGATTTTCATTAAGAAACACATTAAACAGAGTGATACGGATGTTAAAGAGTTCATTCTTAATTTATGTGAAAAAATATCAAAACATTTTTTTCTAAAATCAGATTTTTTGACATGTCTTCGTAAACTACTTCTTTAAAGGTGATATGATTAACACCTCTTAATAATCTGACAGCTACAACTGAGAAATTCAGGCATATATACATTATATTTTCCATACAAAAGATAAACGCAAACAATGCTTTTCATCCTAGGAGCTCTAATGTTATAACCAAAATAATGTAACAATAATTAAAATACGTTCGTAATAATTCATTCTGAGTCAAAATGCATTGAATTGTATAACTAGTGTCATTATAGTTTATAGCTACCTCTAGCGTGTCTTAAATAAAAACGAACACGTTCAATTAACAAAAGGATAAATTCTATAAAATGGATGAGGGATATATACTTTAAATATCATAACGCTGATGTTGCCATGAACTTTTTAAAGTATAAATAGGTTTTATTACACATTCGACGCTGATCGAGCACAATTTTTTAACAAAATTGAAGTACGAAAAAAAAAATGCAAAAGTTAATTGAATAAATCGCCGCAAAAATACATGATTTTAATTTAAAAAAAAACGCGTGAAATAAAAATTTACAACAACACTAAACTGTTGCAGTGTATCTAATATTATAACGGTTATCTTGGCTTTATTATTTCTTTACCGTATTCACATTTATCTCCTTCGTAGTCATCATCACAGCCCGAGAGACATTCTCCAGTCGTGCTGTTGCATTCCTTGCTTGGTCCTGCACAGTTTGGGCTGCAGTCTTGTAAACAGTTCGCCCCATATTTATTTTTATCACATTCTTTTGCAAAGAAGAGTAACACGAATTAAAACGCACAACGATAAATTGACATATCTTATCACATGGCACATTAATTTTAATGACTTAATATTTATAGATTTTGAATAAAGTTCCTTTTGGACGCCGAATTCTTTCAATGCATCTGCTATTTTTCTTATATTTAGCTACTTTGTTAGGCCACCATTTGTTCTTGGCAAAGATACATTCAGAGGGCTGCAATTATCTTATCTAGGATCAGTGCTCATACTGAGCTGCTCTGCCCAACAATCGACCTAAAATATGAATTCACCTGATTGCCTGGCCTGAGTAGAATCCGAGTAATTACATACTTGACATATTGTAGGTGCCTTTTTTCAATTTTTTACGAATACCATCTTTTTAGAAAATATGAAGTGTTGACTGATAACTCTAACTTAATGTTAAGTCGCTACTACCTATGGAAAACTATACACGTGCACTGGTTAAAATTTCAAATTAATTAGAGGCAAACTGTTGTTAACCCAAGACAACATGTTGTACTGTGATTATTGCTTTAATCTCCTTTCATTCCCTTACCAGTATCACACTTATCTCCCTTGAAGCCAATAGCACAGCCTGAGACGCATTTCCCAGTGCGGCTGTCGCAATCTCTGTCTAGTCCTCCACAATATGCGCTGCATTTCTCTAGGCAATTTGCCCCGTAGGTACCGTTATCACATCCTATTGATATTAAAATTAAGAGGGGCCATTTTTAGGTCTAAATAATTTTTAATCATTAAATTTAAATGAATGTTGGCCTAAAAACTTTCAAAT
>JAWDGP010007190.1:0-72933 GCA_033675545.1 Elysia crispata | reverse complement strand
GTTGTTTCCAATATTACATTTTTAATGACGTCCATGCGCTTTTGCATCTTCACCTCCTTAATGTTGAGTGTCTTCTAAAGTTTTCAAATAATAAATTGCTTCCACTCAGTGAAACCCTTTGCGACAGTTCATGGTAAGAATTTGCGTCCCTTAGTTCCTCGAAGTCTATTTGGCTGTTTTGTTTGGTTAGTTCTACTCACCTCAATCTTCTCGAAGGAACTGGTATGGACAAAAGTGATTTCCGACAAATCCTGTAGGCTGTGGAGGAAAAATTTATATTCTTTAAGGGAAGTCCATAAAAAAAAAATTGACATAAAAAAATTTCTTCGGGTATATCGTTTGGAAAAACATATAAACTGGTTCTGAGAAAAAATACAAGTAGATATTTCTGCATAAAGTTATCTATGAAATAAATTGCTTCGCCTTATTTTCGTTATTTTCAGCCTGCTATTGAGGAACCATGAAAGTCACATTTGCTCTGTGTTTGACCATGGCCGTGCTGTTTGCATTGGCGCATACAGGGGGTAAGTATCAGTAACAACATTGATTCAGCTTTCGGAATCTGAAAGTAATACTTTAATTGTAATAAAGGTAACTTCGTTCGAAATTAAAAAAAAAATATATCGACAATCCAGCGTCCTTAAAAATAATCTCATGTCAAGCATTTGCTTAAGCTTACTTGCAAACGTTTGAAATTTCGACCTCAAGCAATCTCTTGACTTCAAACGGTTTGTTTGCTTTTCAAAATCATTTTCCAATCTAAAATTTGTAGAATCAATGAAGACACGGCGATACCACTACTATTTCTTAAGAAATGTTATGTCCTTCTTAAAGTCGATAGTTTCCAATATTCAAGAATCGGAAGTGACTGATAAGGATAGCAAAATTTACTATGGTCCGCTCAACTGATTCATCGCTTTGATGAAAATTATATGCTCTAAATATTGAATGAAACATAAAAATTAAAGTTCCTGATGATTTGATCTGGATTCAATACCTTAAACGCTTGATTCCAGATTCATGCTACATCACAAGGTTTTGTTTCAAGCTTTGGAAGCCTGGCGCGCCAGACCTCCAGGATTACTGTTGTGAATTCGGTACAGGTTATCCCATTCCAGACCCAAATGATCCTTACAAGTGCACGTGCCCATATGCGGATAAAAGTTAATTTGAATCAGGTAATGAAATATTAAAACATTTCATTATTTCAGTTATTACGATAAACTGTTTTATAATAACCTTTGCCCAAGCACAATAGCCTTCTAAGTACCTGGTCGGACGTAAAAATAAGTTCTAACAGGACGGCTTATTTACCCCAGTAGCTAGAAATGGAAAAAAAATAACATAACAATACATTGTAACAATGATAAAAACAAATTACAAAACCCCCAGTAAAGCTTAATTTCAATGAAAATCCTAAAAATATGTCGCTAATGCTATTACAAAAGTGAACCAAAGAATTTTTACAAAACGGCGAGAGTCCTCTTAAAATAGACTGATGTAACTCAATAAATTCATTGTTATTACTGCACACAGAAAAACCAAGATAAAACTAGCAAACATTCTTTGTTACCCTTAATTAATTGCTACCGACAAGTTTCCTTTTAACCCTCACTCATCCTATTGCTTCTGCCACTACTACAGATAGTAATCCTACTTTAACTTTTACAACTTCTACTGTTACTACTAGTACCTTCACAACCACAACAATTACTACTACTACTACTACTACTACTACTACTACTACTACTACTACTACTACTACTACTACTACTACTACTACTACTACTACTACTACTACTACTTCTACTACTCTGTTACAACTTCTACAATGATTTCTACGTCTCCTCCTTCTCCATCTCCTTCTCCTCTACTACTGCTACTAATACTGCTTATATTGCTACTACTGAACTCTCATTACTTCTACTACTACTACTACTACTACTACTACTACTACTACTACTACTACTACTACTACTACTACTACTACTACTACTACTACTACTACTACTACTACTACTACTACTACTACTACTACTACTACTACTACTGCTACTACTACTACTACTACTACTACTACTACTACTATTACTACTGCTACTACTCCTACCATCACTACTACTACTACTACTACTACTACTACTACTTCTAATACTTATTCTTCTTCTTCTACTACTACTACTACTACTACTACTACTACTACTACTACTACTACTACTACTACTACTACTACTACTACTACTACTACTACTACTGCTGCTACTACTACTTCTTTTACGACCACTACTACTACTTCTACTACTGAAGTTACTGCTGCTGCTTATTAATTGTACTATTTTTTCAACTTTATCATTAATTCGTTGTTCAAATATTACTGTATTACTAGAATAAGCTCATACAAATTTTTTTTCTATTACTATTAATAATTCCAATAAAATTGAAGTAACTCATAACGTCTTATGTGGCAGAAATAATCTTGTGTATGTTAAGTTTAGGCTTTGATATATTTAAAAAATATTTTGCAAAGCATAACATCGTGTTTAAAATAATAAGATTACTTGTTTATGTTTTTTTCCTTCTTTTACTTTCAGTTTGGATGACCTGATCCGGTTTTGATAAGGAAATTATGAGGTATAAAACCAATAAACTGGCTTTCCTTTAAAAATTTTAAAACTAATTTTCATTAAAGTCAAAGTTCAAACGTTCACCTTGTTTTTTATTTTCTTTTTGTGCTAGTGTGCTTATTTGTACCTTACTTTTGTAGCTTACTCCAATGCGCTGAGAGAGAAAGAAAGAGAGCTAGGAGAGAGAGAGAAAAAGAGAGAGAGACGGAGAGAGATAAAGAAAGAGACAGAGAGAGAGGGAAAGATATATATATATATATATATATAGAGAGAGAGAGAGAGAGAGAGAGAGAGAGAGAGAGAGAGAGAGAGAGAGAGAGAGAGAGAGAGAGAGAGAGAGAGAGAGAAGGAAACAAAAAAAGAGGAAGTTTGACAGAGAATGGGAAGCGAGAAAGCAAGAAAAAGGAAGAAAAAAAAAGGTAGATAGATAGATAGAGAGGGAGAGAGAGAGAGAGAGAGAGAGAGAGAGAGAGAGAGAGAGAGAGAGAGAGAGAGAGAGAGAGAGAGAGAGAGAGAGATTGGGGGGGGGGGGGGGGAAAGCGAAGATTAAGCGATTGTGATAAAGAGAGTTAGAAGAGAGAAAATGGGCCGGGCGGAGCTGGAAACACGGTTTTCCCACTCAATCAATTTTTTTTTTAATTTTTACGATTTTACGATGCGATTGATCGAAATTTACCACCGATCTTTTGTAAGGTCTAAAAATGCTTATTCAGTACGAAATTAAGATGAACGCTTTTGAAAAGGGGCTTTTGTGCATTTCAGGTATTTTAAAGATTGAATTTTTATGTTATTTCATGAACGAGACAAGGATTTGGAAATAAAGGAAAAATTCAGATAGAAGAAAACGTTATATCGCTACCAATAGAGTATCTCAATATTGTTCTTAGCAGTTACACCATACATATGGTACCCTTTTTCCTCGTCGCTTGAAATTTGAACCTGGATAAATAAACTTTTAATTTGGGTATTTACTAATTGAGTCAAATTGGCTTCCGATTATTTCGGATCAGGCGACTTCTGTTTATTTCTGCTCCAAATCTATCGAGAACTGAGCTTGGCTGTCTCGGCGAGTTTAGATTTTTCTTTTTTCTCTTATATAAATGAAAAGACGCTGCTGTTCCAACAAACGCCAGGACCCCAACCCCAACTTACATTATCCTGTCTTCATTGCCAGATTCTTCTTGCTCTTTGCTCTTTGGCAGCTGTGAACCTCTTCCATTCTGCTTTCCTATGAACCATAATTTCTACAATGCTAATTTGAGGAAGATCAATTAATCGAAACATAATTATATTGACGACATTTTCTTTCCCTGTTTACCTTGGAATGATTGTCCCGTTTCGAAAGCCGCCAAAATATTAACGATCTAACATCTTTTCTCCGGAATCATCTCTCCTTGCTGTGACATGGTTCGGCCTTCTGTGGAAAATCTAAGTGCATGTTAACCCATCTTTGCGTTAAGTAGTGTGGCTAATTATATATTGATACATTCTATTTGTTGTATCACCCTAGAGAGAGGACGTTTTTGAAAAGCTCAAATTCGCCTTGCGATCTGTCCATACTGACATTGTAGGAATTAAGATTAACGGTAGACTTTTCCTAGCGCATAAAATTTTCATGCCGCATTAAGAGGTTAAACTCTGCCTTGGTGGCGAAGCTGGTACTAAACCGTGCTGCATGTCAGATGCCATAAATTTGACATTCACCGTCTCTGCTCGGTGATTTTCCACTTAGTTCACTGTACTTGACAAGGCTTATCAAACTATTTTCTAACCTCTTTAAGAACTCTGGATAGACTTAGGAGACGTTTAATAATTTAGACTTTTGAACTCTCTGAAAATCTTAGATTTCCCGTACATGACAAGTAATCGCGAATTCGTTCTGTTTTTTCCAATGGTTACTGTAGCCACCATTTTGCAGTAAATGATCGCAATTCTTTGCCTTAAGTCTGGGTAACAATGATAAAATATTATGATTATGAAGCATTCTTCAGTCTCAAACAAAGCTTCGGCAACTATTAAGTTTATTGCTTCATGGCTTTTTATAAATTTTCTGAAAAAAATCGCAATATTTCATTATGATCAGCGCACCACTATGGCTCAATTAAAGTAGGCGCATTATGTACACTATATTTGGTCTATGCTCCCATCCATTTTTGGGATCAAAAAATAAAAAAAATGCATACAGAAGAAAATTTCTTTCTATCAAAAATGTTTTACGCACCAGCATGAGGGTCTTTAAATGGTGAAGACATCCTGACAGATTTATGATAATTTTATAGTATAATGTGTTGGTGATCCTTGGAATATGATATTAATTATATAACAATCTAGATAAGTATGTGTATTAATTTTCAGCATTAACGTACCTCTCAAGTGATCTTAATAGTATTATCATTAACAATGCAATCAAAATTTATGTCAAACTATGGCGGTTGAAAAGAAACTTCTTAAAACCTGAGTTGACGCAGTTTGTCGATTAGGTAATCTATTTTTCACATTTGTAGCTACCGTTTCTAAAAACTTATTAAAGCTATCAACTTGAAAACCAAGCATTAAATCTATATCGAAGAAATCGTCATATCAAGATTGAAAATTTTCACCGATCATTGAAGGTATTCGATTTGTTTACAATAACAAATATTGAATATTTTGGATGTAGATTTTGGACATAGGTCACGTTCCTAGATGACATAAGATTAAGAAAAACCTCAATCTTGATCCACTTTCTTCAAGCAAGAATAAAATGTTATCTGAATCTAGTTGTGGATCGAAATCAGTATGAATTTCTAATAATCTAGAACTAGATCATATTTTAAGTTTCGATTCATATTGACCAATATTTTGTCTCGAATTCCAGATTGACTCATGCCTTAACATAGAATTCTCTGAAATGATCACGCAAGACCAGAACAGTGCAGTAATATTATTGTTCAAAACCTCTGCTGTCATTTGGAACAAGTTTAGACTTTGTTGTCTAACTGTTTAAGATCATATCTTGGTTGATCGCATCTTGGTTTACAAAACAACATTTATTAACCATACCATTGTGTGTGACATTCTGCGCAAAATGTTACATCTTATAGGTTACAACACCATGATTCAGGCCTTTTTTGGTTTATGTTATTTTGACAATAGTTTTATCTACGTCTAAATCACAATTTCTTTCATCTTTTCGTTACTGAAAGGCAAATATTTTTGTTTCGATGAAGTTCTTTGATTTAATGATTGAACGTGCCAATTGTAGGTCAAAATACTTCCAAATAATACTTTCAGGGTACCCAGAAAAAAAATTGCCTCATGTTGATAACTTTCACCTCTTCCAAAAGAGTAAGGCATCCATCTCTTCCTTGACAAATATTCATGGCATTAATTGACATGTTTGGAGAAAAAAGTATTATATATTTGTTTATAGTAAAAAAAAAACATGGAAGAGGAAGTTTAGGTGTCATTGTTAAAGTGAGACAACATTTTTATGTACAGCAGATTATCTTTAGTTGGAGCAAGGTATCCTGCCCCTTTCTCTGTCATTTTGTATATTTTTGAAGGATAATTTAAGGACTTGTATGGAAAACTTACTAATACTGATAAGAATTTGGAGTCCTCTTTCCTCTTCACCCTGACATATCAATTTCATTTCCATCAGTCGATTTATAATAATTCTTAGTTGTTTTGTAACATAAGACAACTTTATTCATGTCTTTCATTCATTTTAAGCTCTCTTTTTGTTACATCGTCACAAGTTTTATCTCATTGTTGCCTTTATCAATAGAAAGAGCGCTATATCCATGAAATTTTAAACCAACGTCTGTCCGAGTTGTCTACTGGTTCTATTTGCCATTAACGTTCATATTGAAATATTTTTCTATAGTTCTTTATGCTTTGTTTTACGTATTCTTTTCTCGTTTTCCTTGTAAATCTTCACATCTATCTTGAGCTTTAATCAATTTTCTTTCTCACGACTGTTCTGTTTTTTTTAAAGCTTGAACTGGCTTCTAGAATTCCCTATGATGAATCAATCTCTTACACATTAAAAATCATAACAAAAACAAGACATAGCAGCGATAGCAAAACGACTTTCTGGAGTTTAAATTATATTCTCCAGTTAAAAAAAAAGATTAAACCATTAACCAAACCATTAATAGCTGCAAATGAAAAAAAAAACAGCTAATAATTTAATGGTGAATGCAACATGAAAAGATTTCACTGTGGTTTGTCTTGGTTCTACCTAAAAGGAGAATAAGATCAATTAGACAAGATTAAAGAAACAATGTTAGCGACGAAGAAGGAAAGTCGCGCGACAATCTCTTAATAGTTTTAGGCTTTTTTCTTTCGAGTAAAGAGGCCGGCGTTTCTACTCCAAAGTTTTCTCTGAGGTTCTGTTAACACAGCTCAAAAATTGTGAATAGTGTCGTTATATTTATTAAGCTATGACGATGCCACTTCTGTAATCTCTTTGATGGACGAGTATGACCAACGCCGTTGAGGTTCTACCGGCACAGCATACTCTTGAAAAAAAAATGGGTTTTGTCCCCTTAATATAGGACATTTGAGCTGCACCCTCATAAAACAGTGAAATAGCTTGGGGACAATGACTTTACAGTTTGGTTGAGATCTTCTGCACAAGAATTAAGTCGTGCGGATACCAAGGAGGATAGTTAACATGATGGTAATGCTTTTGGTAAATCTATTTTTCAACTTTCGACTTTCATCTGGACAGGTAATTTTCATAAAAACATTTTTTCTTGACAATATCACAAACATGCAAAACTACTTTTATTTTCCGAATCATACCATTTTCTTCGTGAGAAAGATTGATGAAGCTCCGAAGATAAAACCTACAATAAACTCATGGTATTTGTCTCTTCAGATTGGCTCACGGTAATTTTATAACCTTGTGTGAATCTTGCCAAACCTAATTCTAATGCGGACACCAACAAACTTCATACTGATTGCCCGATAATTCGCCATCTTTTCACGGCTTACGTCACCTGACAATGATAGCCATAATATCGAAGTAACTATTTTGACATGGTTAAACCAGAAAACTGATAGATCTTTTCAATATCTTTGTTTCATTATATTGAAATAGTTGATCCAGGGTCCTGAATGAGTGAAACGCTATGATATTATTTCACTTTTATACGATTGAAGGTTTTGTTTGTAGATTTACATTAATGATTTCGAACAAACGCAGACCATCAACTAAATGGGTATAACTTGGTACTAAAGAGGAAGATGAAGCCGACACAAGCAGACAGCGCAAAGCACCCTTTTAGCTAAGGATGATTGAATCGAGTATAGGTCCACACCCACTCACAAAGTCTTGGTATTATGAATGGCGTTCGTTGATAAATAGCTTGCTTTCTGTTTCATACAGCCGGCAATATCTGGAGTAATGTTGCTGCTGTTCTGCGCGTTAGCAATTCAAATCAATAGTATTTATGGAAATATCCTTCCAGAATATTACGGGGTAGAAATAGCACTGCTAGATTTGTCGCCTGTCAGGAACAAAAGGGTTGAGATTTGTTTTCAGAAAAAAAAATCACGCACCAATGCTTGGATAAATACCATGCCACGTTATGTCTGTAGTAAACAACTTGCTACTAAATAGAACTATAAATCTCATGTTTGTAGTTCTGTTTGGACACCACAAGGCCAGATATAATTTTATGGTCCGGTGCTAAAGAAATGTTAATACAAGGAGTTCTTCGTGCAATAATAACGACGTTAATAACATCCAAATATCTTAAAATATTGTATATCTGCAAAGTAAAGGATTTATGTTCTTCAACGTCATTTTGACTAAGTGTAAAGAAAAAGAAACTCGTTGAAAAACAGTTGAAAGCTAATTTATCTTCTTTTTCTACTTTTCTATAAGGGTACAAACTACATCACTAGATTGTTTTTTTCCAGGCCTCTATTCTTTGAGCTCTGTAATTACTCTTAGACTTTCACAGAGTACTATCATCAACGTTAAAAGATTTGTCTTTTCGAGACTTCTTTATGTTTTTATGCAATCTTTTGTGTATTTTTTCTCCACTTTTTGCCATTTTCGTGTCTGGAGAGATTTATAGATCTATTACGTTCCAAGCGATTTGGCCTAGCTTGAATATCCAGACCGAATGCTTTCATTAAAAAAAAGGCTGACTATTGGATGTAATATGGTTTTCTCTGATAATGTCTATAAGCATACTAAACTCTGATTCCTTTATTTCTCATCATTTATCAAAGAAGAGAACCTCTGATTTCTTTATTTCTAATCATTTATCAAAGAAGAGAACCTCTGATTTCTTTATTTCTAATCATTTATCAAAGAAGAGAATGATAAAAGTTCTGTTGAGGTAACAAGCAAACTGTAAATGTCTGCTCTATGGGTTAAAAAATATAAAACAATGTATAATAATATATTCGGTGACCACAGATGAACAAGCCCATATAATCAAACATACCACCTAATCATGGTAAGTTTTGACGGCGCCAAGATATTTGAACTAGTAGGATTATTCCTCTTACAACACCTACAACACCTCAACATTAATGTTGGACTTTACCGAGACGGCGGACTTGCCACAACAAAACAGACTCCCAGAAAAGCCGGATGAAAAAAAAAATATGTAAGATCTTCAAAGAAAACGGGCTAAGCATAACAGCCGAGGCAAATGAAAAGGTGGTAGACTTCCTAGATGTCACCCTCAACCTGAACACAGAAATGTATCAATCATATAAAAAACCATACATTTCATTGAACTACATCCATCTGTATAGTAAACACTTCCCCCCACCTCATTAAAAACATGTCTGAAGGTATAGAAATACGCCTCACTAAAAACTTCTCTAATGTTAATATTTTCAACAAAGCGGCAAAGCCATATGATGTCGCACTGAAAGAAAACGGACATAAACAAAAATTAAAAGTGCTCGAAAAACGAAAAGCCCCAAGGAAGAGCCAATCTACTGAAGATGCAAAAACACCAGACAATGAAAAAAGGGGCGAAAGAAAAGGAATAAAGAAGATAAAAAAAACATCATCTGGTTGAACTCTTGAACTCTTCCCCCCCCTTTCCACCCAATTCAGTGTAAATGTCACCACCAAGATCGGAAAAAATTTTTGGACTCCCACATAAGAGTATCCCCGCAGACAACAAACTGAACAAAATATTTAACAAAAATACTGTAAAGCTAAGCAACAGCTGTATGTAGAATATGAAATGAATAAGCAGCAACCATAGCCAGGCAGTCCTCGATTCCATAAAGAACAAAGAAAAACGGGGAAAAACTTGCAACTCCAGGGATAAAAATAAATCTTGCCCACTCAAAAGTCAGTGCCTCCAAAAGGGAGTAGTATACAAAGCAACTGTTCAACAGAAATCCCCGAAAAAACAAGATACCTTTATAGGAGTAACAGAAAATGATTTTAAAACCACATTCAACCAACATACATTGAGCTTCAGATTGAACATAAAAAACAAGGAAAACTTTAATCGAATTTGTATGGAAATTAAAGGAATAAAAAAATTAAATACAACGTATCATGGGAAATAATCGAAAAAGCGCAGCCATACTTTGCAACAACAAAACGATGCAACCTATGCATAGCAGAAAAATATTTTATCGTAAGAACAACAGCAAGCCTAAACAAGAGAAGAGAAATCTCTTCATCGTGTCCATAGAGAAAGAAGTATTTACCACCAGTATAAGGTCGGGACGGCGACAGAATGAAGTGAGCGGAGGACTAACGAAACTCTCGTCCTCCGCTTGAAACACAAGACTTACTGTAGCATGCAGAGACTCTAAGGTAAGATCGTCTAGAACTATAATTATAACACACACCACACACACACACACACATATATATATATATATATATCTATATATAGTTGTGTGTGTGTGTGTGTTTAGACACGTTTAGAGTGGATTCTCGCCCTAATTTTACGCAATAAAAATACAACTTAGCAGGTACCAAAACAAGACGATCAAAATGGGACTTATGACGTAGGTTTCAAATTGCTGATTCGAGCTGGTAAAATAAATTCCACAAAAAGAAAGACTCTGCCTTGATGGTCACTGTCGTTTAAAGTGTATTTTATAATTTCCACACATACCAATAAATAAAATAAACTCCTAATAGGAGGGCGATTCTTCGTATTTTTGCATCTTTATGCATTTATTTATTTTTGGAGGGGGGGGGGGGGGAAGATGCCTCTTTCTTGACAGGTAATAACGTGGTGCCTTTGGTCACAAAGATCTACTTTTCCACTCGAGCCTGGTTTTTGATGGATGGGCTGCGAGATCCACTGGCACCAAAATTCCTCTATTTGATTTATATAATTAGTTCTAAACAGACAAGTCTAGATTGGTGAAGGTTTAACCCTACATCATGTTGATCTTACGGTCTTTGCCATTAATACACTGAGCACCGATCAATGATGTCCTCAGTGTCATCTCTGCAAGGGACGCCATTCAGTCTGGCTTTTCTGGCTTGCTTTTATAAATCTGAATATCTCTATTCGTCATGAGTCTCCTTGACTCAGTATAGCTTTAGCCGACATAATAATCGCCATTGCAGTGTCTCACATCATATAAAATTGGAGCAGGATATTTTGGCGCAGGCTACCGTCAGCGTTGATATCAAATTAATGACATCTGACATGTACCACCGTCCATTATTAGCTTCGTCATCGGTGTAGACTTTAACATCTCCTGTTGCATGAATATCTTATGTGCTAGGGAAAAGACTACTGGTAATTTAAATACCTACTATGCATATACTATAGCGGATTTAAAGCAAGGCGATTTGAGCTCTTCAAAAAAGATATCTCTCCAAGGCGATACAATAATTAGAATGTAACAATATATTCATCTACCACATTTAACACAAAGAATTGAGATTACATGCACTTAGATTTTCCACAGAAGGCCAAACCAAATCAAAGTTTGGAAGGTGGGTCTAAATAACCAGCCGAAGAAAAGATGTTACATCATAAAGTTTGGCGGCTTGGAAGTTTCAAGCGATCTTTCAAAACGGGACGATCACGAAAAGAAATTGTCATCCATATAATTTATGTTTTTATTTAATGAGCGTCCTCAAATTAGCCTTGTAGAACTTATGATTCTTAAGAAAGCATAATGGAAGAGGTTCACAGCCTTCAAAGAAAAAAGAGCAGAAAGAAACTGTCAGTGAAACCAGGATAAATTAAATTAGGTTTGGGGTTCGGGGGTTTGTGGAAACGCCAGCGTTTTTTCCTTAATATATAATAGAAAATCAAGCGGATCTAAACTAGCTGAGACAGCCGAGCTCGTTTCTCGATAGATTTGGAGCAGAAGCAAAACATTCGTTTTAAATGCGATAAAATTGCTCTAATAATCGAGAGCCAAGTTGGCTAATTAGTAAGCGCCCTGATTAGTAACTTATTTTTCAGGTTCAAATTTCAAGCGATGAAGATATGGGTAGCAGGTATACGCTTTTGAGCTATGCCTTGAATATGGTGTGACCGCTTAGAATAATACCGAGATAAACTATTGATGCCCAGATAACGTATTATCCTATATGAATATTTTCCCCTCTGAATCCTTTTCTTTCCATTTTAATATCTTTGAAAGAAATCTAAAAAAATCTAAAATGGTTATAATAACGATAATATTCATTCTTAAAAATTATTTTAAATGCACAAAAGTCTGTTATTAAAAGAATCCACCTTAATTTCGGAATCAGGAAGCATGTTGAGACATAGAAAAGATCTGGTGGTAAATTTTATTCAATCACCATCATAGGCCCTTCACTCCCCTTTCTCTTTGTCTATCCTTTTTTTTTTCGTTTTCTTTCTTTCTCGCTTCCCACTCTCTGTCACCCTTTCTCTCTATCTTGATTTTCATCTCTGTCTATCTTACTCATAGTCTCTCCGTCTCGAAGTGCATTGACGAGTGTTTTATTATAAGATAAGAAGAATTATCTAACCGCTCAATCTTCTTCTTTTTAGATTAGACATGTAATCGACATTTCATAATAAGGAAAAAAAAAATTGGGGGAGACCAATACAAAAAAGGCAAGATGAAATTTTAACTTTTTAACACTTACTTTAATAAAAATTCCTATTGCGCTTTTGAAAACGTTTAAAGCAAAAATAGTAAGCTGGTTTACACCTATTCATTCTCTCAACGAACGGCTTGATTCAAAACTGAAAGACAGAGAAAATTGAAAAAATCATAGTAATAAAACAATAATTATTGTTTGAAAAGGTTTTTACTAAATGTTATCATAACCTAACATTAACAGATTGTTTCTACAAATATAAAACTTAAGAGAAACAATCGCTTAAAGTAATCAAAAAATCCTGTTGAAGCTAAATCAAGTGAAAGTGATATTTAAATAATGCAGCAAAAAGAGTTTAAAATGTAGTACAGTAGTCAGTACAAATAGAAGTAGGAGTAGTAGTAGTAGAAGTAGTAGTAGTAGTAATTGTAGTAGTAGTAGTAGTAGTAGTAGTAGTAGTAGTAGTAGTAGTAGTAGTAGTAGTAGTAGTAGTAGTTCTAGTAGTGGTAGTAGTAGTAGTAGTAGTAGTAGTAGTAGTAGTAGTAGTAGTAGTAGTAGTAGTAGTAGTAGAAGTAGTAGTAGTATTGGTGGTGAATAAGTAGTAGTAGTAGTAGTAGTAGTAGTAGTAGTAGTAGTAGTAGTAGTAGTAGTAGTAGTAGTAGTAGTAGTAGCAGTTGTAGCAATTGTAGTAGTAGTAGTAGTAGTAGTAGTAGTAGTAGTAGCAGTAGGAGGAGAAGAAATAGTAATAGCAGTAGTAGTATTAGTAATAGTAGTAGTAGTATTAGTAGTAGTAGTAGTAGTAGTAGTAGTAGTAGTAGTAGTAGTAGTGAATAAGTAGTAGTAGTAGTAGTAGTAGTAGTAGTAGTAGTAGTAGTTGTTGTTGTTGTTGTAGTAGTAGTAGTAGTAGTAGTAGTAGTAGTAGTAGTAGTAGTAGTAGTAGTAGTAGTAGTAGTAGTAGTAGTAGTAGAATCACTTGTAATTGTAGAAGTTGTTGTTGTTGTTGTTGTTGTTGTTGTAGTTGTCAATTTTTTTCCTGTTTTTGTATTTGTTCAACAATAACAGGACACCAATCTGAAGCAATTAAGTAAGAGTAATAAAGATTTATTATATGGTTTCCATCTGGTTTTTACTGACTTCACTGTGCTAGAAAGGCAATGAACTTAATCACTTTCATAAGTTAACATTAGCATTTTTTAAAGAGGACTAGCCCGATTTTTTTAAAAACTCGCTGTATATTTTTAACGACATATTTTTTTAATATTTTTTGCTGTATGTTTTTATTGTTGTAGTTGTTGTTGTTGTTGTTGTTGTTGTTGTTGTTGTTGTTGTTTTTGTTGTTGTTGCTATTGTTGTTATAAAGTAAGTTTATAATTATATTCATAAACTTTCACTCCCTAGTTTCTGGAGTGCGTGTTCTGCAGAATTTTTATATCTTGTTGTTAGAAAATTACTTTTCAGGCTGTTTTATTGTGCTGGTGCAAAACCATACAAAATATTAAATCGAAATAACTTGAAAGAATGAAATGCATTTTCAGCATTACCTTATTCAAATCAAGTTGTTTTCACTAATATGGACACGTGCACTCGAAAGGATTATTTTCGACTGGTGAGGGAAACCCTGACCCAAATGGACAGCAGTAGAACTGGTAGCCTGGCGCGCCAGGATAGCCTTCTCCGTCACAGAACGGTGCTACGTAGCATGAATCTAGAATCAAACAATTTAAAGGATTGTTTCAAGATAAATAAATAAACAATTTAATTAATACGCTTCGTTCCATAATCAAAGCATATAATTTCCAAAAATTGAATTAATTAGTGAAACGATCTATTATGCATTTGTTAGTTATATTTATCGTCACTTAAGTTTGTTGAATATTAAAAACAAACGGCTCTAGGAATTAAATTAATTTTTTAAGGAAACAGTAGTTGTTATCACTGTGTCTTTGTTAATCTTGTCAATGGCTTACATTTACAGCTGAAGTCAAGTGGCGTTACGATGGAAAATGTTATTTTATTTATGAACAAAGGTACCTTTGCTTTTGCGACAGACAAAGTGTTACTTCAGATTTAGAAAGCTGATTTTATTATTCAAAATCGAAGTTCTCACTGATACTTACTTTGTGAATACGCCAATGCAATCAGCACGGCAAGTGTAAAACACAGAGCAAATGTCACTTTCATGGTTCCGCAGTAGCAGGCTGAAAATTTTGAAAAAAAAAGCGAGGTATTATATTTTATAAGAAAAGTTTTTCTACAAATTTCTATCTCAATATCAGTTTGTATATTTTCAAAACGATGCACTGGAAGAGTGTTTTGAATGTGAAGTCTTTTTTTTCATAGTCTTTTCTCAAAGACGTATCAATCTTTCAATACACAGCATACAATACTCATTGGTAGTCACTGTCTTCATACAAATTTGAAGAATGAGGTGAGAAAAACTAACAACAAAATAATTTGTCAAACAGGCTTCGGGAAAAAAAGGGACGCAAATCCTTACTAAAATTGTCCCATAGAGTTTTACTGAGAGGAAGTAAATAATTTGAAAACTTTCGAAGACCCTTAATTAACATCAAGGAAGTGATGATGCAAAACACAAGGATGTTATTAAAACTTATTATTCTAAATAATAAATCACTATTTTTTTTTGGATATAAAGAAAAAAAAAGCAATTATAATGAAGGAGACAAAACAGTGATATAGGACAAACGATTGCGACGAATGACAAATACAAAATGAGGAAATGAAGTATTTGGAGAGAAAGAGAAAACAAGGGACGCAATCAGAGAGATCTAAAGAGAGGAAAATAGATGATAAAAAGACATTAATTTGAGAGCCCGAAGTTGGAGATATACTAGTTTTCGAGAAAGCTAAAAGAAAGGTCTAGAAAGTGGCGGACAGACAGTCAAAACATCCCAACATAATACAGATAAATCGGCAGAGAATACGAGATACATTAGAGAGAGATAGAGTAAAGGAGTAAGAGATTTAGGAATGTAGAAATATTTAGAAAAAAAAGAGAGTCGTAATAAAATTTGAGATAGTCAGAGAGTGTCGAAAGAGGAAGGAACTTCATATGGTTATAACTGACAAAGAAAAAAGCGGAAACTAAAGTTTAACAGAATGACAAACCTTACTACAAAATCTACTCACATTATCTCAGGCAGAGAAGAGCTGGTACACAGGCTTGGTATCGAGCTTGACAATGCACGTGAAGCAGCGCCTTTTTATAGGCTCGTAGCTCGACCAGTGCATTTTTAAGTCTGATATTCAAGCTCTTACTTAGCCAATCAAAACACAAAACCACCTAATTATCATCACAGAACGCATCATTTACACCAGGAATTAGGTTATCTCCCATTTGGGTTCCTGTTGAACTGTCATTTTTCACCTAACTGTTAATTCATTTACATAAGATAAAATAACTAAAGCACATTACTTAGATAGACCTACGCCTTTATTCAGCTTGTAATGCTTTAAATTTCAATCTAAATGACGGCAAATTGACACTGCTCAGCTTTATTTTCTTTCCACACACTTAGACAATTATTCGACTCATGCTGTTCCACTTTGTGAAACACCGAAAGAATTCCTTTTAATTAAAGTAATATTTCTTTTCAAAGGCCCAGTAGGAATGAATATAAGATCTGTTATCGTTTTTTTGTTTACCGCTCTATGGAATTCTACAATGAGTTATAGCGCAATGGTGCCAGTTACATTGACACACAAGCTGTTGCTTTCACCATAAGGTTAATACTTGGACTTTTATTGGAGGTGAGAAAATACTCAATTCCTAATGTATGCTTTTGTCGCTAATAGTCAAACAGCGGGTAATTTTTTTAGAAAACTGCGTCAAAAATATATATTAACTTTCAAGTTATTCTTTAAAGAAATTAAGTTGCACAAGTTATCACTGAATAAGATTATGGTGGAGTTGTTTTTTTTATACTTGCTAAAAAAATACTAAGTTGGTGATGTTAAGCAACGTTAGAAAGCCAAACAATTTTATTAGTCCTCTTGTAGCCATAGATGTTTCAGTTCATTTCTATTTTATAGATATAATATATTATGTATTATGTGTTTAAATATCATGATAAGATGGTGTTTCTTTAAAAAAGGTGCACTGAACAGAGGCCGGAGAATCTTATGCACGCTTAAAACAATCAATAAATCATTGTATCTAGAGTTAAGACATAACATACTACAAGGCAATCACAATATTTCAATTTAGTTGGAGGTTTGAATCTTGTAGATGGCGGTTTGCAGTGTCATTATCACATTGTCTATATAGAGCTTTGAAGTGACATGATCACATTGCCTAGCTGGAGGTTTGAATTAACATAATCACATCTTGTAGATGGCGGTTTGCAGTGTCATTATCACATTGTCTATATAGAGCTTTGAAGTGACATGATCACATTGTCTAGTTGGTAGTTTTGCTAGTTGGGAGGTTTGTCCAATTATGGGAATGTCTAGTACAGGTAAAAATTGTTGTTTTAAATTTTAAAACTAGCGAATGCAAAAAAATGGAGGGGAAAATGCAACACTTATTTGTCTTTTGATTAGCAACAAAACAGCATGTGTCACTCCTGTTTATTCATGTTGTAATGAGATATTAACATTCTGCCTTTATCTCTAAACACTCGATCGCTTACGATAGATAAATAGAATTGGGGGAAATGCACATATATCTATAAAGCTGGTTTTCTTCTGATTCTAAGTCTTACTTAATAGAGATTGGTGGTCTAGATTTAACTATTCTAGCCATAAGCCCTTTACATCAATCGCTTCTGAAGTAGCTCTATTGAGTATGATATTGTTTCCTTTTATCGAGTCTGCTAATCTGGATCTGCCTGTAACATATGGACAATGCTGCCTATATTTTTCTTCATATGTATTACTTAATATGCAACTCAACCAGTAAGGAATGATAATCGTCTTTTAATCTGGTTATAGAGCAAATATCCTGTAAAATTCGGTAGTCTGTAAAATCATTCCAAAGACGTTAAATGTCCTTACATATATCCAAGGATTTAGATGTTGGTGGTGGTGGTGTTGAGGCTGGTGCTGCTAAAAGTGGGGATGATGATGATGATGATGATGATGACAATTCCGAATTTGATAATTATGATAATAACAGATTTGGTAATCTGTTTGGATTCGTTTGTCTAGGGTACGAAATATACATATCGAATTACACAACTCAACTGTAAAAAAATAAGGCTGAAATCTGCTCGAGATTGACTTTGTCAAAAAACAAACCAGGACATCACTCCTAAAAAATAGGTTGACTGACAGGCGTTTTTTACTAGAGTTTGACCGCCTATGGTACGAATTCGACTCTAATTTCTACCAAATTTCTTCACTTTATTCAGAAAAGGAATGACATAAAAATACGAGAAAGTTCTTGGTGCAAAGAAATGTGTAATGCGCTACAAAATAGCAACCAATCAGAACAAAGAAGTGACGTAGGATATTATCGATTCCTTCTTGCGTAACATATCATAAATATAACATCCAATCAACATAGGGTTAACGAAAAGAAATCAAATTATTATTATGATAGGACTAAGTAGGAGATTCGAGAAGAATCCAGACCACACAAGAACAATGATATTTTTCTCGCAGTTCGGACTGTGTTCAGAAAAAAAGACTTAGTTCTTAGGCTTCACATTCAAACATTACACAACTGAATGGAAACATTCTCAACATAAATCTAAGTCGATCTGTTACCAGAAAAGTACACAGCTACACGGGATAAGGAAGTGAGTTAGTGTCATAGACAAAAAAAACAACACAATGTATTACAATGATAACATTGATATTGTAGATGGATGTTATAATCATAATGTTATTAATGAAGAGGCGGAAATAGTTGACTATGATGAAGATGATGATGATGATAATAATAATAATAATAATAATAATAATAATAATAATAATAATAATAATAATAATAATAATAATAATAATAATAATAATAATAATAATAATAATAATAATGATAATAATAATGATTATGGTGATAATAAAAATGATGAATATGCTGATAAGAATAATTTTTCTCATGGAGAAAATAACAATGGTGTTGATGATGATCATGATTATGATGATGATGATGGTGTTGATGATGATGATGCTTATGGTGATAATACTAATAACGATTATGATGATGAATCT
Organism: Elysia crispata; assembly: GCA_033675545.1. NCBI lineage: Eukaryota > Metazoa > Mollusca > Gastropoda > Plakobranchidae > Elysia > Elysia crispata. The sequence goes on along the minus strand of JAWDGP010007190.1, from coordinate 54,102 downwards.
TATGGTGATAATAATAAACTCGGGAGTGCTTTTACAATGCGTTATGTCTGCGCTTATGACTGACACCTGAAAGTTGAGCGTTTCGGTCAAGCAATATCCCCATTATGCGCGATCTCAAAGACTAGACATGTCACAGACGCATTACCTTTCATAGTGTATTTCCCAAGTGCAAGGTCTTCAATAAAAAAGCATATTATCTGACAACCTTAAAACATTCGACACGAAATAAATATGGCATAGAATATTAAGCTATTAAGCTTTTTTGGCGAAAATTAATTGATTTTTTTTTTTCAAATTAAAGAACTAATACATTATCATTTTAAGATGCTTTTTTTTTTATCTAGCGAACAGTTTAAAATATTTTTTCTCCAACCAGAGTGGCTTACCGTAAGTTAATGTGTTTTTATCATGCAGGGAAATATGGTAGAGTTAAGATCTTGTCGTTCTTGCGACATTGAGAAAACAATTTCTTGTCTACACAAAGACTCAAGTTTGGAGGCAGGACTCAAGCCCCTGACTCAGAGTTCATTACCCGTGGTAGAGTTAATGTAGAGGCAAGAGGCTATCACACGCAGACTAATTTTTCTGCCTTAATCTCTCATAAACCCGCAGCTTTGCACAATCAAGGACAGAATTATGAATCAATAGCTGAACGCACTAGTATGGTGTCTGGCATGATCAGCTATCAACCCATGTTGTGATATAAAATCAAAATACGTAGAGCGTTTAATTAACAATGCTCCCACTATAGGCTATGGCCAATCTATACTATTTTTTCTAATGCCATAGAGGAGAAGGTGTTGGAAGACGCGCTTCATTTTTGCGTACTTGCGAGATTTTCTAAAGATAATATAGACCTACAGGTAGGAAGTTGTGTGAGAGGGGTCTTAGTCATCTTAGTATCAGTTAAGATATAAAATAAACTAATTGTTGCCATTATTTTAAAATTTGTAGACAAGTATGTTGACAGAGAAATGCAATATTGAAAAGGAGCTTTTTGATTAGTTTGAATAATATATTTCCTCTAAAAATTGACCAACCGTGTTTCTAAATGGTAGACCAAAATGATTAGTTTTTAACTCTACGTCTCGGTTTGATCCGGAACATTACCAATGCTTCCAACAGCGAAATTATTTCCTTTTCTGAGTTCAAGGTAACAAACTCTGAGATATCTCTCTCTCTCTCTCTCTCTCTCTCTCTCTCTCTCTCTCTCTCTCTCTCTCTCTCTCTCTCTCTCTCTCTCTCTCTCTCTCTCTCTGGAACAGCTACTTTTCTTACACTTTTCAAACGACAACTTTTCTAAGTGAAATCAAAATAGTTTTAATTTTCAAGATAGAACGCCACTGTTACCATATCATAATCATACATCCAAAATACGAAAAGAAAAAGTAAATAATATCAACGAATCTTCACTATTTAATGTTTAACGTAGTAAAATTATCAAAAAGTTAAAAAAAAAGGCTCCTAAGCTGTTTCAACCACACAACTGTTTACGTGTTTCAGAATAATTTATTTTAATCTGCATGATTTCCCAAGGAGCAAAAATTATTGTAAAAACAAAATTTGGTTTTGAATTGAATTTGTGTCCACTTAATGTTGAAAAATTCACAGCTAATTAGTTTCATGGTGCCCAAGCCGTGATATTTGCACTACAGAAATCTGTAACAACTACTCACTCTGACTTTCTCAGGATTTAAATCTTCTTGTTTCAGATCAGATCTTTCTCCAGACGCGCTTGCACTCGATAGTTTCAGAGCAGACTTTATTCTATTGTAATTGGCTGTTTAGTTTTGATATGTTTTTGGTTAAAATGGAGTTCTTTCTCCTATAGCATGAGGTTGCTTTAGAGAAGATCTTTCATCTGTAGCCTTCGGTTGCTTCAGGGAAGATTTTCCGCCTGTATTATAGGGTTGTTGTGGAGAAGATCTGTCTTTTGCAGTTTATGGTTATTTCGAGGAGATTTTACTCATGTAGTTTACGATAATTTTCAAGAAATTCTTTCTCTTGCAGCATACAGTTGTTTTCGAGAAGATCTTTGTCCTGTAGTTTATGATTGTTTTAGGGATCTTCTTTCTCCTGTACCATGCGCTTGTTTTAGAGAAGATCTTTCTCATAAAGCGCGCGGTTTGCTTCAGTTATTGTCCGACTATACTATACGGTTGTTGTAGAGAAGATCTTTTTTCTGTAGCACGCTTTTCTTTTCTTTTATTGAAGATTTTGTTTTCCAGTACGGATGTTGTAGCGAAGATTTTTTTTCCTGTATCACGCTTTTTTTTTCACTGAAGATTTTCTTCCTGTACGGATATTTTAGAAAAGACTTTTCTCCTGCAATTAGAGCTGTTTTCGAGAGTACCGTTCTCGTAGAGCATGCCTTTATTCTAGAGAAAATCTTTCTATTGTAGTGTATGGATGTTTTATAGAAGATAATTTATCTGCAGTTTCCGTATGTTTTGGATAAGTTTCTCCTGCATTGTAGGGATGCTTTAAAGAAGATCTTTTTCTTATATTGTACGGATGTTTTAGAGAAGACCTTTCTCTTGTAGGGTAGGGATGCTTGAGAGAAGATCTTTCTTTTGTAGCGTGCGGTTACTGAAAAGAATGTAAGGAAGATTTCCACCTGCTGCCCTATTATCTGTTTCAAAGGCAATGCAGTATTTTTTATTTTTTTCGTGTGTTGTTTTTATTGTTTCAACGCAAGTTTTTTCTTGATATATTTGCTTCCTGTTTCAGCGAAGATCGTTCTGCTAATGTTTGTACGCGTGTTGACTGAAAGAAGAATCTGACAAGTCTGTGTATATTGGTTTTTTTTTTCCGCAAGGCATTCTAAATCACTTTTCCTGACTTTTCTCATTATATGACAATGGGAGACTTTCCCATACTTTGACTGTCGAGTTCACCCAATTTTATTTCGCTGTGTCTGTTTTATTTCGTCTTCCAGTACGGACTAACATAGTGAGGTGGTTTAGTGAGAGCTTTAAACTACTGAAGTTGCTCTCATCTTAATTTCTTGAGTCTTTTTTGTATGTAATGCATGTATTTCTCCATCAGCATTAAAGTTAATTCGTTGATCATAAACTTCAGTGAATCTAAAAACGGTGTTTTAACCTGGCAATCTCCTCTGTTTTGTTTAAATTGTTTAAATCACTTAGCAGTCTATGAAAGCCACAGAGTATAGTAAATTACTCTCTTTTGGTATTTCTGCTGCTTAGCTGCTAACGTTTTCTTGATTAAAGATGATATCAAAATTTTCGCAGCACAAGTAGAGCATCGCTAAGCATTTTATGAAGGTAGGGCCTATATTTCGCCTTAGGATAATCGTTTGGAAATAACCCAAAAGTTAAGCCAAAAATAGTTGTCTACTCAGTATTTAGCCATGTCATGGCAATTGTTGCGTGCTCTTTTTAGACCGTTATATATATATTGGAAAAATTGATAAGCGTGCTCAACTGATAGAGCTTTTATTAGTTATGACCCATTGTCAAATAGAAGTAGCTTAGATCTATCATGATTTTACGCCCATATGGCATGCCTTTATCTTGAAAGCTATAGACATTTCTATATAACTCAAAGAAGCAAAGTTGTAGTATAGACCTTTGTTGAAGATATCATATACTTTTTTATAAAAAAAAAAACCGCAATATTAAAACGGAGTTATTGATATTTTACTCTAAAAATAATCATATTTTGGATACACTTCAAGGGAAAAAACGTTGGAATAATCCTTTAATTAACGATAAAAGCCTAAATAAGATGAAATAGTCGAGATTTTTTGGCAAAATACAGACATTTACCATGCGCATGTTGTGACAAAGCCTCTGAGTCATATCATTAATTATGACCTCGTAATTACAATTAATTAAAATAACGTATCTTGAGCTCTGTGAAAATCCCCAAAGCATGCTTTCGTAACTCGACTTACTATAGTATACGTGAGATATTTTAGCTCATAACTCGAGATACGATAGTATACGGCTGTTAAATTCTGAAATTAACTTTCTGATTATTTTAGAATATACTTATGATAGAGCTGTTGGTAATTGCATTTTCATACTGGAGTTCTATATTGCTTATGAATTGTATTTTTTAACCCAGTGTTACCCTTGAGGAAAAAAATATTGGATGGGATTTGATCTTATTTCTTTTAGCCACATAAATTACTACTTATTTATTTCTACATTCATGACAGCCACTTATTGCCTGATTTTGCCGATCACGGGAGGCTCTAGAAGACTAACTACACTACCTGACGTGTGAAAGAACGAATTGGTTATCATTAAAATTATTTCTTGTTCACTTGTCAGGTTAGATGTAATACACAGGAGGTGTCCATAAAGAGCCTTTGTCAGCGTGCCTTAGCTGACACACCTATCGTTCCACTGTTATGACCCTGAACAGTAAGCAATAGAACAGAAGTTGGAGGATACAAAGACGCGCTGAATTTCCTGAACTGCAAGAGGAACTTCAATACCATATTTTAAACCGTTGGGTTGGCTGAACTCATCTTTCACTATAATTTTCAGTAATATCCGCTACGACAACCGTGGACTCCATGAACCTAAGATGATCCTCCTTTATCAAACTGTACCATCTCTGATAATCACACGTTTTCTACTCCCGAAACGCCCATGTTGTCCGTTCAATATGTATAAATTTGGGAGCTGATTCTGCCCTCACCAGTTCTCTTCGAACCAGCGGGAATCGAACATAAACCTGACCACTCTTCTGCAAGCATTTTGACTTCATGAACGAAGATACTAAATTTTAAGGTATCCTGCCGACTTGCAATCAAGATTTCCCCGACTTAAATCTCGTGAATATGTTTAATATTGTGTTTTGGCTTCGAAATTCTTGATTCTCCATTAAAATTCTTTGATTCATTCGTAACAGTAAATATAGATTAACAAATATTTTTTTCGGTCTGTCAGATTTTTTATCTCAAAGATAGTCATTTTTTGCAAGACTCATTTTTTGTTATGTGACTCTAAAACCCATCGATGAAAACAATTGAATAAACACTTAAAGACTTTTATCTACATGAATGCAACAAGTGATTTTTTTTACCCCGGGCACTCGGCAATCACTTTTAAAACAACTTCAGTTAATTTCTCGAGCCATATCGAAAGGTTAGCCAATTTCAGTTCTGTAAATCTAACTGCTACTTTCATTTTGTTGAAATCTACTCTATGTTAAACTCATACTTTACATTTGAGCAACATTAATTTTAAATCCATCAATGAAAGTACCGTAGTATCAGTTTTATTCATGCACTTTACAAATCGACTTTTTTAAAATAAAAGTTTTATTCTTTCATTTTTCAGGATACGATGTCTGTTATTGATACATGCCACCGAGCTGATCTCATCTTTGAAAACAGCGAAAGGCAGTGTACTTGTAATTCCCTGGCTTCTATGGTGTATCATGGCATCAATGGGTTCCCTCTTCTTACTTCATTTCAACAAGTCTGCGTCATTTATGTGAGCTGAATGCCCAAGTGCTTCCAGGTGAATCATACACTGGATTAGTTGATAGAAATGCTAACAAAACTCAAAAACTCAGGAAATAGCAGAAATCGAGAACAACAGTAGTCTGCATCTACACCCACACGCAAAATCAGAGCACGCACAACCATCCACCAATTGTCTTATTCATCTTCATTCGTCGCGTACTCAGTGGCTCTATGTCAGAAAATGTCACAACCGATGCCTCATGTGCTGACATTTTCTACACAGCCTCGACATCTGAACATACACAGGACTCCAGCATTCTGGCTAGCCCTGATGTCGAGCCTCCAACTAGGAGTAGAAAAAGGAAACGTAATGAAGCTAATTAGGACAGCAAAAGAAAAAAGAGATTAAAATCTAGGAGAAGCTTATGTCACTAGAAAGGACAGACAGATTCCCAGAAAGACAATGAAGCCTGGATGTGGCGAGAAGTGCAGAAGGAGGTGCCAAGACCGTATCGGTAAGATCATAGGGAGACTGTACTCCATTACTTTGGGGACATCGGCAAAAGGAGAGGTTATGTGTGCACCGACATGGAAGAGTTGAGCAAAAAGGCAAGTGGTGTACCATCAAGGCGCCAGAAGAGCCTAAAATACCATTTCGAAATAGCAGGATGAAGCAAGCTATATACAAAACCATGTTCTTGGGCATCTTGGGAATAAGCGAGCAATTTGTATTTATTACTGTTATTAAGAAAAAGTTGGGGCGGTATGAAAGGGCGTTATTCAGAGAAAATATCGTCGTTCCAATACATCAGTTCCTATTATAAGAGAAAACTGACTCCCTACAATCTTTCAATATTTTGATCTTGGATCAGGTCAAGTTACCTGCATATTTAAATGTTTGACATGAAAGGATAGCTGCAAGATGGTCAAATGATACTGTTTCATGTGTTTACTTTTATAAATCTGAATATCTCTATTCGTCCTGAGTCTCGTTGACTCAGTATAGCTTTAGCCAACATAGTAATTGCCAATGCAGTGTCTCACATCATATAAAATTGGAGCAGGATATTGTGGCGGAGGGTACCGTCACCGTTGAAAAATAAATTAATGACGGCTTGGAAGTTTCAAGCGATTTTTCAAGACGGGAAAGAAAAGAAAACTTCATCCATATAATTTTGGTTTTTATTCAATGAGCGTCCTCAAATTAGCCTTGTAGAACTTATGATTCTTGGGAAAGCATAATGGAAGAGCTTCACAGCCTTCAAAGAGCAAATAGCAGATAGAAACTGCTAGTAAAACCAGGATAAATTAAATAAGATTTGGAGTACGGGGGTTTGTGGAAACGCCAGCGTTTTTTCCTTAATATATAATAGAAAATCAAGCGGATCTAAACTATCTGAGACAGCCGAGCTCGCTTCTCGATAGATTTGGAGCAGAAGCAAAACATTCGTTTTAAATGTGATAAAATTGCTCTTATAATCGAGAGCCAAGTTGGCTAATTAGTAAGCGCCCTGATTAGTAACTTATTTTTCAGGTTCAAATTTCAAGCGATGAAGATATGGGTAGCAGGTATACGCTTTTGAGCTATGCCTTGAATATGGTGTGACCGCTTAGAATAATACCGAGATAAACTATTGATGCCCAGATAACGTATTATCCTATATGAATATTTTCCCCTCTGAATCCTTTTCTTTCCATTTTAGTATCTTTGAAAGAATCTAAAAAAATCTAATCTGGTTATAATATCGATAATATTAATTCTTATAAATTATTTTAAATGTACAAAAGTCTCTTATTAAAAGAATTCACCTTAATTTAGGAATCAGGAAGCGTGTTGAGACACAGAAAAGATCTGGTGGTAAATTTCATTCAATCATCATCATAGGCCCTTCACTCCCCTTCCTCTTTCTCTATCTTTTTTTCTTTCTCTTGCTTTCTCTCTTTCCATTCTCTGTCACCCTTTGTCTCTGTCTTGATTTTTCATCTCTATTTATCTTACTCATTGTCTCTCCGTCTCGTAGTGCATTGACGAGTGTTTTATTATAAGATAAGAAGAATCATCTAACCGCTGCATCTTCTTCTTTTTAGATTCGACATGTAATCGACAATTCATAATAAGAAAAAAAGCCAAACTTTAAGGAGACCAACGCAAAAAAGGCAAGATGAACTTTTGAACCCAGTGTTACTCTTGAGGAAAAAAATATTGGATGGGATTTGGTCTTATTTATTTTAGCCACATACATTACTACTTATTTATTTCTACACTCATGACAGCCACTTATTGCCTGATTTTGCCGATCACGGGAGGCTCTAGAAGACTAACTACACTACCTGACGTTTGAAAGAACCAATTGGTTATCATTAAAATTATTTCTTGTTCACTTGTCAGGTTAGATGTAATACAAAGGAGGTGTCCATAAAGAGCCTTTGTCAGCGTGCCTTAGCTGATACACCTATAGTTCCACTGTCATGACCCTAAGTAGTAAGCAATAGAACATAATTTGGAGGATATAATTTCGGAATCAGGAAGCATGTTGATACACAGAAAAGATCTGGTGGTAAATTTCATTCAATCATCATCATAGGCCCTTCACTCCCCTTCCTCTTTCTCTATCTTTTTTTCTTTCTCTTGCTTTCTCTCTTTCCATTCTCTGTCACCCTTTCTCTCTGTCTTGATTTTTCATCTCTATTTATCTTACTCATTGTCTCTCCGTCTCGTAGTGCATTGACGAGTGTTTTATTATAAGATAAGAAGAATCATCTAACCGCTGCATCTTCTTCTTTTTAGATTCGACCTGTAATCGACAATTCATAATAAGAAAAAAAGCCCAAACTTTAAGGAGACCAACACAAAAAAGGCAAGATGAACTTTTTAACACTTACTTTAATGAGAATTCCTATTGCACTTTTCAAAACGTTAAAAATAAAAATAGTACGCTGGTTTACACCCAATCATCCTCTCATTAAAAACGAACGGCTTGATTCAAGACTGAAAGACAGAGAAAAATTAGCATTTGAAAATGTCATAGTAATAAAACCGTAATAATTGTTTGAAATAAGTTTACTAAATGTTATCATAACCTAACAACAACAGATTGTTTCTACAAATGTAGAACTTAAGAAAAACTATCGCTTAAATAATAAAAAAAACCATGTGGAAGCTAAATGAAGTAAAAGTAATACTCAAATAAGGCAGCAAAAAAGAGTTCAAAATGTAGTATACCAGTCAGCACAAGTAGAATTAGTAAAAAAGAGTTCAAAATGTAGTATACCAGTCAGCGCAAGTAGAATTAGTAGCAGTAGTAGTAGTAGTAGTAGTAGTAGTAGTAGTAGTAGTAGTAGTAGTAGTAGTAGTAGTAGTAGTAGTAGTAGTAGTAGTAGTAGTATTTGTAGTGTTAGTAGTAGTAGTAGTGGCATTAACGACATATTTTTATATTTTTTTGCTGTATTTTGTTGTTGTTGTTGTTGTTGTTGCTATTGTTGTTATAAAGTAATTTTATATATTCATTAACTTTCACTCCCTAGTTTCTTGAGTGCGTGTTCTGCAGAGTTTTTATATTTTATTGTTAGAAAATTACTTCTCAGGCTATTTTATTGTACTGGTGCAAACTATACAAAATATTTAATCGAAATAACTTGAAAGAATGAAATGCATTTTTAGCATTACCTTATTCAAATCAAGTTCTGTTTTCATTCAAAAACACGTGCACTCGAAAGGATTATTTTCAACTGGTGAGGGAAACCCTGTCCCAAATGGACAGCAGTAGAACTGGTAGCCTGGCGCGCCAGGATAGCCTTCTCCGTCACAGAACGGTGCTACGTAGCATGAATCTAGAATCAAGCAATTTAAAGGGTTGTATCAAGATAAATAAATAAACAATTTAATTAATACGCCTCGTTCCATAACCAAAGCATATAATTTCCAAAAATTGAGTCAATTAGTGAAACGATCTATTATGCATTTGTTAGTTATCTTTATCGATGGAAAATGTTATTTTATTTTCGAACAAAGGTATCTTTGCTTTTACGATAGACACAATATTACTTCTGATTTAGAAAGCTGATTTTATTATTCAAAATCGAAGTTCTCACTGATACTTACTTTGTGAATACGCCAATGCAATCAGCACGGCAAGTGTAAAGCACAGAGCAAATGTCACTTTCATGGTTCCGCAGTAGCAGGCTGAAAATTTTGAAAAAAAAAGCCAGGTATTATATTTTATAAGAAAAGATTTCCGACAAATTTCTATCTCAAGACTAGTTTATACATTTTCAAAACGATACACTAGAAGAGTGTTTTGAATGGGAAGTTCTTTTTCATAGACATTTCTCAAAGACATATCAATCTTTCAATACACAGCATACAATACTAATTGGTAGTCACTGTCTTCATACCAGTTTTTTCGAGAAGAATGAGGTGAGAAAAACTAACAACAACACAATTTATAAAAAAAAAAAAGCTTCGGGAAAAAAGGGACGAAATCCTTACTAAAAATTGTCCCATAGAATTTTACTGAGAGGAAGTAAGTAATTTGAAAACTTGAGAAAAACTTAATTAACATCAAGGAAGTGATGGTGCAAAACACATTGATGTTATTAAAACTTATTATTCTAAATAATATATCACTGTTTTTTGTGGATATAAGTAATAAAAAAGCAATTATAATAAAGGAGACAAAATAGTGATATAGGACAAGCGATTGCGACGAATGACAAATACAAAATGAGGAAATGAAGTATTTAGAGAGAAAGAGAAAACAAGGTACACAATCAGGGTGATCTAAAGAAAGGAAAATAGAGGATAAAAAGACCTGAATTTGAGAGCCCGAAGTTGGAGATATACTAGTTTTCGAGAAAGCACAAAGAAAGGTCTAGAAAGTGGCAGACAGACAATCAAAACATTCCTACATAATACAGATAAATCGGCAGAGAATACGAGATACATTAGAGAGAGATAGAGTAAAAGAGTAATAGATTTAGGAATGTAGAAATATTTAGGAATAAAAGAGAGTCGTAATAAATTTTGAGATGGTCAGAGAGTGTGGAAAGAGGAAGAAACTTCATATGGTTATAACTGACAAAGAAAAAAGTGGAAACTAAAGTTACAGAGAGTGACAAAACTTACTACAAAATCTACTCACATTATCTCAGGCAGAGAAGAGCTGGTACACAGGCTTGGTATCGAGCTTGACAATGCACGTGAAGCAGCGCCTTTTTATAGGCTCGCACCTCGACCAGTGAATTTTTTTTACTTTGATATTCAAGCTCTTACTTAGCCAATCAAAACACAAAACCACCTAATTATCATCACAGAACGCATCATTTACACCAGGAATTAGGTTATCTCCCATTTGGGTTCCTGTTGAAAATGTCATTTTTTACTTAACTGTTAATTCATTTACATAAGATAAAATAACTAAAGCACATTACTTAGATAAATCTATGCTTTTATCCCGCTTGTAATGCTTTAAATTTCAGTTTCAATGACGGCAAATTGGCACTGCTCAGTTTTATTTTCTTTCCACACACTTAAACAATTATTCGACTCATGCTGTTCCACTTTGTAAAACACCGAAAGAATTCCTTTTAATTAAAGAAATATTTCTTTTCAAAAACCCAGTAGGAATGAATATAAGATCTGTTGTCGTTTTTTGTTTCCCAGTGTATGGAATTCTACGCTGAGTTATAGCGCAATGGTTCCAGTTACATTGACACACAAGCTGTTACTTTCACCGTAAGGTTAATACTTGGACTCTTAATGGAAGTGAGAAAATGCTCAATCCCTAATGTATGCTTTTGGGAGTAATATCATTGTCGCTGATAGTCAAACAGCAGGTAATTTTTTTAGAAAGCTGCGTCAAAATTATCTAATAACTTTCATGTTATTCTTTAAAGAAATTAAGTTGCACAAGTTATCGCTTAATAGGATTGTGGTGGAGTTTTTTTACTAAGTAACGTTAGAAAGCCAAAAAATTTTATTAGTCCTCCTGTAGCCATAGTTGTTTCAGTTCAATTCTATTTTATGCAGATATAATATATTATGTATTATGTGTTTAAATATCATGATAAGATGGTGTTTCTTTAAAAACAGCGCACTGAACAGAGGCCTGAGAATCTTATGCACGCTTAAAATAATCAATAAATCATTGTATCTAGAGTTAAGACATAACATTATACAAGGCAATCACAATATACTAATCTAGTGTGAGGTTTGAATTGACATAATCACATCTTGTAGATGGCGGTTTGCATTGTCATTATCACAATCTATATATAGAGGTGTCAAGTGACATGATCACATTTGCCTAGTTGGAGGTTTGAGAGTTTTCCGGTTGGTAGTTTTGCTAGTTGGGAGGTTTGTCCAATTATGGGAATGTCTAGTACAGGTAAAAATTAATGTTTCAAATTTAAAAACTAGCGAATGCAAAAAAATGGAGGGGAAAATTCAAAACTTATTTGGCTTTTGATTAGCAACAAAACATCATGTATCACTCCTGTTTATTAATGTTGTAATGAGAGATTAAAATCCTGCCTTTATCTCTAAACGCTCGATCGCTTACGATAGATAAATAGAATTGGGAGAAATGCACATATATCTACTATAACTGGTTTTCTTCTGATTCTAAGTCTTATTTAATAAAGATTGGTGGTCTAGATTTAACTATTATAGCCATCAGTCCTTTACATTGGTCGCTTCTGAAGCAGCTCTATTGAGTATGATATTGTTTCCTTTTATCGAGTCTGCTAATCTGTTTGGATCTGTTTGTCTAGGGTACGAAATATAAACATCGAATTACACGACTCAACTGTAAAAAAATAAGGCTGAAGTCTGCTCGAGATTGACTTTGTAAAAAAACAAACCAGGACATCACTCCTAAAAAATAGGTTGACTGACAGGCGTTTTTTACTAGAGTTTGGCCGCCTATGATACGATATTGACTCTAATTTCTACCATATTTCTTCACTTTATCCAGAAAAGGAATGACATAAAAATTGTTTATACGAGAAAGGGCTTGGTGCAAAGAAATGTGTAATGCGCTACAAAATAGCAACCAATCAGAACAAAGTAGTGACGTAGGATATTATCGATTCCTTCTTGCGTAATATATCATAAATATAACATCCAATCATTATAGGGTTAATGAAAAGAAATTAAATTATTATTATTATAGGACTAAGTTGGAGATTCGAGAACAGTGATACTTTTCTCGCTGTGCGGACTGTGTTCAGCAAAAAGACAATTCTTAGGCTTCACATTCAAACATTACACAACTGAATAAAAACATAAATCTAAGTCAATCTGTTACCAGAAAAGTACAAAGCTACACGGGATAAGGAAGTGAGTTAGTGTAATAGACCAAAAAAACAACACAATGCATTATAATGATAACATATTGATATTGTAGATGGATGTTATAATCATAATGTTATCAATGAAGAGGCGGAAATAGTTGATGATGATCAAGATGATGATGGTGATGAATTTGTTGATGATGATAATGATAATAATAATAATAATAATAATAATAATAATAATAATAATAATAATAATAATAATAATAATAATAATAATAATAATAATAATAATAATAATAATAATAATAATAATAATAATAATAAAAATAACAATGATTATGGTGATAACAAAAATTATGAATATGCTGATAAGAATAATTTTGCTTATAGAGATAATAACAATGGTGTTGATGATGATGATGATGATCTTGATGATGATGAGGATGATGATGATGATGCTTATGATGATAATAATAATAACGATTATGATGATGAATCTTATGGTGATAATAATAAACTTGGGAGTGCTTTTACAATGCGTTGTGGCTGCGCTTATGACTGACACCCGAAAGTTGAGCGTTTCGTTCAAGGAATATCCTCATTATGCGCGATCTCAAAGACGAGACATGCCGCAAACGCATTACCTTTTATTGTGTATTTCCCAAGTGCAAGGTCTTCAATAAAAGAAAGCATATTATCTGACAACCTTAAAGCATTCGACACGAAATAAATATGGCATATAATATTAAGCTTTTTGGCGAAATTTAATTTGTTTTTTTTTTTCAAATTAAAGAACTGATACATTATCATTTTTTTTAAGATGTTATCTTATCTAGCGAACAATTTAAAATATTTTTTTTTCTCCAACCAGAGTGGCTTACCGTAAATTAATGTGTTTTTATCATGCACGGAAATGGTAAAGTTATGATCTTGTCGTTCTTGGGACATTGAGAAAACAATTTCTTGTCTACACAAAGACTCAAGTTTGGAGGCAGGACTCAAGCCCCTGACTCAGAGTTCATTACCCGTGGTAGAGTTAATGTAGAGGCAAGAGGCTATCACACGCAAACTAATTTTTCTGCCTTAATCTCTCATAAACCCGCAGCTTTGCACAATCTGTCTGGCATGATCAGCTATTAAGCCATGTTGTGATATAAAATCAAAATACGTAGAGCGTTTAATTAACAATGCTCCCACTATAGGCCATTGCCAATCTAAACTATTTTTTCTAATGCCATACAGGTGAAGGTGTTGGAAGACGCGATTCATTTTTGCGTACGTGCGAGATTTTCTAAAGATAATATAGACCTACAGGTAGGAAGTTATGTGAGAGAGGTGCTTAGCCATCTTAGTATCAGTTAAGATATAAAATAAACTAATTGTTGCCATTATTTTAAAATTTGTAGACAAGTATGTTGACAGAGAAATGCAATATTGAAAAGGAGCTTTTTGATTAGTTTGAATAATATATTTCTTATCAATATGCCCTCGTATTTCCTCTAAAAATTGACCAACCGTGTTTCTAAATGGTAGAGCAAAATGATTAGTTTTTAACTCCGGTTTGATCCGGAACGTTACCAATGCTTCCAACAGCGAAATTATTTCCTTTTCTGAGTTCATGGTAACAAACTCTGAGATATCTCTCTCTCTCTCTCTCTCTCTCTCTCTCTTTCTCTCTCTCTTTCTCTATCTCTCTCTTTCTCTATCTCTCTCTTTCTCTCTCTCTCTCGATCTCTCTCTCTCTCTCACTCTCTCTCTTTATCTGGAACAGTGAGAGAAATGAACAGTTACTTTTCTTACACTTTTCAAACGAGAACTTTTCTAAGTGAAATCATAATAGTTTTAATTTTCAAGATAGAACGCCACTGCTACCATATCATGATCATACATCCAAAATACGAAAAGAAAAAGTAAATAATATCAACGAATCTTCACTATTTAATGTTTAACGTAGTAAAATTATCAAAAAGCTAAAAAGAAAAACGGCTCCTAAGCTGTTTCAACCACACAACTGTTTACGTGTTTCAGAATAATTTATTTTAATCTGCATGATTTCCCAAGGAGCAAAAATTATTGTAAAAACAAAATTTGGTTTTGAATTGAATTTGTGTCCACTTAATGTTGAAAAATTCACAGCTAATTAGTTTCATGGTGCCCAAGCCGTGATATTTGCACTATAGAAATCTGTTACATTTACTCACTCTGACTTTCTCATGACTTAAATCTTCTTGTTTCAGATCAGATCTTTTTCCAGATGCGCTTGCACTCGATAGTTTCAGAGCAGACTTTCTTCTATTTTAATTGGCTGTTCCGTTTTGATATGTGTTTGGTTAAAATGGAGTTCTTTCTCCTATAGCATGTGTTTGTTTTAGAAAAGATCTTTAATCTGTAGCATTCGGTTGCTTCAGAGAAGAATTTCCGCCTGTATTATACGGTTGTTGTGGAGAAGATCTGTCTCTTGCAGTTTATGGTTATTTCGAGGAGATTTTACTCCTGTAGTTTACGATAAGTTTCAAGAAATTCTTTCGCTTGCAGCATACAGTTGTTTTCGAGAAGATCTTTGTCCTGTAGTTTATGATTGTTTTAGGGATCTTCTTTCTGCTGTACCATGCGTTTGTTTTAGAGAAGATCTTTCTCATAAAGCGCACGGTTTGCTTCAGTTATTGTCCGACTATACTATACGGTTGTTGTAGAGAAGACATTTTTCATGTAGCACGCTTTTCTTTCATTAAAGATTTTTTCTTGTACGGATGTTTTAGAGAAGATCTTTTTTTCTCTGGCACGCTTTTCTTTTCTTTTATTGAAGATTTTGTTTGCCAGTACGGATGTTGTAGAGAAGATTTTTTTTCCTGTATCACGCTTTTTTTTCACTGAAGATTTTTTTCCTGTACGGATATTTTAGAAAAGACTTTTCTCCTGCATTTAGAGCTGTTTTCGAGAGTATCGTTCTCGTAGAGCATGCCTTTATTCTAGAGAAAATCTTTCTATTGTAGTGTATGGATGTTTTAGAGAAGATGTTTTGTCTGCAGTGTCCGTATGTTTTAGATAAATTTCTCCTGTATCGTAGGGATGCTCTAAAGAAGATCTTTTTCTTATATTGTACGTATGTTTTAGAGAAGACCTTTCTCTTGTAGGGTAGGGATGCTTGAGAGAAGATCTTTCTTCTGCAGCGTGCGGTTACTGTTAGGACTGTAAGGAAGATTTCCACCTGCTGCCCTATTATCTGTTTCAAAGGCAATGCAGCATTTTTTTAATTTTTTTCGTGTGTTGTTTTTATTGTTTCAACACAAGTTTTTTCTTAATGTATTTGCTTCCTGTTTCAGCGAAGATCGTTCTGCTAATGTTTGTACGCGTGTTGACTGAAAGAAGAATCTGACAAGTCTGTGTATATTGTTTTTTTTTCCGCAAGGCATTCTAAATCACTTTTCCTGACTTTTCTCATTATATGACAATGGGCGAATTTCCCATACTCACTGTGTCTGTTTTATTTCGTCTTCCAGTACGGACTCACATAGTGAGGTGGTTTAGTGAGAGCTATAAACTACTGAAGTTGCTCTCATCTTAATTTCTTGAGTCTTTTTTGTTTGTAATGCATGTATTTCTCCATCACCATTAAAGTTAATTCGTTGATCATAAACTTCAGTGAATCTAAAAACGGTGTTTTAACCTGGCAATCTCCTCTGTTTTGTTTAAATTAGTTAAATCATTTAGCAGTCTATGAAAGCCACAGAGTATAGTAAATTACTCTCTTTTGGTATTTTTGCTGCGTAGCTGCTAACGTTTTCTTGATTAAAGATGATATCAAAATTTTCGCAGCACAAGAAGAGCATCGCTAAGCATTTTATGAAGGTAGGGCCTATATTTCGCCTTAGGATAATCGTTTGGAAATAAACCAAAAGTTAAGCCAAAAATAGTTGTCTACTCAGTTTTTAGCCATAACATGGCAATTGTTGCGAGCTCTTTTTAGACCGTTATATATATATAAATTGGAAAAATTGATAAGCGTGCTCAACTGATAGAGCTGTTATTAGTTATGACCCATTGCCAAATAGAGGTAGCTTAGATCTATCATGATTTTACGCCCATACGGCATGCCTTTATCTTGAAAGTTATAAACATTTCTATATAACTCAAAGAAGCAAAGTTGTAGTATAGACCTTTGTTGAAGATATCATATACTTTTTCATAAAAAAAAAACCAACGCAATATTAAAACGGAGTTATTGATATTTTACTCTAAAAAAAATCATATTTTGGATACACTTCAAGGGAAAAAACGTTGGAATAATCCTATAATTTAGGATAAAAGCCTAAATAAGATGAAATAGTCGAGATTTTTTGGCAAAATACAGACATTTACCATGCGCATGTTGTGACAAAGCCTCTGAGTCATATCATTAATTATGACCTCGTAATTACAATTAATTAAAATATCGTATCTTGAGCTCTGTGAAAATCCCCAAAGCATGCTTTCGTAACTCGACTTACTATAGTATACGTGAGATATTTTAGCTCATAACTCGAGATACGATAGTATACGGCTGTTAAATTCTGAAATTAACTTTCTGATTATTTTAGAATATACTTATGATAGAGCTGTTGGTAATTGCATTTTCATACTGGAGTTCTATATTGCTTATGAATTGTATTTTTTAACCCAGTGTTACTCTTGAGGAAAAAAATATTGGATGGGATTTGGTCTTATTTATTTTAGCCACATAAATTACTACTTATTTATTTCTACATTCATGACAGCCACTTATTGCCTGATTTTGCCGATCACGGGAGGCTCTAGAAGACTAACTACACTACCTGACGTTTGAAAGAACGAAATGGTTATCATAAAATTATTTCTTGTTCACTTGTCAGGTTAGATGTAATACACAGGAGATGTCCATAAAGAGCCTTTGTCAGCGTGCCTTAGCTGACACACCTATCGTTCCACTGTTATGACCCTAAGTAGTAAGCAATAGAACAGAAATTGGAGGATACAAAGACGCGCTGAACTTCCTGAACTGCAAGAGGAACTTCAATACCATATTTTAAACCGTTGGGTTGGCTGAACTCATCTTTCACTATAATTTTCAGTAATATTCGCTGCGACAACCGTGGACTCCATGAACCTAAGATGATCCTCCTTTATCAAACTGTACCATCTCTGATAATCACACGTTTTCTACTCCCGAAACACCCATGTTGTCTGTTCAATATGTATACATTTGGCAGCTGATTCTGCCCTCACCAGTTCTCTTCGAACCAGCGGGAATCGAACATAAACCTGACCACTCTTCTGCAAGCATTTTGACTTCATGAACGAAGATACTAAATTTTAAGGTATCCTGCCGACTTGCAATCAAGACTTCCCCAACTTAAATCTCGTGAATATGTTTTTTTCAGGATACGATGTCTGTTATTGATACATGCCACCGAGCTGATCTCATCTTTGAAAACAGCGAAAGGCAGTGTACTTGCAATTCCCTAGCTTCTATGGTGTATCATGGCATCAATGGGTTCCCTCTTGTTACTTCATTTCAACAAGTCTGCGTCATTTATGTGAGCTAAATGCCCAAGTGCTTCCAGTTTGGATTAGTTGATAGAAATGCTAACAATCCTCCATACTATAATTTCGAAACAACAATTTCCAATATACACCAATATGGGATCTTAACCTTGGGTCCTCAGTTTGAGATCACACCCTTTGAACCAAGAAATCTTGATCCTGACAATCATCATTTTGTGGAAAAGAGTTTGAAAAAACTGAATCGTCTGATTAAGACGATCTTATTCTCGCAACAATTAAAAACATTGCGAGCAAAGAAAACAAAGTGACCTGTTTGTCGTCAGACTCAGGAGACATTCCATTCATTTGTATGAAAAGAAAAGGCAGTTTGCGAACATTGAGTGTGAAAGGCGATGATGCAAGGTATGACTCCAGTGAAAGCCACTCCAGTGGAAGCCTCATTGATATCTCACTGGGATGTTACTCGGACAACGATCCGGACTATGTACCAGCTCAAGGCACTCAACACCTTCCTGTGTTTCCAGAGGAAAAGCAACACCACACTTCGTGTACATCCCCTCTAAAATACATGCAAGTTTCGATCGATGTAATGAGAGCCGAAGCTCAGGAAACTGAGTTGAGGCAAAACTCAAAAACTCAGGAAATAGCAGAAATCGAGAACAACAGTAGTCTGCATCTACACCCACACGCAAAATCAGAGCATGCACAACCATCCACCAATTGTCTTATTCATCTTCATTCGTCGCGTACTCAGTGGCTCTATGTCAGCAAATGTCACAACCGGTGCCTCATGTGCTGACATTTTCTACACAGCCTCGACATCTGAACATACACAGGACTCCAGCATTCTGGCTAGCCCTGATGTCGAGCCTCCAACTAGGAGTAGAAAAAGGAAACGTAATGAAGCTAATTAGGACAGCAAAAGAAAAAAGAGATTAAAATCTAGGAGAAGCTTATGTCACTAGAAAGGACAGACAGATTCCCAGAAAGACAATGAAGCCTGGATGTGGCGAGAAGTGCAGAAGGATGTGCCAAGACCGTATCGGTAAGATCATAGGGAGACTGTACTCCATTACTTTGGTGACATCGGCAAAAGGAGAGGTTATGTGTGCACCGACATGGAAGAGTTGAGCAAAAAGGCTAGTGGTGTACCATCAAGGCGCCAGAAGAGGCAAAAATACCATTTCGAAATAGTAGGATGAAGCAAGCTATATACAAAACCATGTTCTTGGGCATCTTGGGAATAAGCGAGCAGTTTGTATTTATTACTGTCATTAAGAAAAAGTTGGGGCGGTATGAAAGGGTGTTATTCAAAGATAATATCGTCGTTCCAATACATCAGTTGCTATTATAAGAGAAAACTGACTCCCTACAATCTTTCAATATTTTGATCTTGGATCAGGTCAAGTTACCTGCATATTTAAATGTTTGACATGAAAGGATAGCTGCAAGATGGTCAAATGATGCTGGTTCATGTGTTTGCTTTTATAAATCTGAATATCTCTATTCGTCCTGAGTCTCGTTGACTCAGTATAGCTTTAGCCAACATAGTAATTGCCAATGCAGTGTCTCACATCATATAAAATTGGAGCAGGATATTGTGGCGGAGGGTACCGTCACCGTTGAAAATAAATTAATGACGGCTTGGAAGTTTCAAGCGATCTTTCAAAACGAGAAAGAAAAGAAAACTTCATCCATATAATTTTGGTTTTTATTCAATGAGCGTCCTCAAATTAGCCTTGTAGAACTTATGATTCTTGGGAAAGCATAATGGAAGAGCTTCACAGCCTTCAAAGAGCAAATAGCAGAAAGAAACTGCCAGTAAAACCAGGATAAATTAAATAATATTTGGAGTACGGGGGGTTTGTGGAAACGCCAGCGTTTTTTCCTTAATATATAATAGAAAATCAAGCGGATCTAAACTAGCTGAGACAGCCGAGCTCGTTTCTCGATAGATTTGGAGCAGAAGCAAAACATTCGTTTTAAATGTGATAAAATTGCTCTAATAATCGAGAGCCAAGTTGGCTAATTAGTAAGCGCCCTGATTAGTAACTTATTTTTCAGGTTCAAATTTCAAGCGATGAAGATATGGGTAGCAGGTATACGCTTTTGAGCTATGCCTTGAATATGGTGTGACCGCTTAGAATAATACCGAGATAAACTATTGATGCCCAGATAACGTATTATCCTATATGAATATTTTCCCCTCTGAATCATTTTCTTTCCATTTTAGTATCTTTGAAAGAATCTAAAAAAATATAAAATGGTTATAATAACGATAATATTGATTCTTATAAAATATTTTAAATGTACAAAAGTCTCTTGTTAAAAGATTTCACGTCACCTTAATTTCGGAATCAGGAAGCATGTTGAGACACAGAAAAGATCTGGTGGTAAATTTCATTCAATCACCATCATAGGCCCTTCACTCCCCTTCCTCTTTCTCTATCTTTTTTTCTTTCTCTTGCTTTCTCTCTTTCCATCCTCTGTCACCCTTTCTCTCTGTCTTGATTTTTCATCTCTATTTATCTTACTCATAGTCTCTCCGTCTCGTAGTACATTGACGAGTGTTTTATTATAAGATAAGAAGAATCATCTAACCGCTGCATCTTCTTCTTTTTAGATTCGACCTGTAATCGACAATTCATAATAAGAAAAAAAAGCCCAAACTTTAAGGAGACCAACACAAAAAAGGCAAGATGAACTTTTCAACACTTACTTTAATGAGAATTCCTATTGCGCTTTTCAAAACGTTTAAAATAAAAATAGTACGCTGGTTTACACCCAATCATCCTCTCATTAAAAAACGAACGGCTTGATTCAAGACTGAAAGACAGAGAAAAATTAGCATTTGAAAATGTCATAGTAATAAAACCATAATAATTGTTTGAAAAAAAATTTACTAAATGTTATTAAAACCTAACAACAACAGATTGTTTCTACAAATATAGAAATTAAGAGAAACTATCGCTTAAGTAATGAAAAAAAAACCTGTGGAAGCTAAATGAAGTAAAAGTAATACTCAAATAAGGCAGCAAAAAAGAGTTCAAAATGTAGTATACCAGTCAGCACAAGTAGAATTAGTAAAAAAGAGTTCAAAATGTAGTATACCAGTCAGCACAAGTAGAATTAGTAAAAAAGGGTTCAAAATGTAGTATACCAGTCAGCACAAGTAGAATTATTAGCAGTAGTAGTAGTAATAATAATAGTAGTAGTAGTAGTAGTAGTAGTAGTAGTAGTAGTAGTAGTAGTAGTAGTAGTAGTAGTAGTAGTAGTAGTAGTAGTAGTAGTAGTAGTAGTAGTAGTAGTAGTAGTAGTAGTAGTAGTAGTAGTAGTAGTAGTAGTAGTAGTAGTAGTAGTAGTAGTAGTAGTAGTAGTAGTAGTAGTAGTAGTAGTAGCACTAGTAGTGGCATTAACGACATATTTTTTATATTTTTTGCTGTATTTTGTTGTTGTTGTTGCTGTAGTTGTTGTTGCTATTGTTGTTATAAAGTAATTTTATATATTCATTAACTTTCACTCCCTAGTTTCTTGAGTGCGTGTTCTGCAGAGTTTTTATATTTTATTGTTAGAAAGTTACTTCTCAGGCTATTTTATTGTACTGGCGCAAACTATACAAAATATTTAATCGAAATTACTTGAAAGAATGAAATGCATTTTTAGCATTACCTTATTCAAATCAAGTTCTGTTTTCATTCAAAAACATGTGCACTCGAAAGGATTATTTTCAACAGGTGAGGGAAACCCTGTCCCAAATGGACAGCAGTAGAACAGGTAGTCTGGCGCGCCAGGATAACCTTCTCCGTCACAGAACGGTGCTACATAGCATAAATCTAGAATCAAGCAATTTAAAGGATTGTATCAAGATAAATAAATAAACAATTTAATTAATACGCCTCGTTCCATAACCAAAGCATATAATTTCCAAAAATTGAGTCAATTAGTGAAACGATCTATTATGCATTTGTTTGTTATCTTTATCGTCACTTAAGTTACTTGGATATTAAAAAAACAAACAGCTCTAGGAAAGACATTAGTTTTTTTAAGGAAATAGTATTGGTCATCGCAGTGCATTCCTTAATCTTGTCAATGGCTTACATTTACAGCTGAAGTTAGGTGACGTTACGATGGAAAAATGTTATTTTATTTTCGAACAAAGGTATCTTTGCTTTTACGACAGACACAATATTACTTCTGATTTAGAAAGCTGATTTTATTATTCAAAATCTAAGTTCTCACTGATACTTACTTTGTGAATACGCCAATGCAATCAGCACGGCAAGTGTAAAACACAGAGCAAATGTCACTTTCATGGTTCCGCAGTAGCAGGCTGAAAATTTTTGAAAAAAAAAGCGAGGTATTATATTTTATAAGAAAAGGTTTCCGACAAATTTCTATCTCAAGACTAGTTTATACATTTTCAAAACTATACACTAGAAGAGTGTTTTGAATGTGAAGTTCTTTTTCATAGACATTTCTCAAAGACATATCAATCTTTCAATACACAGCATACAATACTAATTGGTAGTCACTGACTTCATACCAGTTTTTTCGAGAAGAATGAGGTGAGAAAAACTAACAACAACAAAATTTATCAAAAAAAGGCTTCGGGAAAAAAGGGACGTAAATCTTTACTAAAAATTGTCCCATAGAATTTTACTGAGAGGAAGTAAGTAATTTGAAAACTTAATAAAAACCTAATTAACATAAAGGAAGTGATTGTGCAAAACACATTGATGTTATTAAAACTTATTATTCTAAATAATATATCACTGTTTTTTGTGGATATAAATTATAAAAAAAGGAATTATAATGAAGGAGACAAAATAGTGATATAGGACAAGCGATTGCGACGAATGACAAATACAAAATGAGGAAATGAAATATTTAGAGAGAAAAAGAAAACAAGGTACACAATCAGGGTGATCTAAAGAGAGGAATATAGAGGATAAAAAGACCTGAATTTGACAGCCCGAAGTTGGAGATATACTAGTTTTCGAGAAAGCACAAAGAAAGGTCTAGAAAGTGGCAGACAGACAATCAAAACATTCCTACAAAATACAGATAATTCGGCAGAGAATACGAGATACATTAACGAGAGATAGAGTAAAAGAGTAATAGATTTAGGAATGTAGAAATATTTAGGAATAAAAGAGAGTCGCAATAAAATTTGAGATGGTCAGAGAGTGTCGAAAGAAGAAAAAACTTCATATGGTTATAACTGACAAAGAAAAAAGTGGAAACTTCAGTTACAGAGAGTGACAAAACTTAATACAAAATCTACTCACATTATCTCAGGCAGAGAAGAGCTGGTACACAGGCTTGGTATCGAGCTTGACAATGTACGTGAAGCAGCGCCTTTTTATAGGCTCGCACCTCGACCAGTGAATTTTTTTTACTTTGATATTCAAGCTCTTACTTAGTCAATCAAAACACAAAACCATCTAATTATCATCACTCAACGCATCATTTACACCAGGAAATAGGTTATCTCCCATTTGGGTTCCTGTTGAAAATGTCATTTTCTACTTAACTGTTAATTCATTTACATAAGATAAAATAACTAAAGCACATTACTTAGATAGACCTACGCCTTTATTCCGCTTGTAATGCTTTAAATTTCAATCTAAATGACGGCAAATTGACACTGCTCAGCTTTATTTTCTTTCCATACACTTAAACAACTATTCGACTCATGCTGTTCCTCTTTGTGACACACCGGAAGAATTTATTTTCATTATAGAAATATTTCTTTTCAAAGGCCCAGTAGGAATGAATATAAGATCTGTTGTCGTTTTTTGTTTCCCAGTGTATGGAATTCTACTCTGAGTTATAGCGCAATGGTGCCAGTTACATTGACACACAAGCTGTTACTTTCACCGTAAGGTTAATA
The DNA here is from genome assembly GCA_033675545.1 of Elysia crispata. NCBI lineage: Eukaryota > Metazoa > Mollusca > Gastropoda > Plakobranchidae > Elysia > Elysia crispata. The sequence continues at coordinate 29,947 of JAWDGP010007190.1, read as the reverse complement.
CTTGGACTCTTAATGGAGGTGAGAAAATATTTAATCCCTAGTGTATGTCTTTGGGGGCGACATCATTGTCGCTTATACTCAAACAGCAGGTAAAACCCTGGAATCTTCCAGCTCAATGATCCGACTACTACACTCCACTACTCCAAACAGCTATTGTGTAATGTCTAAGCGTGTTTGTAACTGACCATAAAGCTCTCTTTGCTTACGGATCCTTTATCTAGCATTCACAATGCCCAATCTTCTCTTACTCTCTGTTTGATGATTCCGTCTATCCGTCTGAGACGTTGTCTAAGACTTTCTCTGAGTTTCGGGCCAGTTGGCTCAGAACGTTTATCATCCGGGAAGGATTGGGCGGACCTAGTGACCATTTTTTCTACTTACAAAGGTTTTCCTTTGTATTTTTACAAGACGCAAGTTATTAGATTTTGACTAAAAGTAAGACAAAAACTGGTTCTGGTCTTTATACAGCTTTCTACTTGATACTAGAGGTTTATCTCAATCTAGTGATTCAGGCGAAAGTGATTAAAGGTTATGGTATACAGGCTGTTTGTATTGGACATAAATGTACATCAGTGAAGGTTTAAAGAAACACCAAGAGTCCGAGTGAAGTTGCCAAAGAGGTGAAAGAACTCCTGGCCTCTGCCATTAAAGCTATGCGTTATCATTACTGCATTCCCATTGGAATATAACATACAATCCATATTTCTGCTTTGGGAATCAAAAGTAGAGTAAATATACCCTTTTTTGTCCAGATGAAAATGCAGGTATGTTTTTACTGAGCCAACAAAGTATTAAAGTGGTCTGCTTGATGGTGTTTGAAATTGCAGTTGTAAGACTGAAGTATTATGTAGAATCATCACTTGCTTAAGAAACACCAGAGTATGAATCTGACATCTGAACATTTACTCAATAACCAATCCCTGCTATTTGATTTAGACGGAAGTTGATGAGCGGATACTGTTCACTTGGATGTCCAAACAATGATTAGGGTTCGTTATCTCTGTGACCTAGTATGTCGTCTGCGTACACGGGTGTCCCATGTTGTGAGGCTTTGCTCTCTTGCTTAACAGGAGCTGCCATAGAGTTGCTGATGCAGGATGTTCAAGCAGTGACTTGGTGATAGCTAGCTTGGATTCTCTAGCCTTTAATGGAAATGCAGCGTGGTGTGCCAGTCGCAGCCTGATTTTCGGAAGTCAAATGAGCTCAGCTTTTATTCATGTAGATTACTAAGTTTCTTTAAATGTTCCTAACCAAGAAGATAAAAATCTCCCTAGATCTCCGTGTCAGGACTAGGTTTACAAGACATCAGTCCAAATAGGATGAAATATTCACCTCTGGTACAATCCATCACTCTTGACACATATCCCCCCCCCCACCAAAAAAAAAAAAAAAGAAGCAAAAAACAAACAAACAAACAAACCTTTTGTGAAACACACGTTTAATCATATCTGTTCAAAATTAGTGCAAGTGAATAGCTGGTCTTCGTTTCAGTCGCAAGTTGGATAGGAAGTCTGAGGAAGGGAAGTGTTCATAGCTCAGTCGCATATCCCACTCTGCCATCAGGAAACAGAACTAATGTCGTATTACTTGACAACATCGGTAACACCAAACTTAAACAGACGTGTACGTGGAGTTGCGTACAAACAATGCAGAATTATTAATGTTGTTAGCCGCAGTGCCGCTACAGGACTAAGGAGTAAAAATGTATGTAAGAATGTCTTTGAGGGAAGATACATTGTGTCAGAGAGAGAATTTAGATACTCAAGCATCTTCATCTGAATGCAGCTTACCAATAACTATAATTATAAAATAAAAGTTGTATCTCTCGATCTTTTGATAAACCTGATACAATGACATTATACTCTCAGAAGAAGTAAAGGAAATTGGTGGCCCAAAATACTCACTGTGGTGTGCATGATGGCTATTGTATTTACCTTGAATTACAACAGTATACGCGGGGAAAAAATACTAAAATCACATCGTCTAGATGGCGGTTTCAAGTGTCATGCTCATATTGTCTAGATAAAGGTTTGAAGTGACATGATCACATTGTCTAGTTGGAGATTTGAAGTAATATGATCACATTGTCTAGATAGAGATTTGAAGTGATCAAATTGTCTAGTTGAAGCTATGATGTTGTTTCGTTTTATCAAGTCCCCTAAACTAGACCTGCCTTTAACTAGACTATGCTGTTTTAATTTTTCTTCATATGTCTTACTTAATATGCAATTCAATTCTTAAGAACGGATGTGACTATGGGCTGTATTATTCGGGATGCTGTAATTTTTTTTCCACCAAATTAAATGCTCATATATAATTACTTCCAATGCTTAGGATAGTGGTGGTGCTATTGATGCTGGTGCTGCTATCGATGGTGATGATGATGATCATGATGATGATTATGATTCTGATGATGATGATAATGATGATGATGATGATGACAATATTGATTAAAATGTGAAAGGTTTGATAATGATGATAATGATGGCGATATTGATGATGGTGATGATGATTATGATTATTATGATGATAATAATAGAAATAATAATAATAATAATAATAATAATAATAATAATAATAATAATAATAATAATAATAATAATAATAATAATAATAATAATAATAATTATAATTATAATAATAATAGTATTGATGATGGTGATGTTGATCATGATTGTGATGGTAATATTAATAATGATGATCAATATTATGTTGATGACGATTATAAAAACAACAACAAAAAAATAATGATTTTAATGCGTATTGCGACAATAATAATAATGATGATGACGATGATGATAACGATGATGATCATGATGATAATGATGATGGAAATGATGATTATGGTGCTAATAATAATGATTATAACTAAAATACTTTTGGTGATGATGATAATGATGAAGACGGTGATAATGATGTCGATGACAAGTTGAATGGATACATGCTCCTCTCACTTTCTCCCGAGAGTGTTTTGTCACGACATTATCTCTGCGCCCATGACTGACAAGTGGAAGTTGACTATTTTATTCAAGCAACATCCCCATTATGCGCGATACCAAAGACGAGACATGTCGAGAGGCATTATTTTTTATGGTTTATTTCACAATTAGTGTTACGCCTTTAAAAATAACCCACTCCTGACAGTCTTTAAACAATCAACACGAAATAAATATGGTGAAGAACTATAAAGCTTTTTGGCGAATCAATTTCTTTTCAAATTAAAGAACTGATGCTTTATCATTTTTTATTGTAACCTCACCGAACAGTTTAGACGTATTTTAATTTCTTCACATGAGTGGTTTTCATGCAAGGGAAGATGGTACAGTTCAAATCTTGTCGCTCCTGCAACACCCTGGCTTTGAAATCTCCCAATGATGGAAAGCTTAGAAGGCACATGAAAAAATTAAATAGCCTTGTCTTGTGGCTATTTTATGGCACAATGATTTAAAAGGTGGTCTTAAAAATTTAAATGTAATCATCCATCCATTTGAAAAAAAAAATGAGAAAATGGTGTAAGTGCAGAATAACACAAAAATGTTTTACAATTTTCCTAAAATCAAAAAGTTTGATGTTTTGAAATACATAGGAACTGAAAGAGGATTTCAAATCCACTATGCGATCTTCTCTATGAAAATGAGCCAATAACATGGGTTATTTATTTATGCAATGCAAGATCAAGTATTTAAGAGCGCAAAAGGTATAAGAATTTCAATGGCGTAAAAAGGATGAGGAAAGGAGAGACTTCATACTTATACAACTTAAAAGAAAAGTTAGATAATCGGAGAGACACAGACAGACCTAAATAGAGAGAGAGAGAGAGAGAGAGAGAGAGAGAGAGAGAGAGAGAGAGAGAGAGAGAGAGAGAGAGAATGAAAGACAGAGAATTAAATTGAATTGAATGAGGTTTATTTGTCGGGCTACCTGCCTATTACAAATATGAAATATGAATTCAAAATGAATAATATCAACAAATTTTTACAAAACAACATATTCTATACTTCTCATCTTGCACTCTCTCCTTCTCCAACACTTTTTTTTCTTCTCGAAAAAACCTATTTCAAAAATTTTGAAGTTGGTCGCTATTACTTTGATACTTTGTCTAACTTCGTCCTCTGAAATGGGGGAATTGAGCATCTTATCATCCAAAATATCTCTATAAATATACTCACCATCAGAAGGCTCACCGCAGATAGGGGGAACTGGTTCTTGGGCTTGAAATATATTGACAAAGTAACTGTACCATTCATTTATATCAATAGAATTTGTGGTACGTCTCTTTGGGTTGAGAGACCGGACTTGCTTCCAAAATAAGGTTGGATTATTTAGGCTTTTAAATAAGGTTGATATTTTATGAGACGAGTATGCTTCCTTCTTTTCTTTCAACAGTTTTTATACGATTTCCTATTTTGAATATACTCTGCTTTCCTGACAGCAGATCTCCAGTTCCGAAAACGGCGTAGGCTTCTTTGAGCTTTTTTCTTGTAGATATAGCACTCATGATCATATCAACCCGACCTAAATTTTGACTTTCCATTTTTCAACGTTGAAGCCTTTTTCATAACTTGAGCAGCATCTTTCAATATATTTCAAAGAGACATGAGACATGATTCTGTATCAAGATAGACATTTTCTTGAAGTAAATTTACATTGTTCTTTACTTCTTCAAAGTTCGAATTTCCAATAAATTCATTTGCTTTCTCGTTACTCCAAACAAAACGCTCAATACTAATTTCGCTCATAGGAACAGATTTTACAGCATTATTTCGAATATTTAGTGATAGCGTAACGGGCATATGCCAAGATTCGATACGTGATTGTAGAAGATCCGCAGAGACAATAAAGTAATCGTTAATACTATTACCATGTGGAGATACAAACGTGAAAGAACCTTTTGGATCTCTGCTGCACATGCCATTTGAAATCATTAACTCAAACCCTGCGCACATCTCCAACAGACCTCTTCCATATCTATTAACAACATTATCTTCGGAGCGCTGAGTTGGGGGAAATCGCGACAGAGAGATGAAAAACAGGTTCAGAATAGAGAACAGGAAGAAATAAGGAGAAGAAGAAGAAGAAGACTAGTTGACATTTCTTTGCATCTTTTTTTATAGCTCTTACGTTTTATGTTTATGGATGGGTACACTGTTATGAGGAACTTTGTTTCAAATTTCTCAGATATCCCGTTTTAATATACTACGGCTTGCGGTTTGATATTTCTATTTCATATACGTCACATGACTCATAACAGCATTTAACTGTTTTACTTCTTGCAAAAAACTGTGTTTTTTCCTTTGTTTCCTTATTTTTTTCATATGACAGGATAATAGAACGCTGCTGGAATATTCATAATCTCAAGTTTTCTTCCAAATGACATGATTATGATCCTACGCATGCTCATTTTTGTCTTTATAACTATTTGTTTCTTCCACTGAATTCGCATAAATGTATACCTTGTTTCCAGACTTTTTTCTTTGTTTAATGTCTTGGTTCAACCATAACAACACTTTCTGACTGTTCTCCTCATGGATTTCCAATTAAACGTGCCATTGTGCCACCGTGCCAGATCTAAATGCTGTCTTTCTTCTCAAACTGTATGAAACTTTCTGCAATTTTATTGAGTTTTGTGTGTGTGTGTGTCCAGTCACAGTCTGTTTAATGTTACGCGATCTCTGGATCTGTTATTTAGGCCAGTGTGGTGCCACTAGGATCAGACTGTTTTGTCATAACCAGTATTCGTATCTCTACAAAACGACTGCGTACACCAAAGCTATGAAAATGTGGGTGGAAATTACATTTATATATAGATATTCAAATAAATAGGTATATATATATATATATATATATATATATATATATATATATATATATATACCTATATGAGATGGTTTTAAAATTTTCGCAGCACAAGTAGAGCATCTCCTGGTATTTTATGTGGGTAGGGCCTATTTATCGCCTTAGGATAATCGTTTAGAAATAAACAGAGTTAATCCAGAAACAGCTGTCTTCCCAATATTTGCCATGTCATGGCAATTGTTGCGTGCTCTCTTTTTTCCGTTCATCTAAGCATCGCTTGTCCAGACTTTATAGTGCGAAAGAGAATAGTACTAAGATAGAACATTTTTTTACAATGCGAAAGTGAAAAAAAAAAAGTAATCTCACTAATGGTATATACGTATAGATTAACAATGAAACTAGAAATTATGTACAATGAAAATTAGCACCTGTAACCCACCGGATGAGTTGAATGAACAGGAAAGAAAAAAAATATTTCGGAACATTGCAAGACTTAGTTTCAAAAATCCTGACGAAAATATGTATGTATAGATATATATGTGTGTGAGTGTGTAAGTTGGAACAATTGATAAGGGTGCTCAACTGTTAGAGCTTTTTATAGTTATAGACGATCTTACCTTAAAATCTCTGTATAAGACACTTTTGTTTCAACCGGAGGACAAGGGTGCCGTTTGTCCTCCGTTCTCTTCGGGTATGACTGAGTTATGTTCGGTTGTGTCGTTCCGACCTTATACTGTTGTTTTTCTTTTTGGAGCCACGGAGTTTTGTAGCAAAAATTCTCTGTATGGAGGCATGATAATAAGATTTCCCTTCTTTTGTTTAGGCTTGGTTTTGTTTTTAGAATGAAATATTTCTCTTCTATGTATAGATGGCATCTCTTTGTTGTTGCTGAATATGGCTGCGGCCTTTTGATTATATCCCATGATGAGTGGTATTCAGTTTTTGATTCCTTTAGTCTGAATACGAATTCGCTTAAAGTTGTGGCTTAATGTATGCTAGTTTTATATGGTTTTAAATTCACTTTCTGTTATTCCTAAGTGTCCTGTTTTTTCGAAGATTTCTGTTTGACAGTTGAGAGAAGCTTCCCAAGGAAATTCATTGGGCTTCCTCAAATTTGCATTGTACAAATTAAGATTGTTAGGGAAGCGAAATGGAAGAGGTTCACGGCTGCCAAAGAGCAAAGCAAAATCTGGCAAAGAAGCCAGGGTGAAGTAAATTAGGATTTGGATCCTGGTGTTCGCGGAAAGACAGCGTCTTTTCCTTTAAAGATAGAAAAACATGAACTCAGATTTTCCAAAAACCATCTCATCGCAAAAGTGGGGTCTTAATAACCACCCGAAGGAAAGATGTTAGATCATTACTATGGCAGCTTGGAAATTTCAACCGATTTTTAAAACGAGGCAATTATCCCAAGGCAAACAGAAAAAAAACTTCCTCCATATATGATTTGGTCCATTGAGCGTCGTCATATCAGCATTGTAGAAAGTATGGTTCTTAGGATAGCAGAACGGAGGCACTGCCAAAGGGCAAAGAGTAAAAAGAATCTGGCTATGAAGCCAAGGTTATGTCCTTTGCTTTACAACACAAAAACAACAGGATCTAAACCAGCTGGGACGACCGATGAATTTGGAGCAGCAGCTGCAAACAACAGGCGTTTCATATGAAATAAAATCACACTCTTAATTCAGAACCAAGTACGCTAAAATGGCTAAATTAGTTAGCGCCCACAGAATTAACTCACTTATCCAGGATCAAATTTTAAACGACGTAAAAAAGGTTAGCAGGAATGCACTTTTCAGCTATGTAATAAACATGGTGTGGCTATTTAAAATAATACTAAAATATTCTTTTAATGCCGATATAACGCATTAACCTATCAGAATATACTCTTCTTTCTGACTACTCTTCTATCTATTTATTGGATTTTATGGATGGTAAAAGGACGAAAAATAAAAAAGGATCATAGCAACAATTACATTCATTCTTTTAAGAAATGTTATAGCAACGCTCACATTCATTCTTTTATAAAATATCAAAAGGTCCTAATTTAAAGTATCCATCTTAATTCACATTCTTCGACACAGAAAAGATATGGAGACATGTACAAACGATCGTTTAGTATTAAGGTTTAAAATTAAAAAAACAATAGATTGAGTGGGAGAACTCTGTTTTACGTTTCGCCCACCCTGTTTTTTCTCTCTTTATCACCATCACTAGCTCTTTACTTTTCCCCTCTCTCTTTCTCTTTTTCTTCTATCTTTCTCTTACATTATCTCTTCTAATTCAATCAAACTTCCTCTCTGACTTGGTTTTCTTCTCTCTCTATTTCACTCTCTGACTTCCAATGCATTAAAGTGTGTTTTATTATGAAATTACGAGAATTGCTTAAGTTATTCGAAGAAAAAGAAACTTTCGTATTAATAACACTGAATAAAAAGGTGAGGTCCAAATACTTGAGCCACTAACATCAAAGAAAAAAAGTATGATGACAAGCGACATTGAACTTTCGAAAACATTTGTAAACTATGTAAGCTGGTTTCCACTTTAACTTTTCCTCATCAAAAGCCAACGAGCTGATTCAAGACTGAAAAGACAAAGACAAAAAAAAAACAAATAAGTGTCGTAGTTATCGATATAAATGTTTTAATAGTTATGCTTGCAAACTATTACTTTACCCATTCATGACATAATCTTAACAGAGACATGTTTTGTTTCCTGCCAATAAAGTACTTAACGAGCACAAAGGCTTTTTTCAAGAATCGAGTATAGCAATAAAAAATATTTCTTTACCAGATAATTCTAATAGCAGTCGCAAAATGGAATAATGCGGTAATAATAGAATCCAAAATATAGTAAAGCTTAGTAGCGGTAGCAACAACAGAAGGTGTAGTTGTAGTAGTAATAGTAGTAGAAGTAGTAGTAGTAGTAGTAGTAGTAGTAGTAGTAGTAGTAGTAGTAGTAGTAGTAGTAGTAGTAGTAGTAGTAGTAGTAGTAGTAGTAGTAGTAGTAGTAGTAGTAGTAGTAGTAGTAGTAGTAGAAGTAGTAGTAGTAGTAGTAGTAGAAGTAGTAGTAGTAGAAGTAGTAGTAGAAGTAGTAGTAAAAGTAGTAGTATTTGTAGTAGTATTAGTAGTAGTAGTAGTAGTAGTAGTAGTAGTAGTAGTAGTAGTAGTAGTAGTAGTAGTAGTAGTAGTAGTAGTAGTAGCTGTACTAGAAAGGCAATGAATCTAATCACTTTCATAAGTTAACATAAGTATTTTTGAAAGAGGACTGGCCCGATGTTTTAAAAACTCGCTGGTTATTTTTTCTAGTGGCATTAAAGATATATTTTGTACATTCTTTGATGTATGTGTTCGTTTTTCGTTTTTTGTTTTGTTTTTGTTTTTTGTTTTTTTGTTTTTTGTTTTTTGATGTTTTTTTTGTTTGTTTTTACTATTGTTGTTTTAAAGTAATCATATATATTCATTAATTTCCACTCTCTAGTTTCTAGATGCGTGTTCTGCCTTTGCAGAACTTTTAGATTTTTTGTCAGAAAATGTAATGCTCAGGCTATGTTTTGTGCTAGGCCTAACTACACACAATAATAAATCGAAATAACTTGGAAGAATAAAATTCATTGTTAGCATTACTTTATTCAAATCAAGTTCGTTATTCTTACTACTTAATATTGTCGACACGTGCACTCGAAAGGATAATAATAGTCTTGTTCGGGATACCCTGCCCCAATTGGACAGCAGTAGAACATGTAGCCTGGCGCGCCAGGAGAGCTATGTCCGTCACAAGACTTTTTGCGACAGACAAAGTGTTACTTCAGATTTAGAAAGCTGATTTTATTATTCAAAATCAAAGTTATCACTAATGCTTACTATCTGTATACGCCAATACAATCAGCACGGCAAGTGTAAAACACAGAGCAAATGTCACTTTCATGGTTCCGCAGTAGCAGACTGAAAAGTTTGAAAAAAAGGCAAGGTATTAAATTTTATAAGAAAAGATTTCCTACAAATTTCTATCTCAAGATTAGTTTATATATTTTCAAAACGATACGCTAGAAGAGTGTTTTGAATGTGAAGTTCTTTTTCATAGACATTTCTCAAAAACAGATCAATCTTTCAATACACAGCATACAATACTCATTGGTAGTGACGGTCTTCATACAAATTTGAAGAATGAGGTGAGAAAAACTAACAACAACAAAAATTGTCAAAACAGTCTTCGAGAAAAAAGAGACGTAAATCCTTACTAAAAATTGTCGCATAGAGTTTTACTGAGAGGAAGTAAGTAATTTGAAAACTTTAGAAGACACTTAATTAAAATCAAGGAAGTGATGCTGCAAAACACAGTGATCTTATTAAAACTTATTATTCTATAAAATAAATCACTGTTTTTTGTGGATATAAATAAAAAAGCAATTATAATGAAGGAGACAAAATAGTGATATAGGACAAGTGAAGTGACTGCGACGAATGACAAATACAAAATGAGGAAATGAAATATTTAGAGAGAAAGAGAAAACATCGTACACAATCAGAGAGATCTAAAGAGAGGAAAATAGAGGATAAAAAGACCTGAATTTGAGAGCCCGAAGTTGGAGATATACTAGTTTTCGAGAAATCACAAAGAAAGGTCTAGAAAGTGGCAGACAGATAATCAAAACATCCCTACATAATACAGATAAATCGGCAGAGAATACGAGATACATTAGAGAGAGATAGAGTATAAGAGTAAGAGATTTTCAATCAAAGCACAAAACCACCTAATTATTATCACACAACGCATCATTTACACCAGGAAATAGGTCTCCCATTTGGGTTCCTGTTGAAATGTCATTTTTTACCTAACTGTTAATTCATTTACATAAGATAAAATAACTAAAGCACATCACTTACATAGACCTACGCCTTTATTCCGCTTTTAATGCTTTAAATTTCAGTTTAAATGACGGCAAATTGGCAAAGCTCAGTTTTTTTTTCTCTCCACACACTTAAACAATTATTTGACTCATGCTGTTCCACTTTGTAAAACACCGAAAGAATTCCTTTTAATTGAAGAAAGATTTCTTTTCAAAGGCCCAGTAGGAATGAATATAAGATCTGTTGTCGTTTTTTTTGTTTCCCGGTGTATGGAATTCTACGCCGAGTTATAGCGCAATGGTGCCAGTTACATTGACACACAAGCTGTTACTTTCACCGTAAGGTTAATACTTGGACTCTTAATGGAGGTGAGAAAATGCTCAATCCCTAATGTATGCTTTTGGGAGTAATATCATTGTCGCTGATAGTCAAACAGCAGGTAATTTTTTTAGAAAGCTGCGTCAAAATTATCTAATAACTTTCATGTTATTCTTTAAAGAAATTAAGTTGCACAAGTTATCGCTTAATAAGATTGTGGTGGAGTTTTTTTTACTAAGTAACGTTAGAAAGCCAAAAAATTTTATTAGTCCTGCTGTAGCTATAAATGTTTCACTTCAATTTTATTTTATGTAGATATAATATATTATGTATTATGTGTTTAAATATCATGAAAAGACGGTGTTTCTTTAAAAAAAGGTGCACTGAACAGAGGCCTGAGAATCTTATGCACGCTTAAAATAATCAATAAATCATTGTATTTAGAGTTGAGACATATCATTCTACAAGGCAATCACGATATACCAATCTAGTGTTGGAGGTTTGAATTCACATAATCACATCTTGTAAATGGCGGTTTGCATTGTCATTATCACATTGTCTATATTGAGGTTTCAAGTGACATGATCACATTTGCCTAGTTGGAGGTTTGAGAGTTTTCCGGTGGGTAGTTTTGCTAGTTGGGAGGTTTGCCCAATTATGGGAATGTCTAGTACAGGTAAAAATTAATGTTTCAAATTTAAAAACTGGCGAATGCAAAAAAACTGGGGCGGAAAATTCAACACTTATTTGGCTTTTGATTAGCAACAAAACAGCATGTGTCACTCCTGTTTGTTCATGTTGTAATGAGAGATTAACATCCTGCCTTTATCTCTAAACACTCGATCGCTTACGATAGATAAATAGAATTGGGAGAAATGCACATATATCTACTATAACTGGTTTTCTTCTGATTCTAAGTCTTACTTAATAGAGATTGGTGGTCTAGATTTAACTATTATAGCCATAAGTCCTTTACATTGGTCGCTTCTGAAGCAGCTCTATTGAGTATGATATTGTTTCCTTTTATCGAGTCTGCTAATCTAGACCTGCCTGTAACATATGGACAATGCTGTTTCTATTTTTCTTCCAATTCAATTGCAATTCAACCAGTAAGGAATGATAATCGTCTTTTAATGTGGTTATAGAGCAAATATCCTGTATAATTCGGTAGTCTGTAAAATCATTCCAAAGACGTTAAATGCCCTTACATATATCCAAGGATTTAGATGTTGGTGGTGGTGGTGGTGGTGGTGTTGAGGCTGGTGCTGCTAAAAGTGGGGATGATGATGATGATGATGATGACGATGATGATGATGATGATGATAATGATGGTGACGATGATGATGATGATGATGATGATGATGATGATGATGATGACAACGCCGAATTTGATAATTATGATTGTAACAGATTGGGTAATCTGTTTGGATCCGTTTGTCTAGGGTACGAAATATACACATCGAATTACACGACTCAACTGTAAAAAAATAAGGCTGAAGTCTGCTCGAGATTGACTTTGTAAAAAAACAAACCAGGACATCATTCCAAAAAAATAGGTTGACTGACAGGCGTTTTGTACTAGAGTTTGACCGCCTGCGATACGATTTCGACTCTAATTTCTACCACATTTCTTCACTTTATCCAGAAAAGGAATGACATAAAATTGTTTATACCAGAATGGCCTTGGTGCAAACAAATGTGTAATGCGCTGCAAAATAGCAACCAATCAGAACAAAGTAGTGGCGTAGGATATTATCGATTCCGTTTTGCGTAACATATCATAAATATAACATCCAATCAACATAGGGTTAATGAAAAGAAATCAAATGATTATTATGAGAGGGCTAAGTTGGAGATTCGAGAACAGTGATACTTTTCTCGCAGTGCGGACTGTGTTCAGCAAAAAGACCTAATATTTAGGCTTCACATTCAAACATTACGCAACTGAATAAAAACATTCTCAACATAAATCTAAGTCAATCTGTTACCAGAAAAGTACACAGCTACACGGGATAAGGAAGTGAGTTAGTGTCATAGACCAAAAAACAACACAATGCATTACAATGATAACATTGATATTGTAGGTGGATGTTAAAATCATAATGTTATTAATGAAGAGGCGGAAATAGTTGACGATGATCAAGATGATGATGGTGATGAAATTGTTGATGATGATAATATTATTAATATTAATAATAATAATAATAATAATAATAATAATAATAATAATAATAATAATAATAATAATAATAATAATAATAATAATAATAATAATAATAATAATAATAATAATAATAATAATAATAATAATAATAATAATAATAATAATAATAGTAATAACAATAACCACAACAACAATAATAATAATAATAATAATAATAATAATAATAATAATAATAATAATAATAATAATAATAATAATAATAATAATAATAATAATAATAATGATTATGGTGATAACAAAAATTATGAATATGCTGATAAGAATAATTTTGCTTATGGAGATAATAACAATGGTGTTGATGATGATGATGATGAGGATGATGATGATGATGATGATGCTTATGGTAATAATAATAATAATAACGATTAAGATGATGAATCTTATGGTGATAATGATAATCTCGGGAGTGCTTTTACAATGCGTTGTGTCTGCGTTTATGACTGACACCCGAAAGTTGAGCGTTTCGGTCAAGCAATATCCCCATTATGCGCGATCTCAAAGACGAGACATGTCGCAGACGCATTACCTTTCATTGTGTATTTCCCAAGTGCAAGGTCTTCAATAAGAAAAAAGCATATTATCTGACAACCTTAAAACATTCGACACGAAATAAATATGGCATAGAATATTAGGCTTTTTGGCGAAAATTAATTTTTTTTTTTCAAATTAAAAAACTGATACATTATCATTTTAAGATGTTATCTTATCTAGCGAACAGTTTAAAATATTTTTTTCCTCCAACCAGAGTGGCTTACCGTAAGTTAATGTGTTTTTATCATGCACGGAAATGGTAAAGTTATGATCTTGTCGTTCTTGCATTCTTGTCTACACAAAGACTCAAGTTTGGAGCCAGAACTCAAGCCCCTGACTCGGAGTCCATTACCCGTGGTAGAGTTAATGCAGAGGCAAGAGGCTATCACACGCAGACTAATTTTTCTGCCTTAAACTCTCATAAACCCGCAGCTTTGCACAATCAAGGACAGCATTATGAATAAAAAGCTGTACGCACGAGTATAATGTCTGGCATGATCAGCTATCCACCCATGTTGTGATATAAAATCAAAATACGTAAAGCGCTTAATTAACAATGCTCCCACTATAGGCCATTGCCAATCTATACTATTTTTTCTAATGTCATACAGGAGAAGGTGTTGGAAAACGCGCTTCATTTTTGCGTACTTGCAAGATTTTCTAAAGATAATATAGACTTACAGGTACGAAGTTGTGTGATAGGCGTGCTTAGCCATCTTAGTATCAGTTAAGATATAAAATAAACTAATTGTCGCCATTGTTTTAAAATTTGTAGACAAGTATTTGTAAACCGTGTTTCTAAATGGTAGACCAAAATTTAGTTTTTAAGTCTACGTCTAGGTTTGATCCGGAATTTTACCAATGCTTCCAACAGCAAAATTATTTTCTTTTTCTGAGTTCAAGGTAACACACTCTTAGATCTCTATCTATCTATCTATCTATCTATCTATCTATCTATCTTTCTCTTTATCTGGAACAGTGAGAGAAATGAACAGTTACTTTTCTTACACTTTTCAAACCACAACTTTTCTAAGTGAAATCATAATAGTTTTATTTTTTCAAAATAGAACGCCACTGCTACCATATCATGATCATACATCCAAAATACGAAAAGAAAAAGTAAATATTATCAATGAATCTTCACTATCTAATGTTTAACGTAGTAAAACAATCAAAAAGCTAAAAATAAAAAAGGCTCCCAAGCCGTTTCAACCAGAAAACATTTTACGTGTTTCAGAATAATTTATTTTAATCTGCATGATTTCCTAAAGAGCAAAAAATTATTGCAAAAACAAAAGTTGTTTTTGATTTGAATTTGTGTCTGCTTAATGTTGAAAACTTCACAGCTAATTAGTTTCATGGTGTCCAAGCCGTGATATTTGCTCTACAGAAATCTGTTACAACTACTCACTCTGACTTTCTCATGATTTAAATCTTCTTGTTTCAGATCAGATCTTTCTCCAGATGCGCTTGCACTCGATAGTTTCAGAGCAGACTTTCTTCTATTTTAATTGGCTGTTCAGTTTTGATATGTGTTTGGTTAAAATGGAGTTCTTTCTCCTATAGCATGTGTTTGTTTTAGAAAAGATCTTTAATCTGTAGCATTCGGTTGCTTCAGAGAAGAATTTCCGCCTGTATTATACGATTGTTGTGGAGAAGATCTGTCTCTTGCAGTTTATGGTTATTTCGAGGAGATTTTACTCATGTAGTTTACGATAAGTTTCAAGAAATTCTTTCGCTTGCAGCATACAGTTGTTTTCGAGAAGATCTTTGTCCTGTAGTTTATGATTGTTTTAGGGATCTTCTTTCTCCTGTACCATGCGTTTGTTTTAGAGAAGATCTTTCTCATGAAGCGTGCGGTTTGCTTCAGTTATTGTCCGACTGTACTATACGGTTGTTGTAGAGAAGACATTTTTCATGTAGCACGCCTTTCTTTCATTAAAGATTTTTTCTTGTACGGATGTTTTAGAGAAGATCTTTTTTCTGTAGCACACTTTTCTTTATTGGAGATTTTGTTTTCCAGTACGGATGTTGTAGAGAAGATTTTTTTTCCTGTATCACGCTTTTTTTTCACTGAAGATTTTTTTTCTGTACGGATATTTTAGAAAAGACTTTTCTCCTGTAATTAAAGCTGTTTTCGAGAGTATCGTTCTCGTAGAGCATGCCTTTATTCTAGAGAAAATCTTTCTATTGTAGTGTATGGATGTTTTAGAGAAGATGTTTTGTCTGCAGTGTCCGTATGTTTTGGATAAGTTTCTCCTGTATTGTAGGGATGCTTTAAAGAAGATCTTTTTCTTATATTGTACGGATGTTTTGGAGAAGACCTTTCTCTTGTAGGGTAGGGATGCTTGAGAGAAGATCTTTCTTTTGTAGCGTGCGGTTACTGTTAGGACTGTAAGGAAGATTTCCACCTGCTGCCCTATTATCTGTTTCAAAGGCAATGCAGTATTTTTTTTTTATTTTTTTTTCGTGTGTTGTTTTTATTGTTTCAACACACGTTTTTTCTTGATGTATTTGCTTCCTGTTTCAGCGAAGATCGTTCTGCTAATGTTTTTACGCGTGTTGATTGAAAGAAGAATCTGACAAGTCTGTGTATATTTTTTTTTTTTCGCAAGGCATTCTAAATCACTTTTCCCGACTTTTCTCATTATATGACAATGGGCGAATTTCCCATACTTTGACTGTCGTGTTCACCCAATTTTATTTCGCTGTGTCTGTTTTATTTCGTCTTCCAGTACGGACTAACATAGTGAGGTGGTTTAGTGAGAGCTTTAAACTACTGAAGTTGCTCTCATCTTAATTTCTTGAGTCTTTTTTGTATGTAATGCATGTATTTCTCCATCAGCATTAAAGTTAATTCATTGATCATAAACTTCAGTGAATCTAAAAACGGTATTTTAACCTGGCAATCTCCTCTGTTTTGTTTAAATTAGTTAAATCACTTAGCAGTCTATGAAAGCCACAGAGTATAGTAAATTACTCTCTTTTGGTATTTCTGCTGCTTAGCTGCTAACGTTTTCTTGATTAAAGATGATATCAAAATTTTCGCAGCACAAGTAGAGCATCGCTAAGCATTTTATGAAGGTAGGGCCTTTATTTCGCCTTAGGATAATCGTTTGGAAATAAACAGAGTTAAGCCAAAAATAGTTGTCTACTCAGTATTTAGCCATGTCATGGCAATTGTTGCGTGCTCTTTTTAGACCGTTATATATATATTGGAAAAATTGATAAGCGTGCTCAACTGATAGAGCTTTTATTAGTTATGACCCATTGCCAAATAGAGGTAGCTTAGATCTATCATGATTTTACGCCCATATGGCATGCCTTTATCTTGAAAGTTATAGACATTTCTATATAACTCAAAGAAGCAAAGTTGTAGTAAAGACCTTTGTTGAAGATATCATTTACTTTTTTATAAAAAAAAACCGCAATATTAAAACGGAGTTATTGATATTTTACTCTAAAAATAATCATATTTTGGATATACTTCAAGGGAAAAAACGTTGGAATAATCCTTTAATTTAGGATAAAAGCTTAAATAAGATGAAATAGTCGAGATTTTTTGGCAAAATACGACATTTATCATGCGCATGTTGTGACAAAGCCTCTGAGTCATATCAATAATTATGACTTCGTAATTACAATTAATTAAAATATCGTATCTTGAGCTCTGTGAAAATCCCCAAAGCATGCTTTCGTAACTCGACTTACTATAGTATACGTGAGATATTTTAGCTCATAACTCGAGATACGATAGTATACGGCTGTTAAATTCTGAAATTAACTTTCTGATTATTTTAGAATATACTTATGATAGAGCTGTTGGTAATTGCATTTTCATACTGGAGTTCTATATTGCTTATGAATTGTATTTTTTAACCCAGTGTTACTCTTGAGGAAAAAAATATTGGATGGGATTTGGTCTTATTTATTTTAGCCACATAAATTACTACTTATTTATTTCTACATTCATGACAGCCACTTATTGCCTGATTTTGCCGATCACGGGAGGCTCTAGAAGACTAACTACACTACCTGACGTTTGAAAGAACGAATTGGTTATCATTAAAATTATTTCTTGTTCACTTGTCAGGAAGTAGATGTAATACACAGGAGGTGTCCATAAAGAGCCTTTGTCAGCGTGCCTTAGCTGACACACCTATCGTTCCACTGTTATGACCCTAAGTAGTAAGCAATAGAACAGAAGTTGGAGGATACAAAGACGCGCTGAACTTCCTGAACTGCAAGAGGAACTTCAATACCATATTGTAAACCGTTGGGTTGGCTGAACTCATCTTTCACTATAATTTTCAGTAATATCCGCTGCGACAACCGTGGACTCCATGAACCTAAGATGATCCTCCTTTATCAAACTGTACCATCTCTGATAATCACACGTTTTCTACTCCCGAAACGCCCATGTTGTCTGTTCAATATGTATAAATTTGGGAGCAGATTCTGCCCTCACCAGTTCTCTTCGAACCAGCGGGAATCGAACATAAACCTGACCACTCTTCTGTAAGCATTTTGACTTCATGAACGAAGATACTAAATTTTAAGGTATCCTGCCGATTTGCAATCAAGACTTCCCCGACTTAAATCTCGTGAGTATGTTTAATATTGCGTTTTTGCTTCTAAATTTTTGATTCTCCATTAAAATTCTTTGATTCATTCGTAATAGTAAATACAGATTAACAAATATTTTTTTCGATCTGTCAGATTTTTTATCTCAAAGATAGTTATTTTTTGCAAGACTCATTTTTTGTTATGTGACTCTAAAACCCATCGATGAAAATAATTGAATAAACACTTAAAGACTTTTATCTACATGAATGCAACAAGTGATTTTTTTTTACCCTTGGCACTCGGCAATCACTTTTAAAACAACTTCAGTTAATTTTTCGAGCCATATCGAAAGGTTAGCCAATTTCAGTTCTGTAAATCTAACTGCTACTTTCATTTTGTTGAAATGTACTCTATGTTAAACTCATACTTTACATTTGAGCAACATTCATTTTAAATCCATCAATGAAAGTACCGTAGTATCAGTTTTATTCATGCACTTTACAAATCGACTTTTTTTTAATAAAAGTTTTATTCTTTCATTTTTCAGGATACGATTTCTGTTATTGATACATGCCACCGAGCTGATCTCATCTTTGAAAACAGCGAAAGGCAGTGTACTTGTAATTCCCTGACTTCTATGGTGTATCATGGCATCAATGGGTTCCCTCTTGTTACTTCATTTCAACAAGTCTGCGTCATTTATGTGAGCTGAATGCCCAAGTGCTTCCAGGTGAATCATACACTGGATTAGTTGATAGAAATGTTAACAATGTTAATTTCGAAACAGCAATTTCCAATATACACCAATATGGGATCTTAACCTTGGGTCCTCAGTTTGAGATCACACCCTTTGAACCAAGAAATCTTGATCCTGACAATCATCATTTTGCGGAAAAGAGTTTGAAAAAACTGAATCGTCTGATTTAGACGATCTTATTCTCGCAACAATTAAAAACATTGCGAGCAAAGAAAGCCAAGTGACCTGTTTGTCGTCAGACTCAGGAGACATTCCATTCATTTGTATGAAAAGAAAAGGCAGTTTGCGAACATTGCGTGTGAAAGGCGATGATGCAAGGTATGACTCCAGTGGAAGCCTCATTGATATCTCACTGGGATGTTACTCGGACAACGATCCGGACTATGTACCAGCTCAAGGCAATCAACACCCTCCTGTGCTTCCAGAGGAAAAGCAACACCACACTTCGTGTACATCCCCTCTAAAATACATGCAAGTTTCGATCGATGTAATGAGAGCCGAAGCTCAGGAAACTGAGTTGAGGCAAAACTCAAAAACTCAGGAAATAGCAGAAATCGAGAACAACAGTAGTCTGCATCTACACCCACACGCAAAATCAGAGCATGCACAACCACCCACAACCATCCACCAATTGTCTTATTCATCTTCATTCGTCGCGTACTCAGTGGCTCTATGTCAGTAAATGTCACAACCGGTGCCTCATGTGCTGACATTTACTACACAGCCTCGACATCTGAACATACACAGGACTCCAGCATTCTGGCTAGCCCTGATGTCGAGCCTCCAACTAGGAGTAGAAAAAGGAAACGTAATGAAGCTAATTAGGACAGCAAAAGAAAAAAGAGATTAAAATCTAGGAGAAGCTTATGTCACTAGAAAGGACAGACAGATTCCCAGAAAGACAATGAAGCCTGGAATTGGCGAGAAGTGCAGAAGGAGGTGCCAAGACAGTATCGGTAAGATCATAGGGAGACTGTACTCCATTACTTTGGGGACATCGGCAAAAGGAGAGGTTATGTGTGCACCGACATGGAAGAGTTGAGCAAAAAGGCAAGTGGTGTACCATCAAGGCGCCAGAAGAGCCTAAAATACCATTTCGAAATAGTAGGACTGAAGCAAGCTATATACAAAACCATGTTCTTGGGCATCTTGGGAAGAAGCGAGCAGTTTGTATTTATTACTGTCATTAAGAAAAAGTTGGGGCGGTATGAAAGGGCGTTATTCAGAGATAATATCGTCGTTCCAATACATCAGTTCCTATTATAAGAGAACACTGACTCTCTACAATCTTTCAATATTTTGATCTTGGATCAGGTCAAGTTACCTGCATATTTAAATGTTTGACATGAAAGGATAGCTGCAAGATGGTCAAATGATACTGGTTCATATGTTTGCTTTTATAAATCTGAATATCTCTATTCGTCCTGAGTCTCGTTGACTCAGTATACCTTTAGCCAACATAGTAATTGCCAATGCAGTGTCTCACATCATATAAAATTGGAGCAGGATATTGTGGCGGAGGGTACCGTCACCGTTGAAAAATAAATTAATGACGGCTTGGAAGTTTCAAGCGATCTTTCAAAACGGGAAAGAAAAGAAAACTTCATCCATATAATTTTGGTTTTTATTCAATGAGCGTCCTCAAATTAGCCTTGTAGAACTTATGATTCTTGAGAAAGCATAATGGAAGAGCTTCACAGCCTTCAAAGAAAAAAGAGCAGAAAGAAACTGCCAGTATAACCAGGATAAATTCAATAAGATTTGGAGTACGGGGGTTTGTGGAAACGCCAGCGTTTTTTCCTTGATATATAACAGAAAATCAAGCGGGTCTAAACTAGCTGAGACAGCCGAGCTCGCTTCTCGAAAGATTTGGAGCAGAAGCAAAAAATTGGTTTTAAATGTGATAAAATTGCTCTAATAATCGAGAGCCAAGTAACCTAATTAGTAAGCGCCCTGATTAGTAACTTATTTTTCAGGTTCATATTTCAAGCGATGAAGATATGGGTAGCAGGTATACGCTTTTGAGCTATGCCTTGAATATGGTGTGACCGCTTAGAATAATACCGAGATAAACTATTGATGCCCAGATAACGTATTATCCTATATGAATATTTTCCCCTCTGAATCCTTTTCTTTCCATTTTAGTATCTTTGAAAGAATCTAAAAAAATCTAAAATGGTTATAATAACGATAATATTGATTCTTATAAAATATTTTAAATGTACAAAAGTCTCTTATTAAAAGAATTCACGTCACCTTAATTTCGGAATCAGGAAGCATGTTGAGACACAGAAAAGATCTGGTGGTAAATTTCATTCAATCATCATCATAGGCCCTTCACTCCCCTTCCTCTTTCTCTATCTTTTTTTCTTTCTCTTGCTTTCTCTCTTTCCATTCTCTGTCACCCTTTCTCTCTGTCTTGATTTTTCATCTCTATTTATCTTACTCATTGTCTCTCCGTCTCGTAGTGCATTGACGAGTGTTTTATTATAAGATAAGAAGAATCATCTAACCGCTGCATCTTCTTCTTTTTAGATTCGACCTGTAATCGACAATTCATAATAAGAAAAAAAGCCCAAACTTTAAGGAGACCAACACAAAAAAGGCAAGATGAACTTTTCAACACTTACTTTAATGAGAATTCCTATTGCGCTTTTCAAAACGTTTAAAATAAAAATAGTACGCTGGTTTACACCCAATCATCCTCTCATTAAAAAACGAACGGCTTGATTCAAGACTGAAAGACAGAGAAAAATTAGCATTTGAAAATGTCATAGTAATAAAACCGTAATAATTGTTTGAAATAAATTTACTAAATGTTATCATAACCTAACAACAACAGATTGTTTCTACAAATGTAGAACTTAAGAGAAACTATCACTTAAGTAATAAAAAAAACCATGTGGAAGCTAAATGAAGTAAAAGTAATACTCAAATAAGGCAGCAAAAAAGAGTTCAAAATGTAGTATACCAGTCAGCACAAGTAGAATTAGTAGTAGTAGTAGTAGTAGTAGTAGTAGTAGTAGTAGTAGTAGTAGTAGTAGTAGTAGTAGTAGTAGTAGTAGTAGTAGTAGTAGTAGTAGTAGTAGTAGTAGTAGTAGTAGTATTTGTAGTAATAGTAGCACTAGTAGTGGCATTAACATATTTTTTTATATTTTTTGCTGTATTTTGTTGTTGTTGTTGTTGTTGCTATTGTTGTTATAAAGTAATTTTATATACTCATTAACTTTCACTCCCTAGTTTCTTGAGTGCGTGTTCTGCAGAGTTTTTATATTTATTGTTAGAAAATTACTTCTCAGGCTATTTTATTGTACTGGTGCAAAACCATACAAAATATTAAATCGAAATAACTTGAAAGAATGAAATGCATTTTCAGCATTACCTTATTCAAATCAAGTTCTGTTTTCATTCAAAAACACGTGCACTCGAAAGGATTATTTTCAATTGGTGAGGGAAACCCTGACCCAAATGGACAGCAGTAGAACTGGTAGTCTGGCGCGCCAGGATAACCTTCTCCGTCACAGAACGGTGCTACATAGCATGAATCTAGAATCAAGCAATTTAAAGGATTGTATCAAGATAAATAAATAAAGAATTTAATTAATACGCTTCGTTCCATAACCAAAGCATATAATTTCCAAAAATTGAATTAATTAGTGAAACGATCTATTATGCATTTGTTTGTTATCTTTATCGTCACTTAAGTTTCTTGAATATTAAAAAACAAACTGCTCTTGGAAAGACATTAATTTTTTAAGGAAACAGTATTGGCCATCGCCGTGCATTCCTTAATCTTGTCAATGGCTTACATTTACAGCTGAAGTTAGGTGACGTTACGATGGAAAATGTTATTTTTTTTTCGAACAAAGGTACCTTTGCTTTTACGATAGACACAATATTACTTCTGATTTAGAAAGCTGATTTTATCATTCAAAATCGAAGTTCTCACTGATACTTACTTTGTGAATACGCCAATGCAATCAGCACGGCAAGTGTAAAACACAGAGCAAATGTCACTTTCATGGTTCCGCAGTAGCAGGCTGAAAAGTTTGAAAAAAAAGCCAGGTATTATATTTTATAAGAAAAGGTTTCCGACCAATTTTGTATCTCAAGACTAGTTTATACATTTTCAAAACGATACACTAGAAGAGTGTTTTGAATGTGAAGTTCTTTTTCATAGACATTTCTCAAAGACATATCAATCTTTCAATACACAGCATACAATACTAATTGGTAGTCACTGTCTTCATACCAGTTTTTTTTCGAGGAGAATGAGGTGAGAAAAACTAACAACAACAAAATTTATCAAAAAAAAGGCTTCGGGAAAAAAGGGACGGAAATCCTTACTAAAAATTGTCCCATAGAATTTTACTGACAGGAAGTAAGTAATTTGAAAACTTGAGAAAAACTTAGTTAACATCAAGGAAGTGATGATGCAAAACACAGTGATGTTATTAAAACTTATTATTCTAAATAATATATCACTGTTTTTTTGTGGATATAAATAATAAAAAAGCAATTATAATGAAGGAGACAAAATTGTGATATAGGACAAACGATTGCGGCGAATGACAAATACAAAATGAGGAAATGAAGTATTAAGAGAGAAAGAGAAAACAAGGTACACAATCAGGGTGATCTAAAGAGAGGAATATAGAGGATAAAAAGACCTGAATTTGAGAGCCCGAAGTTGGAGATATACTAGTTTTCGAGAAAGCACAAAGAAAGGTCTAGAAAGTGGCAGACAGACAATCAAAACATTCCTACATAATACAGAGAAATCGGCAGAGAATACGAGATACATTAGAGAGAGATAGAGTAAAAGAGTAATAGATTTAGGAATGTAGAAATATTTAGGAATAAAAGAGAGTCGCAATAAAATTTGAGATGGTCAGAGAGTGTCGAAAGACGAAAAAAACTTCATATGGTTATAACTGACAAAGAAAAAAGTGGAAACTTAAGTTACAGAGAGTGACAAAACTTAATACAAAATCTACTCACATTATCTCAGGCAGAGAAGAGCTGGTATACAGGCTTGGTATCGAGCTTGAGAATGCACGTGAAGCAGCGCCTTTTTATAGGCTCGCACCTCGACCAGTGAATTTTTTTTACTTTGATATTCAAGATCTTACTTAGTCAATCAAAACACAAAACCATCTAATTATCATCACCCAACGCATCATTTACACCAGGAAATAGGTTATCTCCCATTTGGGTTCCTTTTGAAAATGTCTTTTTTACTTAACTGTTAATTCATTTACATAAGATAAAATAACTAAAGCACATTACTTAGATAGACCTACGCCTTTATTCTGCTTGTAATGCTTTAAATTTCAATCTAAATGATGGCAAATTGACACTGCTCAGTTTTATTTTCTCTCCACACACTTAAACAATTATTCGACTCATGCTGTTCCACTTTGTAAAACACCGAAAGAATTCCTTTTAATTAAAGAAATATTTCTTTTCAAAGGCCCAGTAGGAATGAATATAAGATCTGTTGTCGTTTTTTGTTTCCCAGTGTATGGAATTCTACGCCGAGTTATAGCGCAATGGTGCCAGTTACATTGACACACAAGCTGTTACTTTCACCGTAAGGTTAATACTTGGACTCTTAATGGAGGTGAGAAAATGCTCAATCCCTAATGTTTGCTTTTGAGAGTAATATCATTGTCGCTAATAGCCAAACAGCAGGTAATTTTTTTAGAAAGCTGTGTCAAAATTATCTAATAACTTTCATGTTATTCTTTAAAAAAATTAAGTTGCACAAGTTATCGCTTAATAAGATTGTGGTGGAGTTTTTTTACTAAGTAACGTTAGAAAGCCAAAAAATTTTATTAGTCCTCCTGTAGCCATAGATGTTTCAGTTCAATTCTATTTTATGTAGATATAATATGTTATGTATTATGTGTTTAAATATCATGATAAGATGGTGTTTCTTTAAAAAAGGTGCACTGAAAAGAGGCCTGAGAATCTTATGCACGCTTAAAATAATCAATAAATCATTGTATCTAGAGTTAAGACATAACATCCTACAAGGCAATCACAATATACCAATCTAGTTGGAGGTTTGAATTGACATAATCACATCTTGTAAATGGCGGTTTGCATTGTAATTATCACATTGTCTATATAGAGGTTTCAAGTGACATGATCACATTTGCCTAGTTGGAGTTTTGAGAGTTTTCCGGTTGGTAGTTTTGCTAGTTGGGAGGTTTGTCCAATTATGGGAATGTCTAGTACAGGTAAAAATTAATGTTTCAAATTTAAAAACTAGCGAATGCAAAAAAATGAAGGGGAAAATTTAACACTTATTTGGCTTTTGATTAGCAACAAAACAGCATGTGTCACTCCTGTTTATTCATGTTGTAATGAGAGATTAACATCCTGCCTTTATCTCTAAACACTCGATCGCTTACGATAGATAAATAGAATTGGGAGAAATGCACATATATCTACTATAACTGGTTTTCTTCTGATTCTAAGTCTTACTTAATAGAGATTGGTGGTCTAGATTTAACTATTATAGCCATAAGTCCTTTACATTAGTCGCTTCTGAAGCAGCTCTATTGAGTATGATATTGTTTCCTTTTATCGAGTCTGCTAATCTAGACCTGCCTGTAACATATGGACAATGCTGTTTCTATTTTTCTTCATATGTCCTACTTAATATGCAATTCAACCAGTAAGGAATGATAATCGTCTTTTAATGTGGTTATAGAGCAAATATCCTGTATAATTCGGTAGTCTGTAAAATCATTCCAAAGACGTTAAATGCCCTTACATATATCCAAGAATTTAGATGTTGGTGGTGGTGGTGTTGAGGCTGGTGCTACTAAAAGTGGGGATGATGATGATGATGATGATGATGATGATGATGATGATGATGATGATGATGATGATGATGATGATGATGATGATGATGATGATGATGATGATAATGATGTTGACGATGATGATGATGATGATGATGATGATGATGATGATGATGATGATGATAATGATGACAACTCCGAATTTGATAATTATGATTGTAACAGATTGGGTAATCTGTTTGGATCTGTTTGTCTAGGGTAAGAAATATACACATCGAATTACACGACTCAACTGTAAAAAAATAAGGCTGAAGTCTGCTCGAGATTGACTTTGTAAAAAAACAAACCAGGACATCACTCCTAAAAAATAGGTTGACTGACAGGCGTTTTTTACTAGAGTTTGACCGCCTATGGTACGAATTCGACTCTAATTTCTACCAAATTTCTTCACTTTATTCAGAAAAGGAATGACATAAAAATACGAGAAAGTTCTTGGTGCAAAGAAATGTGTAATGCGCTACAAAATAGCAACCAATCAGAACAAAGTAGTGACGTAGGATATTATCGATTCCGTTTTGCGTAACATATCATAAATATCACATCCAATCAACATAGGGTTAATGAAAAGAAATCAAATTATTATTATTATAGGACTAAGTTGGAGATTTGAGAACAGTGATACTTTTCTCGCAGTGCGGACTGTGTTCAGCAAAAAGACTTAATTCTTAGGCTTCACATTCAAACATTACACAACTGAATAAAAACATTCTCAACATAAATCTAAGTCAATCTGTTACCAGAAAAGTACACAGCTACACGGGATAAGGAAGCGAGTTAGTGTCATAGACCAAAAAAACAACACAATGCATTACAATGATAACATTGATATTGTAGATGGATGTTAAAATCATAATGTTATTAAGGAAGAGGCGGAAATAGTTCACGATGATCAAGATGATGATGGTGATGAAATTGTTGATGATGATAATGATAATAATAATAATAATAATAATAATAATAATAATAATAATAATAATAATAATAATAATAATAATAATAATAATAATAATAATAATAATAATAATAATAATAAAAATAATAATGATTATGGTGATAACAAAAATTATGAATATGCTGATAAGAATACTTTTGCTTATAGAGATAATAACAATGGTGTTGATGATGATGATGATGATGATGATGATGATGATGATGACGATGATGATGATGATGATGATGATGATGCTTATGGTGATAATAATAATAACGATTATGATGATGAATCTTATGGTGATAATAATAAACTTGGGAGTGCTTTTACAATGCGTTGTGTCTGCGCTTATGACTGACACACGAAAGTTGAGCGTTTCGTTCAAGCAATATCCCCATTATGCGCGATCTCAAAGACGAGACATGCCGCAAACGCATTACCTTTTATTGTGTGTTTCCCAAGTGCAAGGTCTTCAATAAAAAAAAAGCATATTATCTGACAACCTTAAAACATTCGACACGAAATAAATATGGCATCGAATATTAAGCTTTTTGGCGAAAAAAATTTTTTTTTTCAAATTAAAGAACTGATACATTGCAATTTCATTTTAAGATGTTATCTTATCTAGCGAACAGTTTAAATTTTTTTTTCTCCAACCAGAGTGGCTTACCGTAAGTTAATGTGTTTTTATCATGCACGGAAAATGGTAAAGTTAAGATCTTGTCGTTCTTGCGACATTGAGAAAACAATTTCTTGTCTACACAAAGACTCAAGCCCCTGACTCAGAGTTCATTACCCGTGGTAGAGTTAATGTAGAGGCAAGAGGCTATCACACGCAAACTAATTTTTCTGCCTTAATCTCTCATAAACCCGCAGCTGTGCACAATCTGTCTGGCATGATCAGCTATTAACCCATGTTTTGATATAAAATCAAAATACGTAGGGCGTTTAATTAACAATGCTCCCACTATAGGCCATTGCCAATCTATACTATTTTTTCTAATGCCATAGAGGAGAAGGTGTTGGAAGACGCGATTCATTTTTGCGTACTTGCGAGATTTTCTAAAGATAATATAGACCTACAGGTAGGAAGTTATGTGAGAGGGGTGCTTAGCCATCTTAGTATCAGTTAAGATATAAAATAAACTAATTGTTGTCATTATTTTAAAATTTGTAGACAAGTATGTTGACAGAGAAATGCAATATTGAAACGGATCTTTTTGATTAGTTTGAATAATATATTTCCTCTAAAAATCGACCAACCGTGTTTCTAAATGGTAGAGCAAAATGATTAGTTTTTAACTCCGGTTTGATCCGGAACGTTAGCAATGCTTCCAACAGCGAAATTATTTCCTTTTCTGAGTTCAAGGTAACAAACTCTGAGATCTCTCTCTCTCTCTCTCTCTCTCTCTCTCTCTCTCTCTCTCTCTCTCTCTCTCTCTCTCTCTCTCTCTCTCTCTTTATCTGGAACAGTGAGAGAAATGAACGGTTACTTTTATTACACTTTCCAAACCACAACTCTCCTAAGTGAAATCATAATAGTTTTAATTTTCAAGATAGAACGCCACTGTTACCATATCATGATCATACATCCAAAATACGAAAAGAAAAAGTAAATAATATCAACGAATCTTCACTATTTAACGTTTAACGTAGTAAAATTATCAAAAAGCTAAAAAGAAAAAAGGCTCCTAAGCTGTTTCAACCACACAACTTTTTACGTGTTTCAGAATAATTTATTTTAATCTGCATGATTTCCCAAGGAGCAAAAATTATTGTAAAAACAAAATTTGGTTTTGAATTGAATTTGTGTCAACTTAATGTTGAAAAATTCACAGCTAATTAGTTTCATGGTGCCCAAGCCGTGATATTTGCACTACAGAAATCTGTTACAACTACTCACTCTGACTTTCTCATGATTTAAATCTTCTTGTTTCAGATTAGATCTTTCTCCAGATGCGCTTGCACTCGATAGTTTCAGAGCAGACTTTCTTCTATTTTAATTGGCTGTTCAGTTTTGATATGTGTTTGGTTAAAATGGAGTTCTTTCTCCTATAGCATGTGTTTGTTTTAGAAAAGATCTTTAATCTGTAGCATTCGGTTGCTTCAGAGAAGAATTTCCGCCTGTATTATACGATTGTTGTGGAGAAGATCTGTCTCTTGCAGTTTATGGTTATTTCGAGGAGATTTTACTCATGTAGTTTACGATAATTTTCAAGAAATTCTTTCTCTTGCAGCATACAGTTGTTTTCGAGAAGATCTTTGTCCTGTAGTTTATGATTGTTTTAGGGATCTTTCTCCTGTATCATGTGTTTGTTTTAGAGAAGATCTTTCTCATGAAGCGTGCGGTTTGCTTCAGTTATTGTCCGGCTGTACTATACGGTTGTTGTAGAGAATATCTTTTTTCTGTAGCACGCTTTTCTTTTCTTTTATTGAACATTTTGTTTTCCAGTACGGATGTTGTAGCGAAGATTTTTTTTCCTGTATCACGCTTTTTTTTTCACTGAAGATTTTCTTCCTGTACGGATATTTTAGAAAAGACTTTTCTCCTGCAATTAGAGCTGTTTTCGAGAGTACCGTTCTCGTAGAGCATGCCTTTATTCTAGAGAAAATCTTTCTATTGTAGTGTATGGATGTTTTATAGAAGATAATTTATCTGCAGTTTCCGTATGTTTTAGATAAATTTCTCCTGAATCGTAGGGATGCTCTAAAGAAGATCTTTTTCTTATATTGTACGTATGTTTTAGAGAAGACCTTTCTCTTGTAGGGTAAGGATGCTTGAGAGAAGATCTTTCTTCTGTAGCGTGCAGTTACTGTTAGGACTGTAAGGAAAATTTCCACCTGCTGCCCTATTATCTGTTTCAAAGGCAATGCAGTATTTTTCTTATTTTTTTCGTGTGTTGTTTTTATTGTTTCAACACACGTTTTTTCTTAATGTATTTGCTTCCTATTTCAGCGAAGATCGTTCTGCTAATGTTTGTACGCGTGTTGACTGAAAGAAGAATCTGACAAGTCTGTGTATATTGTTTTTTTTTTCCGCAAGGCATTCTAAATCACTTTTCCTGACTTTTCTCATTATATGACAATGGGCGAATTTCC
>JAWDGP010007189.1:0-17710 GCA_033675545.1 Elysia crispata | reverse complement strand
GCAACACCGTAATTGCATCAAATTTATAATGAACTGCTGGAGCAGCCCTCGTCGGGCTGGCTCCGAGCCTCCCGAGGAGCTCTTTGCAGTGCACCGCAAGCGTTTGCAGTGCTACGGAGGTCTGACTCCCGTACCAGCCCTCCGTACCGAGTAAGCCAGCATTTAGCGGATTTCGGGGCAACCTTAGGTTGTCTGCTAGGCTAGAATCCTGGAAACGGGATGAGAGGGAGTGTAGCGACCCTTCGAAATGCGAAGTTCTCTAAAGTGCTTGGACCGGGATTGTTCACATCCCCAGCAAAAATTTTTAGACGTCGCAGGACAAGGCCAGTTTAGGGTCGTTTTGAGGGCACGTCTGTAAACCGACGTGCTCTCCGCCAATGACCCGTCGTGTATCCTAGCTAGGCTAACCATCTGGGGGCGAGGTCCGAGGATCCCAAACCCCAGAAAACCACCTTTAATTGCATCAAAGATAGTGAAAACAAAAGAATGGTCATCCACAGATGGAATTAATATTTACAGATAAACATATCTCGATTTACACAAAAAGAAAAGCCCTTGAGTTCTATATTGAACCCATTTTGATGAACGGATATGAGGCCTGAACAATTACAAAACAGGTACAAAGAGACTGAAGGCAATGGGAAATGTGGTTGCAACGGAGATTGCTACGAGACTCATGGACTGGAAACAACTCAACCAAGAACTCCATTAAAACAGAGTCACGATAAGGCAACATCAGAAGATCACTCATAAATAGAATTTTTGAATCGGCCGTATCATTAACAGAGAGAATCTAGAACATTTTGTGGAAATATCGAAGGAAAACCCAGCAAGGAAAAACAGCGTAAAGAAGATGTTGGGTGGACTAACAAAGTGACTCAAAGCAAGTCGATTTGACAGCTGTCCTGAAAACGAGGAGTAATAAAGATGCAAGGAGGGTCATGTTTTCTACGCTAAAGAGCTCTTATTTTTCCTTTATTCCCAGCTCTTTCCTGTAGTGTAATATAATATTTTATAATCTCCCCATTTCAAAACGTTATTTTGACTTCTCCTTAATATGATGTCTTCAAGATTTCCAATAGTAATGCTTGGTTAAAATATCTCTTTTGCTTTCAACGACATTATCAACCTGGTCCCTGTTGCTGTGTACTCTAATGGCGAACTATTCTTGGCGTTCATAAGTTTTATAGTATAATTTAATACAATGATGTGAAGCCTGAAATATTGAAAGACTAAATTCGTTCAAGGATTGGTGTATATTGATAATGTTCGCTGATGATATAGTTTAATTTTCTGCTTTTGCTTGTATCTGCTTCTAAAAATTCGCAATTAGAGCCTTCTGTTTTGTCAATCCCATTGTTTCTCTTTGTACAAAAGACACAGATAAAATATTTCGTATCAGTATTGGCAGTTATATTTACCTTGAACGAGGACAAAAAATAAAAAAAAAATAACATTCATTAAACTGAAAAATAAAAGTTTAAAATATTGTACTTTTTAATTTCTAATTAACATAATATGAAGCTAGCAGTAGCAGATAAACTAGAATAATATATATTCAACATAATCTTACATTTTTACCCCAGCAATAATAAAGAAGTATCAAATACAAATGTTATACTAAAATAGATAATGAAATCCTAGAATACATTTGAATGTCTTAAAAATGTTGCTTTTGGGTTCTTTATCCCCGTCTGTTTTTGTATTTAAGGTGATTCTTTATTTGTCAGTACCCATCAGCTCACTTTCTAGTATATGGGTGGTTTAGTTTACGTAACCAGTTTTATGACGAAAACAAAGTAATAATGATTATGTCCTAAACTGGTTTCATTTCAACTCAATATCTTATGTTTTTGAGTTCTGAAATTTTGACATAGACGAAGACCAAGCGCTCTCCTCAATGAAAAAAACTCTCAAAATTGAAGATGTGTATCAATCTTCTACTGTTTCAGATTTCACGTGCCCTCTAGATGGATGGATACTGATGCGAACTTTCTCTAAAACATGTGTAAGAGCTTACAACTCACGTAGTCTACAGTGGCGCGAGGCAAGAAATGTGTGTCTGGCTGATGGTGGCGATTTAGTGAAAATTTTGGATAGCACTAAACGAAAATTTATTACGGGTAATTTTGCAATTTTAAAAAGGACATTTCATTTTAAAATCATGAGAAGTAATGCATTGTAATGCATCTTCAAGTTAATTGTCAAGTTCTCTATTTTTATGCTCTGTCTCTTTTTGACTGCTTCTCTGTCTATGTATGCCTGTCTGTCTCTCTTCTCATTCTTCCTGTGTTGCTGTCTGTTTATCTCTCATATTCTTTCTCATGAAAGCGTTATTTATTGAAATTAATGTTTGATATGAAAAAAAAAAACTGTGCTAAATATGTCGGTGTTCTATTTAATTTTATCCTTTTTGACAGATGCAATATTATTATCTGGTGCTTATTGGATTGGTCTAAAGTTTAATTACAAAGAAAAGGTCTTCAAATGGAATGATAATGTTGAGGTGGTAAATATTGTCCCTTTTTTTTTTTTTTACACCGCTTTTAAAAAGAAGAACAACTTTCATAAAACAACATCAATGAATTTTATGATTTTATGTGTTCTCAGTAATCTTTGTTGGCGTGAACTTCTTTGATCACATGAAGAGAGAGAGAGAGAGAGAGAGAGAGAGAGAGAGAGAGAGAGAAAGAAAGAAAAAGATAGAGAGGAATAGACAGAGATTGCGAGAGTAAGAAAGAGAATCAGAGTCAAACAGAGAGTGAGAGAGAGAGAGAGAGAGAGAGAGATCTAAAGATAGGGTTATATTAATCTCGCTCTATCTTAACCAAAAGATTACATTTTTTGCAAAAAGCCACTTTAAAACCTCACATGGTAAAAATGTTAGACTAAAGATATACAAAGCAATCGTCCATAGGCAATCGAAAAGGGCAAGAATATGAAAATTGTATATATATTGCATACTGAATATTGAGCAATTGAGGCTTCGAAGGGTGCTATTCCTTCTTTCCTGGATTTTTTTTTATCATTTTTTCTATCTGAATTTTTTTTTGTTTTTTATTGATTAGTTATATACTTTTATAAAGTGCACAATATGTTTAGATCAAGTAATATACCTAGAAATTTATTTTTTTGGATTTTGATAAAATTTTTAAGTAAAATTTGTCAATTATGAAAAATGCTTTAAGCTTCCTACACAAATAATAGTGAATTAAAAGAAAGCAGTGATAATACTGACATACGGAATGCATTTAGATTGTTTGAGTGATGTGCGTAAAAATGAAATATAACGGTAAGGACAAAACATATGTTTAGAAAAATTTATATAAGAAATTTATTTACTATCAAGAAAAAAACAAAATGTTACTATAAAAACGAAAATCCATGAATCTCCAAAAAAATATGTTAATAAACTTTGAGTGCACCATTAATACTTAAAATGAAAAACAAATATATTTTCTACAACTTTTAATCCTACCAATCCCACACAATGGAACTGCTTAAAAATTCAATGCATTTGAAAAATTGAATGACACACAAATTTTTATATACATAATAGGTATTGTTTAAGTGTATAATTATAAATAGGGGATTCGTATTTTTCTTTATTTCTTCAAAACACAGAACCTTCATTAAGGCATGTCTTTAGGTTGAGGGTTGGTTAAGTGGAGATTTTTTTTTTTTTAACGATTCGACTCTTTTTGTCTAGGATGATTTAAGATTCAGGAATCCAAATGATTCTATTAAAAATCCATGTGGATACATTCATCACGGTGGAATGTATGGCCTTTCTACATGTGATGCATTGCTCCATTTCGTTTGTGAAATTTCTGGAGGTAAACAAAGCTACTCAAGTTTTTAATCCATTAGCGATTTCACCATTTGCTTAATCAAGGCTTTACTGATCAGAAATGATGCTTAAAAACTTTAAGATAAGTGAGAAAATTAAAAATAACGATTTTATTGCCTTTTTCCATCCACGCGTATTAATACTTAAGCCATTTCACTTTAAAGAGAAGTTTCTTTTGATAGCCATATGTACGGAGTCAAAACGCTGCAAGCCCTTCTGTGATGGCGCAAATAACTCATGCGACAATATCAATGGTTCGTGTGCTAACGGGTGTATTATTGGATAGTATGGAGAACTTTGTGATGCTGGTATGGTAAAAATTATTGAAATGAAACAGATTTTCTTAGCCCAAACTGCGTCCGAACATGTAATATTCTATGTTCATAAAAATAACAAGCAGAGAATAATTTTTCCTGTTTTCAACTTAAATATTTTTTAATAAACCTTTAATCACCATGAAAACGAAAAACATTATAAATGGATACTGCATAGACGGTTGTGTGGATGAGTGTCATGATAATAAGAATCGTGTATTTGAACCAATACATCATTTTCATGACATACTAAGAGGTTTTCTCTGCCGACTTAATCATGAAAACAAAATCTAAGCTTCCCCTTCAACATAAACAGCGATTGTGGTATTGAGCCTTTAACACTCCATAGTGGAAAAAGAAACGAAGAAAAAATGGCACCCGTAAAAATCTATTTTATGTCGTACTTATTAGAAGCACAATGAAAATAAAAGACAAAAATAAATATGAAAAAAATGTAAAAAAAGCTAGTCAGATGCAGATAAAAGATAGAGAAAGAAATACCAGGATTAATAAAAAAAACTTTCAATATCGTGCTTTTCTTAGCCTCCAACTGCGCAAATTTACTGCCGTTCAATTATTGGGTCTCAAAGGTTTCAAGGTCGGCAACAATAAAAAACAGTATCCTCCAATTACGAGGTTTACATATAATTAAGGTCCACCAACGAACCATAAAAATGTATGTGTAAAAAATGTACTTTTTTATTTAATGTGTTTAGAAATTTTCATTTTTAATTTTTTTAATAATAGTCTGTGACAAGCATACATACGGAGAGAACTGTTTAAAACGCTGCAGCCCCCATTGTGGGGGACCAAAAAAAGCTTGTGACAATGTTAATGGATCATGTCTTTTGGGCTGTCATATTGGGTATCAAGGGGAGATGTGTGATAAAGGTAAGGATTTTATGAATGAATTAAATTTAACTTTTGTTCAATATAATTAAAATTTTGTCTTAGTATGCATATGTATATATATATATATATATATATATATATATATATATATGTGTGTGTGTGTGTGTGTACCCCAAAATATGAATCAAATTATACCTTCAAACATTTAAACCAAAGGAAAATCAAGTAAAATGTCCAATTACGCATAATAAAAGTTTTATCATTAAAAAAAAATCTGAAAATTGTTATCTTACTGTAATTATATCACAACGCGTTATCATGAAACAGTCTCTGGGAACAATACCTACCTCTGTGGTAGTGCAAATAAAAATTAACGTATCTTTTGCCTCTGGCTGTTTTGGTTGGTTTCAAGGCCAGTTGTGTGATAAAAGTATGAATTGTGAAACAAGTTTAGAATTATAATGTATAATGCAAAGTAATATATATATATATATATATATATATATATATATATATATTATGCTAAATTATGAATCTAAGCTAACCTCTAATTATTATTAAAAGAAAACATTTTATTTTAGGAATATGAGGCATTCAAAAAGTAAAAATAGTGTTGATATAATTATTGGCAACTTTTAACAAAAAAATCCTAAATGAATATAGTGCTTTAATAAAAAAAAATAACATTCTGTTTTTGAAAACAGGCTATGGAAACACACCTATGAAGGTACATGTTTAGAACTTTGCAGTCCTTAGTATGGCACAATATATAACTCAAAAAATATAATCTTACAATAATATACAACATAATCAATTTAAGTTCACCATAGAAGTATTAGTATGTCTTAGGTTAAGGATCAAGGGCAACCACAAAGTCAGTTACAAGCGATACGTTTTTGTTATCAACTTCATTTGAAAACGAAAGAGAACCTTCAATTAACAAAACGGTTTTAAAGTAAATATTCCTTCTTTTTTAAAAAGTCTGCGGGGACAACACTTATGGAGCGAACTGTTCAAAACGCTGCAGCCCAAACTGTGGCGGCGCAAATAACTCATGCGACAGTATCAGCGGATCGTGTATTAACGGGTGTATTGATGGATATGATGGAGAACTTTGTGACAAAGGTAAAGATTATTTAATTGAAACAGACTTTATTAGCCCAAAGTGCGTCCGAATATATAATATATATTTTTTTCATATAAATAACAAGCAGTGAATATTTTTACCATTTTCAACATGTAAAATTTTAATAAAACCTTAAATGACCATAAAAACGAAAAAAAATCATTAGCTTTTGAGATATAAACTTATATGTTTGAGTACTGTACAAAGGATCATACAATGCAATTGCTTTTGCTGTGACTGCACTGAATACAGCCCTCATGTTAACCATTCTTTTTTTTTTAATCTCAATATTTTTTTCAAGTTATCAGTCAAATGCATTTGCATCACCTATTTGCCAATTAAATAGAGTTATGTGAATATACTCGTAATGTGCGTTATTTTTTGTGATTGTCACGGTAGCGGACGGTTGCTTATAATTATGAATTAAAATTTTTTGTTTTCATCTAGTCATCATAACATTTGTCAGCATGTTTTCATATAAAAAAGCATATCACATACATTTTTTTCTCTTTTATCTAGCTGACGTCTCAAAGAAAGTGAAATTTGGCATGCCTGATCTAAGAACAATTGCTGCAATATGTGCACTTGTTATAATTACCGGCCTTGTTATAATTTCTCTTGCATTGTAAGAAAATAATCTATCAATACTAAAGTTGGTGTTATAAAAAGTGTTTTATTCTTACTTAGATGTTGTTATAAAGCACGCTTCAAATGTTGATTCAGTTCATGTTTGTTTAATCGTGATGATTTTATTGTCGGTAAGAAGAAATGCGACCGCCGATGCAAAAAAGTGAGCAATGTTTTGTAGTATAAGTCTATAAAAGTTTGCACTTTAGCCATATCTTCCCCATTGAGCATTTCAAGTTTTGTATTATTGCTATAATACATATAATATATATATAATTGTTCCAACCTATCTTCAAACTATATATATATATACACATACATATTAACTTTTTCAAAACAAACGTGAGTTTTCTTTCACTAAGGGCGCAAAAAAGGTTA
The DNA here is from genome assembly GCA_033675545.1 of Elysia crispata. Lineage (NCBI taxonomy): Eukaryota > Metazoa > Mollusca > Gastropoda > Plakobranchidae > Elysia > Elysia crispata. Next base: position 10,563 of record JAWDGP010007189.1, on the reverse strand, counting down.
ATTTTACAAAATTAATGACATCTTTATAACTAATATTATAATAAAAAAACACCAGTTTAATCAAGTAAATTTCTTCATTCGAGCTATAAATGAATTTCTTCTTTTTCGAGTAAGAATAAATCACAATGTACATTCGTTTGTATTTTATTCTTTAATCATTTCAATCAAAATATGATTTTGGAACTATCCGAAATCAAATCCATTAGATCGCATTACCTTTTATAGTTACAAAAATTTAAATAATTAGAAGAAAAAAAAAACGACCAAAAAAAAAACCGACCAAAAAAAAAACAAAAAGTACCGTAGCACTACATGACAAACATTTTACATAAGGACGAAAGCAAAATGAAAGAGCGAGAAGGAGAGAAAGAAGGACAGTGTCTTACATATTGTACATGTTTTATAAAAAAAGGTCAGAGAGAAAGACATGAAGGTAGACGAATGTAATTATTTCTATTAAAAAATCTCTTTTACAGGTCCCCAAGAGGCTTTCTGGAGGCTCAAGAATTCAATGTTGGCACTGGACTTGAACTAGCACAAGAAGACACGCACAGTTTTAACAATACTCACCTCGGGATGGAGGCGGTGTCTACAGGTCAAGGAACCGAATATGATGGTGACATTTCAAATGATGAAGAAATGAGAAGTCAACTGTTTTGAAGCTAGTAAACCTGAGTGAACCTGGTGAACTGATCAACCTAATACCTTGATGGACCGGTTATCTTAATGATTAACACAACACCCATAATCGTTATAGAGTCTTACATAGTATACTTTTTTAGAACTTTCAAAACTATTTACTCTCTCTCTCTCTCTCTCTCTCTCTCTCTCTCTCTCTCTCTCTATATATATATATATATATATATATATATATATATATATCACCGTTAAAACCCTAGAGCTCCAATTTGGACGTTTTGGTAGCCTCTTAGATGGCTGGTGATAATTTCCTCCACTGCGATTTCCTTTTACTACTCTTGACCTCATATGATCGAAGTCGTTATTTGTTTTGAGTCTAAGGCCGTCTGATACTATACGGCAGAGGTCTTCATTCACGACATTTGTCAGTGTTTAAGTCGGACTTCCTCGAAATTTATCATCTTTTAGTAACACAGTTTGCCTCCATAGATTTGCTTTTGAAACGTCTATATCTCGCCTCAGAACATGTTCGACCAGGCGTCACCGGCTTTCAAGTATATTATTACTAAAATCGGTTTTTTGTTCCATTCTTATACATAACTTTGTCATCTTTACTGGGTATTTCCTATGAAGATTTTGTCGGAGTTGTCGTGAATGTATTGCATCTTTTTTTAGCTTGCTCTGTTTGTTTGGGAGCCAGTTTGCCACTAAACTAAGTAAGTATTCATTTCACAAGTGTATTTTAGAATTATTTTTTGGAGCTCTTTTTATTTTGTCATATGTTTTTTAAGTTTCATCAATGCAGCTGTGTATAAATGTTTCTTTTTTTCCACATGTTCTTTGTCACCAATTAGTGATCCGACTTCCTTCGTTTCTATCCAGTGTTATTGACCCGTGATAACGTGGTGATATATGTTTTTTCAACGTTTACGAAGAGTTTATGATGTTCAAGAGCTGTTTCCACTTTTTGGGTTTGGACGAAATACAGTGATGTAAAGTCAAGGTCATCAGAATATGCTACCTCTCTTGGTCAGTGTAGGGGTGTTCAATCGTACATCCTTGAGTAAATGCCCTACTCAAATTGTGACCTGGACTGGCTGAGACTGCTTGGGGTCTTCCTATATTACTGGTGAAGTGTTCCCGTTCTGTGCATCCGTTTACTTTTGTATTCACCACTGTATTGCTTAGAAGACGACGAATTATTCTAGGCATCCTTCCCTTTCAAATAGTATTTCAGATTCAGAGCAGGGCGGTCCTATCGATGGTGTCTAATTCCGAACACGTGTCAATGTCTATGATCTTAATTTCGACATTGATTTTCGCGGCAAGCCATATTCCGAGCAGGACAGTCCTATCGATGGTGTCTAATTCCAAAGACATGTCAATGCCTATGATCTTACTTTCGACATTTTCAGCATTGATTTTCGCGGCAAGCCATATTCCGAGCAGGGCGGTCCTATCGATGGTGTCTAATTCCAAAGACATTTCAATGTCTATTATCTTACTTTCGACATTTTCAGCATTGATTTTCGCGGCAAGCCATATATGTGTTCATGTCACATCTTATTTACGCGGGTCTGGTTGATATCGCTTTGATTTGTTTGTAGATAACCCTCAATCTGTAGTCTTATTCTATGAAGATTTATTAAAGATAGCACCTTTCCAATGTGATTTTAGTAACGTAATCGGTCTTAAGTACTTAGATGACCCTTTAGGTTTGCCTAGTTTGTGAATTGAAAGCAGTTTTTCTGCGTTGAAATTGGGGTCTTTATGTTCTCTGAAATGTTTCATGAAACATATTGGATATTTGTTCGTCTAGATTTTATGTTCCATACTTCAGTAAATCGGCGCATATTTCATATTTGCCTGATGCTCTGTTGTTTTTTTAACCAATGAAAATGTGTTTCTAACTTCTTCTTTTGAAGTAAGCCCTACAGTGCTGCAATATATTATATATTAATATCTTGAAATTTTAATTTAAAATACTCAGCAATTATTGCTAACATGTCATTTATATTTGTTGCTGCTTTCCCGTTTGTGTCTTTTTTAATATTCATGTTGTTTTGGATTAAATAGTTTAACGGCTTCAAATATATTTGGGGTTGCTGATGTGTTTTATTTTTCTTTCAATTTATTTATTACTTTTTTTGTTCACTAACTTTCTTATTCGATGATGTGTGCTTTTCCATGTTTTTTAAGTTTATGTTTTCTTCTTCAACGCGTGTGCTTTGTATTCTTGTTGTAAGGTTTTCTGATTCTTTGATAACTCAGATATGACAGATGTCAACGAAACTTTAAAAAATAATTGATCTTTTCAGCTATTGACGGTACAACTCTAATTTATGATAGAAAATACTGATCTCCAGAATCATGGTGTGAATGATACATTACCTTTGATGGGCAGTAAAACATAAGTCTAGGTGAATCTGTAAGAAAACTTCGTGGTTTGTCAGTCGTAAGAGCATTGTACTTTTGATGATTCATTGTGGCTTTAAGCTGCCGATATTCATCTGCTTATTCGTGTTTAGTAAGCCATGTCGTGACGTTTTTAGTTTTTTTTTTCACACCTAAATAGAATTTCACAATGTTTTCTTATCTAGAGATTCATAAAGTTTTCAGGTTGTCATTTCCAGCTATAAGTGATTATATAATTTGATTAATGGTAAAGGTTTACAATGAGATCTGCAGAGGGAGAAAGAGAGGGATAGAAAGATATATATAATAGAGGGAAAAAAAGAGAGAGGGAGAGTGAGACAGATATGATTTTATGTTTAAGAACATTTAAAGAATAATTTTTGAAATTCTGGTTAAGCTTAGCGGATACACTTTTCTGAAACTGCTATTTCCCGACTACGTCTTTTTTATTCAAATCTGTACCGTACAAAAAAAAACGGTTCTTGCTCTGTTATTTGGGGAAACGTTAGGTCCACCAGCATGAACTTATCAATTAACATTTATAACTCTGTGCTGTCAGTGCAAATCTTTGTCTCATCATCGCTTTGACATACTTATAACATTATATGTGTTTATTTACTATAGCTAGATCAATGCCTATTTATATATCATGAACATTTTATTTCTACTTTGCATTGATTTTTACCAAATCTTCAAAATGACAATTATTACACTAAATGAAAGAATCTCTAGTGGCCGCTCTTATATAATCTAGTTTATCAATGACGACATCTACAGATTACAGGACGCATTCAATATAAAAAAAGTGTTTCAATTAAACAAAGTACAATAAATTATTTAACACCATTTTTTTACATTATTATCTTAGGCTACAATCTACATCCTTACTTACCAAACTGCTACATATAAAATATTACAGCGTAGACATAGGTCAAATCTCATGTATTGAAGATGATTTATATCTATCTATCTATCTGTCTATCTTTATCTATCTATCTATCTATCTATCTATATATATATATATATATATATATATATATATATATATATATATATTAGAGAGTTTGCGAAATACTCAAATTTCTCGTTCAGAAAAAAAAATGTACCTCACAAAATGTTTGACTTAAAAATATTTCTCATGATATTATCTAAATAACTTTATTTCATCATTGTCTGTCAAAAAAGTTAGAAAAGAAGCAGAATGAAATTATTGTTTCGTGTATGTTTAAACAATCACACATAATTTAAATTACATTAGTCATAAGTATTTAAACTCCACCGCATCCCAACATGTTTTTTTTAACAGTTGTCAATGTTTAAGGTTAGAGTATATTGTTGGCAGTATAAAAGGCTCCTTTACTACACAATTTTTAGGCATTCGTTGTTACAAACTCTATTTTTTTCTTCTGATGACAGGAATTCTTTAAGGTAGATAAACATGGCACAAACTATTTTCGTTCATTCTATGTATGTGCTGACATCCAAAAAATAAACGCGCTTGCATTTATCAATCTGTCTATTCAAAAAATCAGCCATTTGAAACAAGACTATTAGAATTTTATTTCTTTTTTCTGCCGTCATCTGATGTGTTGTATGCGATGGTTTTAATATTCTTTAAAAATTATTTTAAAAGGTTGCATTATAGTAAACAAATAAGAAAAAAAATTACATTAATCACATCAAAAAAGATATTTTCTAAGACAAGCATAGTGCAAACATTTTTAGTACTAACGATTGTATTTCATAAAGGTTGACAATTATAATAATCGTAACCCTGCAGAAGAAACAGTAAACTGCGGTAGCTTAGTGGCCGCCTACAGCATTGGGTCGCTGTGGCGTCTGTTCCCGGCATACAGATAGACACGATGAGAACCCATCTGAGACGGAGTAACCTAAGAGTTGAGAAATACAAATAGTAAAGCTACACACCCGGAAACCTTTCATAGTAGAATGAAGGTACAGGACACTTACCAGCATAAGATTAGTCAAAGGTAAAATGTCTATGGGAAAAAACAATGATAAAGTCAGATCTGGTCAACAGAAGAGTGAGGATTTAGTCGAATGTTGCCATGATCAAAACTAGGGACATAGCTGGAGAGCCGACGATTTGAACTACTGGCATAGGACCAGTGTTGACAGAACTACCAGCTTAAGGTCTCCCACATATCCCATCCATTGATCTCTTCAATGGCACGCTCTTTAACCACAAGCTAGCATACATTGCTTTAAAGAGGGAAATACAGCTTAAGAGATAAATAAGTGGCGGGGAGAAGTGTTAAATGTTAATCTTAGCGTCATATACGACGGTGGCATCAAGATATCCAAATCTTTGGTCTCAATATGGAGCAATAGAGATAGAACTTTGTAATGTGGCACATATATAGCTTTTTTTTTCTTACGTTGTCATTTACAAAGAAACGTATTTTTGCAACCTCAGTTTCACCTTCAAATGCCTTTGAAAGTACGAGGATACATATATATTTTTTTTCATACGTTGTCGTCTTACAAAGAAAATACTGTTGCAACCTCAGTTTAACCTTCAAATTTCTTTGAGGATATATATATATATATATATGTATATTATTTTTTTACGTTGTCATCTTACAAAGAAACCTATTTTTGCAACCTCAGTTTGACCTTCAAATTTCTTTGAGAGTACGAGGATACACAATGGACTCCTAACCAGTCCTCAGCAGCTTCAATGACATCCTTGGTGCCACGGAGCCAGTTCGAGTGTTCCTTTTCAGATATAAGTCTGTGGGGATTAAGTGATGTGAATCAGCTGAGTGTAGTAGGATGTTAAACCTCAATTGTTCCGCTGTCTAAATTAGTTTTCGTATTCTGTGCACAAAGGAATTGTCATGCTGTTGAAGGCCCTTACAAAAAAAATTCTACATCTTTTTTTTATATTTTAAGAGCTCAATTTATAAGTAAATCTTAGTAAAAACCCCATGGTCCGATTTGTCCATCTCCCAGATTGTCAGTAGTAATTTTACTTTACCAGATACTCGACAACATGGCTTAACACTAGATGGTGACATCTTTTCCTTCTTTGGTAAAAAGGAAAGGGTTTTTCCTTTGCATAGAGGACACATTTTGCATAGGAACAAAATGATAAACTCATCCAAAGCCATCATGTTTGAGAAGTATTGTATGTCACATGACTCCATTCGAAAGAGAGTGTTGCAGAACTCTACTCTTTGTTTCTTCACTCACTAGTCAAAAGGCAAGCTGCTCATCGTTATAAAGAGGAAATTTGGAACCTTAAACGCGGACGATGGTAAAATATCAAAGGGTGTTTTTCTCGCAAGTGCTTTGGGTTGGTATACGAGCGATATTCAAGCGGCTGAAGGTTGACAACGTTTTAATACTCTACCAAAATTTCTTTTTCAAACCAAAGACTCTTCGAAACACCCCTTCCCTCTCCCACCTTTTCCATTATACAGTATTAAGTTCATATCAACAGTTTTATTTCCTGCAGTCCATCTTATTAAATTATTTTGTCTAAAATCATTCTCAGATACAGCTCTGATATCCTTTTTCTTATTTTTTTCCACTTAAGGTCCTATCATATTTATTCCCCCTTCTAAAAAAAGAATCTTGTCTTTAATGAAATAAGACAATGATCACGTATCTAGTTTCTTGACCTTCCCTCGCTCAGGGCGCACCCACAAAAACATTGAAGCGTCTCTCCTGTGGAATCGGCTCGTGGTACTATCGCGAAGTCTAAGCCAAACTCTCCCATTGCTGCAACATATTGATGTCCCCCCCCCCAATCCTTAAGTTGGTGAACATGCATCTCAGAGACTTTGCCAGCAAGTTGAGAATAATCCTAACTGCACTTTGAACCTTGGAATCTTTCGGTTATTTTGTGACTTATTCGCAGTTTGAAAAGTAAAAGGGTCATAAAAATACGTGCATCCTACTTTTAGTTTCAATTCACAGATATATCGGATGTTGTAGAGCACCTACTTCTTGATGCGTTCTCCATTCGTAGTGTCAGCAGAGTGCTGGATTGCCTTGAAATTACCCAAATGAAAATCGTCGCCAACAATGCACCTGAACACTTGAAAAGCCAATTTGAACTGTAGTTTATCCGATATATTATCTTCCGAATGTTTAAAGATTCATCTATTGTGATCGGGTACACGTGGTCCCCTTCCCTCAAACCCAATACAGCTTATCCCTATAGAAACATTGTTGGATTTAGAAACATGAGGAAGAAATAGTATACAAGTGTTTTGTGGCTTTACTTTTGAGCAAGCACGCTAAGTGATGCCCCGCTTGCCACACTCAAAGAGTCTCTGGCCTTTTTTTTTCTGCATTTAATTGACACACACCATAAACATTTGATGACCGGCCCTCACGAATGTTAGCTGGAGCAATTTGCTTTTTTAATCATTTCACGAGATGGATTCGGTATCCAAGCTTATTTGGAACAAATAAGGATATCAGTTCGAGCTACCATTCTTTTTTCTCCAATCCAGATAAGCTTCCTTAGGCCATAACCTCTCTTATAGAATTCTCCCCCTATCTCGATACCTGTATCCATGCCAGCACCGAGACTGGAGCGAACTGCGTCAGCAGCTCCATGATTTTGCAAAGCCAACGCTTGAACTTTTCCCTATCAATCTCTCGTATCCTGTCCCTTCACCCCCTAGAAGAACTGCCATTACCCTCGAACAGTTCTTAGGGACCCATAAAAATCCTGCAAGAGAGTCTTAGCCTGGGTTCCATCTTGATTTACTATTTATTTTGTTCGGATCCAGCCCATTTACAACAAATCACCTTCCGCCTCAAATATTCTATGTCACTGTGAACCAAAATGTTAGACCTGGATTGTATTCAGACGAAGAATGCCAATAAGCCTAAAAGAAAACTAGGCTCAAAGACTTAAAAACTTGAAAAAAGTTTAGTTCAGCAGATAGAGGGAAAAAAACATTTAGTCAATAAATTTACAACAAAAAGTACGAAAGAAAAATAGACCTTATAGTTAATAGAATTGGATGTATGTAGAAGATATTATAATTATAGACACAATCCAAAGTGAAAGGCGTAACAATAGACAGACAATCATATCAGTTTAAAAAATCTAATGTTTAATATACCTATAGTGCAGCATCGACATATTTTAATGTTGATACATAACGCATTGGAAGATGCGTGTCATTTTGCAAACCGAAGTGAATTATTATTACAGTAAAATGGGCATATAAGCAAGATTATATATTCTTGAATTGTTCTTTTTAACATATTTTGGCAATACTTCTCTACAAGTATGCGAGTGTTACAACCTATTGTATATCGATGTTGCGAAATGAGAACAGTTTCGGTAAGACTTTTTTTTCTGTCCGCTTATACAAGGGATAGGAAGTCATAATAACATAAGCATTGGTTGTGTATTAATAATTTTATTCCAAATTTCTGATTTTTTTGCTGCTGTATTAAGACTTTCTTAAAGTCCTGTTTTATGAACCTAAATAATATTAATATCTTGATGGTACATACAAAATGAGACAGGAGAAACATTTGAAGAAAAATCGTTTTTAACATTTTTTTAATTCATTTTAGATTGAAATCATAAAAAATGATACAAAATAATGTTCGCGCATGTTACCAACAATATCAAGAAATTATAAAAGATTCTTTCATACAGAAATACTCTAAAAAGCAGCACTCATATTCATGTAACACAAGTTATAAATCAAAAGGGTCTGAGAAAAAGTTAGTTCATTTATTTCTAACAGTCAAAAAGGTGACAACTAAATGGGTATCAGCGTTTGATTTTTTTATTTCTATGCAGTACTGAGGAGGGCCCCCTTAATTGTTTTTAAAAACATGGGAGAGATATAATCATAGCGTTAAAATCTTAGATGTCTCAATTATCAATTATTTCCAATACTAAAGACGTTATGTCTCCGTGCTCTTTTTTTTCCAAATGAAGCAGTTAGAATTGTTAAATATAAATGCCAATCTTATATTAAAAAATTATATTTGCTTTTCTGAAACATCAAGTAATTAAAAGTTATTTGGCAATCCCCTCCCCCCTAATCAGATCTCTCCATGACATCTAGTTGTTTTCAACCCATTTACTCTTGCTCTGAATATAAAGACAAACTATTGTTTGCACCAATAAATTTTGCATCAAAGTTTAATACAGCTATGTCAAGGTTTACATACTTAATATCTTAAACCACATCTGGGTTTTAAGTGTACTGGCGATTGTTTTTTATGTGTACAGATAATTCACCTTGTTTTTCTGCGCTCGATTTATCTAGTATTTTATTCATTATTGTTTTCTGTTTTGCCAATCCCATGTTTTCTTTTTACAGAAAAGCCATCGGCAGAACTTTTATTTTCAAGATGGTCTGCTTAAATTGCCTTGATCGGGGACAAAAATGTTATAAAACATTCTTAGAATCTTTTTAAGATATTTTTAACCCCACAAGAATCAAGAAATATTTTAATAAAAGTATTGTACTAAAAATATATATATGAAATCTTCAGGAAACATATGACTCATAAATGTGTTTATGTGAAATTTATTGACGGCGTTTGAGTATTCCGTGTGTTTAATTATTTGTGTCTATATAAAAGCTCACTCCCTAAACATCTATGAGGAGGAGGCGATTTCCAAAATTAGAAAAGAAGGTGTGAACTTATCGTAACCTCTTATGCCTTGTAGTTATGGCCGCTCCAGATTTCACATGCCCCTCTAGATGGATATCAACGGGAACATTCACTGGAACATGCATAAGAGCTACCGAAACAAGAGTAATACAGTGGGGAGATGCAAGAAAGGCGTGCCGGGCTAATGGTGGAGATTTAGTTACGAGTTTGGATGACATTAAGTATAACTTTATGGCGGGTAAGTTTGTCATTATAAAGAACAAATAATAACCTGGCAAGTAATTTATTACTATATTTAAAAAAAAAATGTAAACACTTCCAAGTATAGTTTAAAAAAAAACCATGTTCAAATTCAACAATCAAGAGGAAAAAAATATGCTTCCCTCCTTTTGAACTGCGTTTAAGAAATATTTGCTTAATATAGTATTATTTACATCATGTATTCTTTAATCAGATACTATGGTGTTATATAATAATTGAAAGTTAACATCAATTATCTGTTTGTCAGAAAAAAAATATCAATGCTGCTGAGTATTGGATTGGCCTAAAGTATCTTAACGTTCAAAAAGTCTTCAAATGGATTGATAATACTGAGCTGGTAAATGTTGCCATTCCTTTATAACAATGCATTTTGAGATCGAACAAGTTTTTGTGTAGAGAAAAATCATAATTGAAATTTTCAATTTTTTCCTAACTAATAAGATCGGATTTGGCATGTAATACTTGCGCCTTACGAAGAGATAGAGAGAAGGAGGGAGGGAGATAGAGAGGCAGAGAGCGAGAAGGAAAGAGACAAGGTGAGAGAGAAACAAAAAGAGAGATTTAGATGAATAAGACTTGTTTTATTATTACAAGTCTATTTTTTTAAACTGTATACTA
>JAWDGP010007187.1:5000-12500 GCA_033675545.1 Elysia crispata | reverse complement strand
CTTTACTACATGTATGTCTGTTTCTTACTCTGAGTCGCAGTAAGTTCAAAAATCCTGCGAAAACCTTCCACGAACAATCCCGTGTTCCCCCACTGTGTATGGTGGATACAATAGTCTGCTTTACTACATGTATGTCTGTTTCTTACTCTGAGTCGCAGTAAGTTCAAAAATCCTGCGAAAACCTTCCACGAACAATCCCGTGTTCCCCAACGGCGTGTCGGGAATACTGTATAAAAAGCTTGTAACCCTTTAGAAATAAGTTGAGAACCACTGCCCGCCTTGTGAAACTATAAAAAAAACGGGACCCTTTAGAAATAAGTTTAGAACCACTGCCCGCCTTGTGAAAGTATAAGAAACACGTGACCCTTTAGAAATAAGTTTAGAACCACTGCCCGCCTTGTGAAAGTATAAGAAACACGTGACCCTTTAGAACCACCACCCGTCTTGTATCGGTATAAAAAGCTTGTGGAAGTTCCTAGCTGCGCCAGACGACAGAGCGATGTCCAACAAAACTGTGGTTACCAAACTTCGTCTGTAGATCGAATATCAGGTAAAAGTTCCTATCCTGTATTATCCAAACTCAACAGTGAAATATTCTTGTGTCAATCAAAAGTGTTTCAACAGATTGGATTGTTATCTCTACAAGTCGAATGTTCTTAGTTTTTTGGACCTACTTCACCAAGATTTCTTGATGTCTGACTTCTATCTAGATTCACTTTTAGCTCTTATCTTTTTTTTTCTTGTACAGGTTTGATTTAATCTACCTATCCATCGATAACCTATCTCTCTATCTATCTATCCATATATCTCTTTATTTACCTATCCAGCTTTTTTTTATCTATATACCTATCTACCTACCTGCGTGTTTAACTGCAATGTATTAATCTTAGTTTCTGACTCTCTCTACACTATCCCCTTATCGTGGTGATCTCAACACAGGCTGACATCAGGTACGTGATCGGAAATCCCATCCCGGACTTTCCAAATCTATTTTTAGATCTGGTTCCTAAACCCCGGATTGTTAGTGTCATGACATCACTTTCAATAGCAGACGTTCGTTGTAGTGTACATAGATCTGAAAATAGATTTTATTACGGTTTGTCGTTTCTATTTTCAACGTCTTCAATTTGTTTAAAATAAAATTAGAGGTTCTTGTATTAAAACAGCAATTGCAAGTTTACTCTTTAAAATTATTTATCGAACCTTTGTGCAAATATAATCTAGAACTATTTTAAAATACATATTTTATATATACTCTTATATATATATATATATATATATATATATATATATATATATATACTCTTGATCATGCAACACACGAGATTATTTAACAACTAAAATCCTGTCTATATTATTTAATCATGGCCACAACCGTTTGTGAATAAGTAGAAGCTAGGCCTACAAGGATTAATATTAAATTACAAACATATAGATAACCTTTTGCTTAAAATATAGACTCTAGGCTGGTTCTAGTATAAAAATAGAATAAAACTCATTCTCTCAATCTTTCACCATTCTATCTCCCTGACTCTTATTTTCCTTTATTTTCTTTCACTTTTTTTTTCAAAGAGGAACCCTACTACTGCTGCTGCTGCTGCTGCTACTGCTACTGCTACTGCTACTACTACTGCTACTCCTACTCCTACTGCTACTACTACTACTACTACTACTACTACTACTACTACTACTACTACTACTACTACTACTACTACTACTACTACTACTACTACTACTACTACTACTACTACTACTAACGTCTACCCTAGTTATAAATTACCAACAGTATTACAATTTTACTGTTCTACTCCTATATTAGTTATAAATTACCAACATTATAAAAATCTTACCGTTCTACTTCTATCTTTGTTATAAATTACCTACATTATTGAAATCTTACTGTTCTACTTCTACCCTAGTTATAAATTACCAATAGTATTACAATTTTACTGTTCTGCGCCTACCATAGTTATAAATTACCAACGGTATTACAATCTTACTCTTTTAGTTCATAATGTTTTATTTCTAATATCAAGGTTTTCTTTTTTACTAGTTCCTATTGTCCCATAGATCACCAGTAACAAATTCTTTTTCTGATTTATGACTTCATAACATTATTATAATTATGACATATTGTCTTAAGTTCATCTAGTTTTAAAAATTTCCACCTGTTGAAATCGTGTCTAATTCTGCTCTTGACTCAACATGTTGTTTTTTTTATGTTTGCTTTTTTGTGTGTGTGTGTCCCTGTTCTTTTTGCCACAACAAATACGAAGACAATACCAATGATTTTTTAGAATATATTGCAAACCAGTATTTACAAAATCTGCTTGAATCAATCTCTACTACTTTTTAAGAGTATCTTTGATTTAAATGCATCCCACCATTATCATGTCACACGCTTTTAAATTAATTTACATAAACTTGAGTGACCACCACCAACTTCTAAACCAGCTGTGACGTCCATGAAATCTCACGTCTACTTCAAGACGAAGTACCTAAATCTGTTTAGTTTTTATAGTCCCATCATCATCATTATGCATGACATACTTTTCGGTTTTGTTTTGTTTTGTTATTTTGCTTTATTTTATCTTCTTGATTTTTCCTTTTTATAGGACCCCTGGTGGTTTTGGACATAGAGATCAGTGTTGGTATTCTTCACACTAAGCACAGACTCTAACTACTGTAGGTGAGTTTAAATCTTCATATTTTCATTTACCCCTTTTTCTATAGCGGCCTTTCTTGTAAATATGTAAAACACCATAAGAATATGATGAGGAACAGGGTGTAAATGACCTATATGCTTCCATAAATGTATCACAGCTTTTAAGGAATATATTATATACATGTAGAAATATTTAATACTGCCTATCTTTTGTCAGTCTGTTTGTCTCCCTGTCAATATATTATATACATGTAGAAATATTTAATACTGTCTATCTTCTGTCAGTCTGTTTGTCTCCCTGTCAATATATTATATACATATAGAAATATTTAATACTGTCTATCTTCTGTCAGTCTGTTTGTCTCCCTGTCAATATATTATATACATATAGAAATATTTAATACTGTCTATCTTTTGTCAGTCTGTTTGTCTCCCTGTCAATATATTATATACATGTCAATATATTATATACATATAGAAATATTAAATACTGCCTATCTTCTGTCAGTCTGTTTGTCTCCCTGTCAATATATTATATACATATAGAAATATTTAATACTGTCTATCTTTTGTCAGTCTGTTTGTCTCCCTGTCAATATATTATATACATATAGAAATATTTAATACTGTCTATCTTCTGTCAGTCTGTTTGTCTCCCTGTCAATATATTATATACATATAGAAATATTTAATACTGTCTATCTTCTGTCAGTCTGTTTGTCTCCCTGTCAATTCATCTATAAGAAGTAGACAGAGGGGAGGGTTAGTTAAAGGAGGGAAAAAAGGAGGAGGAGGATAGAGAGAAAACAAGCTGAAGAGAATCAGAACTTAAGATAAAAATAAAAATAAAAAAAAACAAGAAAAACAATATCACGGCTTTAACTCTGGTTATTTTAATTTCTGAGATCTTTCAGAGGAAACTTTAAGATTATGCTCCGTTGAAATTTACACTACGAAGGAAACCATTCTTTATTAAAAATGTGTTTGTCTATTATTTAGCTGTTGATGGTACAGTGAACAGGAAATATAGCTATGTGCCACTCTGAAACCTTAAAACAGTAAGTAGCATATTGATGCTCAATGTCCATCTTTTCAACGTAGCTGTGTGGATGTTGATCTTGGGATAGCAGATGAAACTCTATATCTAGAAAAATAAAAATCAACTTTGTAATATCTTCAGATCAGCGTAATTCATTAATGGTTTGTGTTTTCTCACTTATCTTAGCCCTGATGATACACTCTTTCAAGTCATATCGACTGTTTAAAACATTTATATTTATCATCTTCCTCAGGGAATTGTTGGAGTCCAACTCAAAACAGTAAGTTCAGCCTAGAACCTGTAGTGGATGTGTTTCAGGCATGGTAGGGGTGGGTGTGGTGTTAGAATAAAGTACAGGAGTGGGAATTTTTTTCTAATGTTTTGTATCCTTAGTTGATCCTCCATACATCTTGCTCTTTGGGCCTAACAGAAATTTGTATCAACAAGATTTTAACTTTCTGTCAGTATGGAAAATGTTAACGGAGAACTGAAAAGTAAAAAGATGATTTTAGGGGAGTTTGATATTTTACCATCATGAAGGAAAAATGGTCTAGGACTTGACCATTATACATATTTCTAAGTCTAGGCCTTGGTCAGTTTATCCAGTTTTGGTCAAAGTCAAGAACAGATAATTTTGACCAGTGTGTCCGTCACCGTGGATGTTGGCGTCTGCTGTTATTGAGGCTGGTTAGTTGGGGAGGTTCAAGTGGAAGGGGAGTAAGTGGCCAGGAGAGAAGCAGAGTGTAGGTTTTTTATAGAACCACTGCTTTAGAACAAAAAGTAGAGAGAGAGAGAGAGAGAGAGAGAGAGAGAGAGGGAGAGAGAGAGAGAGAGGGAGAGTTGCGACAGACAGTAATACCGATAAACAGATAAACAATCGTATAGACGCAGAGGCACTTCAGATCAAATTGGTAGAGTGAGAGAGAGAGACAGACAGACAGACAGATGGACACACAGATAGAGAAATATTGATTTCTTTCTTATCATTTTTTTCAGTTCAATTTTATCATTTTTTTTCTTTTTCAGTGGAAACGAAGCTCAAAAATAATTAATATGGACAACCAGTTGGAGGTAAAAAATTTTTTAAAAAGTTAAGTTCGTTCAATAAATATTGAGAGAAAAAGATAGAGAGAGAGAGAGAGAGAGAGAGAGAGAGATACACATACAGACAGACGGATATAGAAAAGAGAATATATGTGAGAAAGACAGTGAGTTAAAAGTCCTGTTTAAATACAGGACATTTATTTCGAGTTTGGTCACTCAGATCACTTAGCAGTTTTTTTCTGAGAAGGAGAAACAGATTTCATTAAATTTAGACTTTATTAAAGAGGAACGAAAAGAAGACAGACAATTAGAGACACAGAGGCAGAGACAGATAAAAAAAAGAAAGATAGATGGTAGGGGGAAATAAAAACGTTGCAGACACATCCAAAGGATTATAGACACGAATAAAAACACTGCACAATGCAGGAGAATCCGAGGGAGGGCGTTAGAGAGACAGACACACAGACAGACACACTTATTGACGGACAAAGGGAGATAAAAAAAACTGAATGCGGAGAACTGAATGAATTAAATGCAAAGAGGGGGGGATAGAGAGAATGAGTTAGAGAAAGAGAGTGAGATAGAGAGAAAGAAAATGAGTGAGTGAGAGAAATAGAGAGAGAGGGAAAAAGAAAGAGATATAAAGTGATTGAATTAGAGAGAGAGAAAGAAAGTTAGAGAGGGTAAGAGAGAGAAAGAGAAAGACAGAGAAAGAGAGCGAGTGAGGGTGAGTGAGAGTGAGTGAGACAGAGACAAACGAATAAACAAAACAGATGCACAGAAACTTTAGACCAGAGCAAATAGTAGATAGAGAGAGAGAGAGAGAGAGAGAGAGAGAGAGTGAGTGAGACAGAGACAAGCGAATATACAGAACAGGTGCACAGACACTTTAGAGCAAACAGTAGATAGATAGAGAGATAGAGAAAGATAGAAAAGGTATATATATATATATATATATATATATATATTGAGAGAGAGAGAGAGAGTGAGACAGATACAAACGAATATACACAAAAGATGTACAGACACTTATGAGCAAACAGTATATAGATAGATTGATAGATAGAATGGACAGAGAGATAGATAGATAGATGGATAAAGAGAGAGATAAAGAGATAGATAGATAGATGGATAAAGAGAGAGATAAAGAGATAGATAGATAGATGGATAAAGAGAGAGATAGAGAGATAGATAGAATAGATAGAGTGAGTGAGTGAGACAGATACAAACGAATATAAAGAACAGATGCACATGGAATTTAAAGCAAATAGTAGATAGATAGATAGAGAGAGCGTGAGATAGAGAGAGAGCGTGAGATAGAGAGAGAGAGCGTGAGATAGAGAGAGAGAGAGCGTGAGATAGATAGAGAGAGTGACAGAAGAATATGCACAGCGGATGCAGAGATGCAGAGTCACTTTAGGGTAAACAGTAGATAGAGAGAGCGAGAAAGACAGACAAACAGACTAACGAATATACAGAGCGTATTTTGAGGCACTTTAGGGTAAACAGTAGATAGAGAGAGCGAGAAAGACAGACAAACAGACTAATTATGCAGAGCGTTTTTAGAGGCACTTTATGGCAAATAGTAGATAGATAAAAAGAGGAAGATTGAGAGGCAGAGAGCGCATGCGCGCCAGAGAGAGGGATCGACATATAGAGAGAGACAAAGAAAGAGGGACACAGACAGACAGACAGACGGACGGATCCATCGGTCGGACGCAGAGGCACTAAAGGACAAACAGTATAGAGAGAAAGGGAGAGAGAGAGAGAGAGAGAGAGAGAGAGAGAGAGAGAGAGAGAGAGATTCAGACACACAGATTTAATAGACTGAGAGAAATAAAAATGGAAGGTAGAAGCACTTATAGGTAGAGAGAAAAGAGAGAGAGAGAGAGAGAGAGAGAGAGAGAGAGAGAGAGAGAGAGAGAGAGAGAGAGAGAGAGAGAGAGAGAGACAGACACACAGATTTAATAAACTGAGAAGACTTAGAGAGAGAAGAGAATACAGAGAGAGAGAGAGAGAGAGAGAGAGAGAGAGAGAGAGAGAGAGAGAGAGATTCAGACACACAGATTTAATAGACTGAGAAGAATAAAAATGGAAGGTAGAAGCACTTATAGGCAGAGAGAAAAGAGAGAGAGAGAGAGAGAGAGAGAGAGAGAGAGAGAGAGAGAGAGAGAGAGAGAGAGAGAGAGAGAGAGATTGTGTCATCATTTTGATCATTATCAATAAATTATGCTGGAAAGGAAGACAATATGTATTTTTATGATGTTATGTTAATTTATTGCATCATTATGTTTATTGTATATTTATCTCCTGATTTATCCTCTCTTTATCTCGCAGGCCATCATGAGTGTGAGATTCTGGGTGGGGGACCAGAAGCCGCAGAGAGCGATTTTGATTTATAACTTTATGTATTTTCATTTTGATGTTCGTTATAAAAATGTAAAGTGCACATTAATTTAAATATAACATTTTTTGCTTTAAGTTTGATTGTTTTTTGTTATGTTTTTTTTTTTTTCGTTTCTTTCAATCTTAATGCAGTTGATTGAAAATTTATCACCATAACTTCTTGTTGTATCCATTGTAAAACTGCTGTATATATATATATGTTTCTCTATCTCTCTCTTTGTCTCTCTCCGTTCCCCCTTCTCTCTCTCTCTCCCTCTCTCTCTTTTGTTCCTCTTACTCTCTCTCTTCTCTCTTTCCCTCTATTATATCTTTTTTTCAGTTCTGTCTATCTATCTCTAACTTGCCA
>JAWDGP010007186.1:10000-16088 GCA_033675545.1 Elysia crispata | reverse complement strand
ACTCCATACTAAAGAAAATTATCTCACACCCACAAAATATTGTCTTCACAAACATCATCTATTCATAATAGAGCTAGGCGAAAATTGAGGACCATCTAACCGAGCATTTCTAGACCACCTAGACACGTAAGATTTGGCATAAAGCTGTGAAATGCCCTTAAAATTGGAGTTGTAATATTATTACTACTTTTTTCCTTTACCAAAATACAGTTTTCGAAAAATTAAAGGCAAAAATATGAATATTATTTTCTTAAAGGAAGAAGTCGAATGTGCGAACTACTTCCTGTACGTACAGCTCGCAGAGATGGCAGGAATGAAACTGAAAGTACGCATACAATGTAGGCGGCGGCAGATCTAGATCTAAAACCGTCTGGAATAGATCATGGAATAAGATCAAAGTAAAGAATCTAAAAAAGCTGCTTGGACATACATTCTAGAGCTAGGACCTAGATGTTTTCAGACGGATCTAAATTTTACTTTTAGGCTTAGAACTGTAAACAGCTTTAAGATCTAGATCTAATTTCTATGTTTAGAGTTGTAGAGAAATGTAGATTCTAGATAAAGAAGATATGTGGAGGCGTATATCTGGATCATGTAAATAAAATATTGGCTATCGACACCATTTATAAGTCTATCATATACACACACGCACCCCAGCCCTGGCAAATCGATACCAGCGTCTCGTTCGTAGATTGGGCTTTACAGCTTCTAATTATAATCACTCTTCACAGTTCAAAATATTCGCTTAAGTTCGGAAAGAACATTTCTTACGTGTATACTTTAAGATGGTCAAACGAATTCATGATTGTCGAGGCTGGTTTTAAGTTGCTACTTATTAGCTGATCGTAAACTCGCATTTCCATTATATTATATAAACATGAACGCTGAAGCAAAATTCCCATAATGCTGCACATTGAAAGGCCTACACTTCCGAAGGTCAAGGTTACTTTACAACTTGTTGTTTTCGGCGTGATTCAGCAGTGACTGATATAGTGTGGACACGATGTTTCTGATATGTCATGACCAGGACCTTTGATTATATTCAATGGCATAAACCCGAGTTATGTTAATCCGGGTCAATTTTTTTTTTTATCTTAACATGTGTAAAGGCGTGCTTTCGGCGTATTTCGTTATTGACTGATATACTGTACGCATGATGTTTCCTATTTGTTATTAATATTATGTTATTAGTTTACATTCCGGAAAACAGATCTATATTAATCATAGTCAAACAGTTTTCATTGTTGGATAACGTTTATAGAATGCGTTATCTATCATCACATGTGAAAGTTATTACGATCAAGGGGAGAGAAGCTAAGCTAGGTTTGATAAGTTTGCGAATTACGTTATGTACTTAGAGATATTGCTATAATAGAGGATGTCGGTTCGATGCACAACCGAACCGTGAAACTAGAAATATGGCACTTGCTACTCAGGAAAACACCGCTTTAAATAGCTCTGTCACAACACCCACATCGTTCAAAAGTGTTAATTATTTTATTTTTATACAATATTAAAAAAAAGCAAAATATGCGAAGGGAATTTGCAATACTGATTGTCAAAATTATCACTTTAGTGTCATTCTCGAAACCTAAATTAGCACAATATGAAAGGTACAGAAAAAACATCTGTAAACACTCACCATAATACAAAAGACATAGAGCGGGGTCTGTGTGTTTGATCAACGCGAAGTCAAGTTTTAAGTACTGAATGCTTAACATACATGTAGATTATTGCGTCCAATTATAATCTATCTAGGCTATCTGCCTGGTACTTATCAAGGCGAAGATATTGCTGGACTAAAACGATGATGATGATGATGATGATGATGATGATGATGATAATAATATTAATAATATTAATAATAATAATAATAATAATAATAATAATAATAATAATAATAATAATAATAATAATAATAATAATAGTACTACTATTACTACTACTACTACTACTACTACTACTACTACTGCTGCTGCTGCTGCTGCTGCTGCTGCTACTACTACTACTACTACTACTACTACTACTACTACTACTACTACTACTACTAATAATAATAATAATAATAATAATAATAATAATAATAATAATAATAATAATAATAATAAGAAGAAGAAGAAGAAGAACAACAACAACAACAACAACAACAACAACAACAACAACAACAACAACAACAACAACAACAATAATAATAATAATAATAATAATAATAATAATAATAATAATTATCATAAAAAATCAATAATGAAGTCACGAAGTACTGTTCGTTGTTAAAAAAAAATAATCATATTTTCATGTGTTTGGTTGTAATGCGAGTCAGAACTACTAAGTCCAAGCTAGATTACTTTCATCATGGATGCTTAGATGCGGCATGTTACGTCACCTTGGTTCAGCGGATAACAAGCGGTTAGAAAGATCTTTAAATAGACTCGAATTTTACAAAATTCCCCATTCTAATAATATATTTCTTTTTCAAAACATTTATTATTATTATTATTATTATTATTATTATTATTATTATTATTATTATTATTATTATTATTATTATTATTATTATTATTATTATTATTATGTAGGTTTATATCAATGCGCGCGCCTAAGAATTCCCGCAAGGCAGTGCAATTTTATGCACTTAATGCGAACAGTCACAGCTTTCTAATATGCGTTTAAAAAGATCAAAAAACATGTTGGGAAAATAAGGAATCAGTAGATTTCCTTTATTCGAAAAATAGCTGTTGCTGTTTTCCAGTATATTTTAGAATGTGAACAAAACAAATCGCCTGTATAAAACTATAAATCACCACAGCTGCGTCGATTCCAGCAAAGTCTAACATTACTGCTGGGTTGATCTGTTTAAAAGGGCTATAAATAATTACCTTATCTGAATGTGCATGTCTGTATATTGTCGCGTATCATCAATTTTATGGCCACTTTTGGCGGATGCATGGTGCAAAACTGTCGTAAAACACGGAGTAACGTTTTGACTCTCTCTCTCTCTCTCTCTCTCTCTCTCTCTCTCTCTCTCTCTCTCTCTCTCTCTCTCTCTCTCTCTCTCTCTCTCTCTCTCTCTCTCTCTCTCTCTCTGTCTCTCTCTCTCTCTCTCTGTCTCTGTCTCTCTCTCTGTCTCTCTCTGTCTCTCTCTGTGTCTCTTTCTGTATCTCCCTTTCTCTCTCTCTGACTCTCTTTCTCTATCTCTCTTTCTCTGTCTTTCTCTCTCTCTCTTTCTATCTCTCTGTCTCTCTCCCTTTCTCTTTCTCTGTCTCTCTTTCTCTCTCTCTGTCTCTCTGTCTCTGTCTCTGTCTCTCTCTCTCTCTCTGTGTCTCTCTCCTTCTCCCCCCTCCACCCCCCTTCCACCCCCTCTCTCTCTAGCTGTCTCAAATTGGCATATCCCTGCCTGGCTGGCTCTGTTAGGCTTGTGGATGTCAACAAGCCATAGGAAGCCATGATGAAAGGCATAAACTTCCACGACCTCCCCAGGTGATACTTGGACACCCAGTGTTTATCTTCTGCCATTGTTCTGGTGGCTGCGGTATGATTCTGAATAAATAGGGCACAGCACCTGCATCTTGTATTAATCTTGAGTAATTGTTTTCATGTCAAGGCAGTCATTTTGACTCTTCCTATTCTTCTTTATTCGGAACTAGTAATAACTTTAGTATTCTACACTTGTTATCATAACATTAAGTTACCTCGACCAGTCCATTGTAAGAGATGTGTCTTTAAAAACCAGTTTGTGCTTTTTGAGATTTCGGATTGTTGAATCGTCAACACTACTACTACTACTATTATTATTATTATTATTATTATTATTATTATTATTATTATTATTATTATTATTATTATTATTATTATTATTATTATTATTATTATTATTATTATTATTATTATAATTATTATTATTATTGTTATTGTTATTATTATTATTATTATTATTATTATTATTATTATTATTTCTTTTTTTTTTTTTTTTTTGCACTTAGAGATACCGCAACTTAGGATGAGTCCAATAACGTTATCGATTTGTGCATTTCGAGACATCGGAACGATGAATCGTTAATATTATCAGTTATGTATTTCGAGATATCGGATAAGAACACGATGAATCGAACGCTCGATCTTGACATAAAAAACAATGTTTCGCATCGTAACCCTTATTTAGTAGAAAATGAAGCATGGTTAAGTAAAAATATACAGCAACCATTTCAAACTATGGCGCTTACATGAAAATTATTTCTATCTGCTAGCGTACAATGTTTCTTCGTACATAAATTTCGTATGAAGACCCGGCCATGATAGGCAATACAAATATTGTCAGTGTTTTACTGTTACGCTTGATTCTACTAGCTGCTCCTTTGTTAGTTCATAAAGGTATCTTAGTTGGTAATGGTCTGTCAGGCAATCCTTGTATTTTAAAGGGCTTTTATCTGTCTAGTGAGAAAGCGCTATGTCAAGCTATCGTTATGTCATTTTCAAACATCTGTATAGCTTGGTTATAATGAATACAGAGAGACTTGTGTCAAATTACGTAAAGCTCTCGAACTCGATCCAAACGTAGGGGAACCACGACTAGGGTCCAGATTGTTCTTGACATTCGACATTGTGAGGGAGTTTGCCATTGCTTTCCTCACCGCCTTTTACTTTCGCCGAGTCTAAAGACACCTAGCTACCCATTTAGTGGACAATGGAAAGCTGAAAAAACTTTTTGGCTGTGATTCGAACTCGGGACCTCTGGATTGGTAGACAAGCGCCCTATCGACTTGACCACTGCTCCCCTTTTGTCTAAGAAAGAGGAACTAAAACAGTCACAAGAATAAAAGAATAAAAAAAAATAAGTTCTAGCATCCT
This sequence comes from Elysia crispata, assembly GCA_033675545.1. Lineage (NCBI taxonomy): Eukaryota > Metazoa > Mollusca > Gastropoda > Plakobranchidae > Elysia > Elysia crispata. The sequence goes on along the minus strand of JAWDGP010007186.1, from coordinate 11,243 downwards.
GCGGTCTAAATATATTGATAGATGAGTTGAGCCTCGAAAATGTATTGCTGTCTGTGGAATAAAGTCAAAACATCCACCAAAATCCGCATTTTGCGATGGTTCCGAGTCTCGGAGAGAAGGCTTTCACATGCAATCAATTTCAAAATGATAGCAGGACAAAGAGGAGATCAGTCATGAGGCTTCCCGTGTAATGGAGACATGTCTGAACTTCAGCCCGCATGCGCAATAGCGAGGAAAACAAGCCACATTGATACCTCTTCTTAACAAGGTTTAGTTGCTGACTCTTGGCAATCTGCAATTTTTCGTTCTTTCTCCAGCAAGGGCTATCTAAGCGCATTAGGCTAAAGATTTACTGACCTAAAGCAATTTTGCTCTGAATGGGTGTCTAGAGTTGTCAGTATAACTCCGGAATTTCGCGGAGGATTAGAGGCTATTATAATTGCTCTCAGCTTGATTAGAACATTAAATAACGTCACATCTTTTAAAATTTTATAGTTTCTTAGAGAATTAAACCATGCATTTCACTTAATCACATTCTTATTTCAAAATAGAGAATGGAGGCAGTCAAACAACAATAGAGGCTGGAACAGACAAAGCTAGAACCAGATTTATGGGTTTGATAATTGATAACGAAATAGATAGAATAGCAGGAGCCATCACAATTTATACTCTATCAAGTCCTGTTTATGCATGCTTGCTTAGCCTATCTGGTGGTGGGATTGGATCTTTTTATTGTGTCAGCCGTATGACAAGAAGCAAGATGAGTGTGTGAAAGAAAAACGTCGCATTACGCATAGGCTAAAAAGTAACAATTTACATTCCTCTGCTATTCGCTCCAGTTGCGCCCCTTTAAGATTAATCGCCTAGAAATTGTGCCGGTTTGGAACCAAACTAAGCTTAACACCATAAACTTCGTTACACCTTCGAGAGAAGCACGCGTCGATTAGGCCTAACTGACCTTGAGTTTTCAAACGTCCGAGGAGAAAGAAACCCTTGCCACTGCACTGTGACTGCAGAACCGGCGAACGTTACCTTTGCGACCGCGGATCCGCAGAAAGTAACCTTTGTGACCGCGGATCCGCAGAAAGTAACCTTTGTGACCGCGGACCCGGAAAAGCGTGACTTCGCAGCCCTGTTTGATAATGCCGGGGGGAAAGAGGCGGGAGGGGGTGCGAGGTGTTGACACAATGGCTTTACATTTGGGTTTTTGGCTCTCAACTCGCATTAGATTGGGACAGAATCA
>JAWDGP010007186.1:0-5000 GCA_033675545.1 Elysia crispata | reverse complement strand
TAGTAGTGGTAATAAAAGCAAAAGTAGAAGTAGTAGTAGTAGTAGTAGTAGTAGTAGTAGTAGTAGTAGTAGTAGTAGTAGTAGTAGTAGTAGTAGTAGTAGTAGCAGTAGTAATCGCAGCAGCAGCAGCAGTATAAAATGAAAAGCCAGAAGCAGTACCAGTTATGCTTTATCGTGAGTTATTCAAGAAGCAGTACTGGTGAGATAGCATCGGTTCTTCCCATACGTTATTCCAGGCATGAATAAATCCCCATCCGTACATGGACCAGACCATCTATAACTCTGACGAAGGTACAAGGTTGAGATAACCTGGAGGGGCAGGCAAAGAAAATTAATAACGGCCAGTTTTCCCAGTTGCGTCCACGCATGAATAAAAGATGCTAACGACCCCATTGAACTGTCAGCGGGAACAGCTCAATAAGAATAGTTATGCAACCTCCGCCTCGTTATAGAACAGTGGTAGGGATAAAGCTGGTACGGGGAAAAGAAAGTCGGGGAAATCCGATATTACATTGTTTTTAGATACTGTGGCATAAATTGGCGAACTGTCAATCAATATTTTTTGTTCGAGTGAAAAATTATTTGAGATTAAAAAAAAAAAAAAATATATATATATATATTTCTTTAATTTTATACATCTTTTTGTCGCTGTGTGTGCTTGGGTTTTTTTTTTTAATGAATTTTTTTTTCTCTTAAATACTCTCCATCTATGCGTTTTCATTCATCTATCTATCATTCTATCCATCTATCTATCTTTCTTTCTATCTATCTCTCTAATTACCCATTTTCTTTCTATTTCTCCATTTTTCTGTACAGCTTCAGACACACTCTCTCTACCTTTCTGCCTCTCATGTACCTCTCTTCATTTCTTCTTTTTTTCTTCTTTCTTTTTATACTGTCAAAATAGGTCGTTATAGTCACACATACACTGTCTGTCACTTTCTACATCTATTTATCACAGTTATCTACCTATCTTTTTTACTGAATTAATCACCAATCAAACAAGTTTTATCTATCAAACTCTCAGCCAGCCTACACTAAGTTGTGTATCCACCCACCAACTTAGATATATTTTCCTGTCTCCTTCTATGTATTTTTCTGCCCGCCTTGTTTGTGTCTGTCAATGATTGCGTATATATATCTACACTTATACAATAAAAGAATCTGGGAGAGATTCACGGGGCGATGTTTAGAATTTGTATTTTTCAATTTTAATCTCTCTCTGTCTGTCTGTCTGTCTCCTCTCTCTCTCTCTCTCTCTCTCTCTCTCTCTCTCTCTCTCTCTCTCTCTCTCTCTCTCTCTCTCTCTTTTTCTTCTCTCTCCCCCTCCTCGTGTTCTCTCTCCTCTCTCTCTATCCTCTCTCCCTCCTCCCTCCCTCATTATCTCTCCCTCTCTTTGTCCTCTTTCTCTCTCTCACCCTCTCTCTCCTCTCTCCTCTCCTCTCTCTCTCTCTCTCTCTCTCTCTCTCTCTCTCTCCTCTCACCCTGGCCTTTCTCAATATAATTAATTAAATTTCTGATCATGTTTACAGTTCTGTAACACGCCACGATTTCATCACATCTGATTGAAAAGGTTGTAGTCCAATCGCAACAAAGACGTCAACAGGACTCTTTTAAACTCTTATGCGACGTCCTTTCTAACTCACCCTGCTCTCTCTCTCTCTCTCTCTCTCTCTCTCTCTCTCTCTCTCTCACCAATAGAGCTCTTACCCATTCAGCCCTTTCAAAACAGAAAAAAAAAGAAAAAAAGTAAAGGTGATTGATTTTCTTCCAATGGAGAAAGCTTGAACTTTATGGACCTTCCCATGTCGCCAAGAGCGCAAGCAATGTCAACATTAACTCCCGATATTTGCCTCTCGGGGTATGTCATAACGACCTGGGCCATCTTAAAAAATACCTGGATTTCCTAAGCAGACGTACTACACATTTCACTCTAATTACTTGAAACTTTCCCCACTCCTTGAAACCATTGGTGGTTATGGGGTTAGAGCGTCTGCCCTGATATTTGCCTCTCCCGGTATGTCATCACGACCTCAGCCATCATAAAACATCCCTGGATTTCCTAAGCAAACGTGCTCCACATTTATGATTTGACTGTAATTACTGGAAGTTTTCCCACTACAGACTGAAGAGAGCTGGTGGTTGTGGGGTTAGAGCGTCTGCCCCGATATATGCCTCTCCCTGTATGTCATCACGACCTGGGCCATCATAAAAAATACCTGGATTTCCTTTGCAGGCGTGCAACACATATCACTCTAATTACTTGAAACTTTGCCACTACAGACTGGAGAGTGATGGCGGCCATGGGGTTAGAGCGTCTGCCCCGATATCTGCCTCTCCCTGTATGTCATAAAGACCTTAGCTATCATAAAACATCCGTGGATTTCCTAAGCAAGTCTGCTACGCATTTCACTCTAATAAAATGAAATTTTCCCCACTCCTGGTGATGTTTGCGATGTTAGAACTTCTGTCTTAGTCGGCACAGGGTCCTGCTTCACGGGTTCGATCTCTACACTGTCGATCGGTGAAGTTAGGGCCTTATCGTTTCAATCCACGTCCTGCCCAACGGGGACTCAGGTTTGATATGCGAAATTTGAAGTCTGAAGTCTGAAATCATCATGTTTTGCACAGAGTATATCGAACAAACAAACTCCACTCCTTAAGATTAGATAAGGCTTGTTTTTAATTTGTTATTCAATACAAGCACATGTCTGCTGGGTGTGCCATTTTATGCCAGAGTAAAACAAAATCCCTTCAAAGGCAACTCACTTCAACATACATAGCACAACCCTATATCTAAAATACATCTAATAAGAGTTAGACAAGTTTTATAGAATGTAGCAAAAATGATTTCCCCATAAGTTTAATAGAATGTAACAAACTGATTTCCCAATAAGTTTTATAGAATGTAGCAAAAATGATCTCCCAATAAGTTTATAGAATGTAGCAAAAATGATTTCCCACTAAGATTTTTAGGATGTAGCAAAAATGATTTCCCCATAAGTTTAATAGAATGTAACAAACTAATTTCCCAATAAGTTTTAAAGAATGTAGCAAAAATGATCTCCCAATAAGTTTATAGAATGTAGCAAAAATGATCTCCCCATAAGTTTTATAGAATGTAGCAAAACTGATTGCCCAATAAGTTTTATAGAGTGTAGTAAAACTGATTTCCCAATAAGTTTTATAGAATCTAGCAAAACTGATTTCCCAATAAGTTTTATAGAATCTAGCAAAACTGATTTCCCAATAAGTTTTATGGAATGTGGCAAAACTGATTTCCCACTACCTCTCTTCTCTAATTTACATAATATTGATTATTATGTTAAAGGCGCCGCAGTTCGTTTGGGAAAATCCACATGTCTTCCTATACATACATTCATACATACATACATATAGTTTTGCTAGATTCTATAAAACTTATAGAGAAATCAGTTTTACTACACTCTATAAAACTTACTGGGAAATCAGTTTTGCTACATCCTAAAAATCTTAGTGGGAAATCATTTTTGCTACATTCTATAAAACTTATTGGGAAATCAGTTTTGCTACATTCTATAAAACTTATTAGGAAATCAGTTTTGCTACACTCTATAAAACTTATTGGGCAATTAAAATTTTTTTTTAACTCTACCAAAATAATTGTGAAAGTAAGAATTAATCCTCAGGCATTTTGAGCACAAGGAGTAGAATCTCAACGAATCAAAGATATAAATTTTACCTGCGCCCTCGCTAGCCCGACAGGATAATTTTCATCCCTCGACACTCCTAGACCTTAGGAACGGAAACGGTTTATTCGATTACACAATGCGCTGGGCCTTTTACACTTACATGTCAGACTGAATAAAACTCTTATTTTTTTTTTTAGAAGTGTGGAAAATGGCCATGTAGCTAGTATAAAGTAGTGTTCTTTCTCCATCTTTTCCTTTCTTATTTTGGCTACATGGTCAGAATAGTAGCGTTCTTTCTCTACCTTTCCCTTTGTAACTTTACCTTTCAAGATTATTTTAGCTAGATCTACATGGCCAGAATACCCGCTCCCTTTTATTTAACTTTTGGAAACAATGCTTTTTTAAAAACAAACAAACATTGTCCTCGTCGGCCTGCCGGGTAAGAATTGTCGAGGAAACAAAGACAACGTAAATCAATCCTGAATCCTTTAAGGTGTAAAGCAATCAAGAAATCAAAGGGAATGCCAGATACGTCACCCCACTCTGCCGTTAGTTCCCCTATAGTATATAATCAATAAGGCTGTTGAGGAATCAAAAGCAATTAAAACAGCAGCTTATTCCGCCATCTTTAATATAAGACTTTATTTTAAGAATCAAAGGCACTGTGTTAACATTGATCACTTTCTAGAAAAGACTTTTTAGAATCATAGACAAATTCGGAAAATCTCGCATTCCGCAAGGTTTAAGAAAACTGTAAAAAGCCAAGGCGATATTAATTGGCAGTTAATATCGCTTCGAATAATTTTAAAACAGCAGCTTATTCCGCCATCTTTAATTTAAGACTTTTTTTTTTAAATCAAAGGCACTGTGTTAACATTGATCCCTTCTGGAAAAGACTTTTAAGAATCATAGACAACTTCGAAAAACTGCGCATTCCGCAAGGTTTAAGCAAACTGTAAAAAGCCAAGGAAACATTAATCGACAGTTCATCTCACTTTGTATAATATTGGCTCGCTGGAAAACTTACGTTACTGAAAAAAAAAATAACCAGCAGTGTTGTAGATTCATTCCTTTTGTCACCCTTTCTCGTGAAACAGTTTCAGCGCTCACGCAGATCAAAATTCAGAGTCCCTGGAAAACACTCACCTAAATGAAGCCGAAAAATACCGACAATGCTGATATAATTATAGATGCGGTCCAGTAATGTATAATCACCGCCGACTGATGCGATATCGACAAAGCTGATAGACTCAGTCCAGGATTATGTAGCGTTAATCACCGCCGAATGAGGCAAAAAATGAGCCTCGTTCTGGAGAAACGCTGTTTAAA
>JAWDGP010007184.1:0-25871 GCA_033675545.1 Elysia crispata | reverse complement strand
TTTTTTTTTTTTGACTTTTTTCCACCCTACCGCTCCTCGTAATCGGAAAAATTACCACTTACCTTTTTTATTCCGAAAATTCCGACTTAAAGTGGGCCCGTAAAATGCCGCTAAGCGCGCTCAAGTTTTCATTTTTTACAAATTACCTTTTTTCCGCCCGTGAATACGCGAGATCACATACACCTACCCACACACACTCCGTTTTTCCGACACATTATGCCTAAAAAACGCGCTTTACACCTTTTCTTAAAATTACTTTTTTTTGCTCTCTACTCCTTCTCCTTACCCCCGAAACACTTCCTAATCATCTTTTCCGGCAAACTAACCACCAAAATTTGTTAAAAAGCTCCCTAAAGGAGAAAAAAAATTTTCTTTTTTTATAATCTATTTCACATTTTCCCTCTCCCCTTACGTAAAAAAAAAAAACCACTTACTTTTTTCCCCATTTTTATCACCGGAAATTGGAAAACCGCAAGGTAAAACGTCATTTAAAAAAAATTTTTTTTTTTTTTTGACTTTTTTCCACCCTACCGCTCCTCGTAATCGGAAAAATTACCACTTACCTTTTTTATTCGAATTTCCCACTTAAAGTGCCCTAAAATGCCGCTAAGCGCGCTCAAGTTTCATTTTTTACAAATTACCTATTTTCCGCCGTGATTACGCGGACACATACACCTACCCACACACACTCCGTTTTTCCGACACATTCTGCCTAAAAAACGCACATTACACCTTTTTCTTAAAATTACTTTTTTTTTGCTCTCTACTCCTCCTCCTTACCCCCGAAACACTTCCTAATCATCTTTTCCGGCAAACTAACCACCAAAAATAGTTAAAAAGCTCCCTCTAGGAGAAAAAAAAATTTCTGCTTTTTAATACTCTATTTCACAATTTCCCTCTCCTCTTACGGAAAAAAACAAAAACCACTTACTTTTTCCGCCCTTTTAATCAAAGGAAATAAAAAAAACCGCAAAGGAAAACGTCCTTTTAAAAAAAATTTTTTTTTTTTTTTTTTTTTTCCACCCTACCGCTCCTCGTAATCGGAAAAATTACCACTTTCCTTTTTTTTTCGAAATTCCGACTTAAAGTGCCCTAAAATGCCGCTAAGCGCGCTCAAGTTTCATTTTTTACAAATTACCTTTTTTCCGCCGTGAATACGCGTACACATACACCTACACACACACACTCCGTTTTTCCGACACATTATGCCTAAAAAACGCGCTTTACACCTTTTTCTTAAAAATCCTTTTTTTTTGCTCTCTACTCCTTCTCCTTACCCCCGAAACACTTCCTTATCATCTTTTTCGGCAAACTAACCACCAAAATTAGTGAAAAAGCTCCCTAAAGGAGAAAAAAAAATTTTCTTTTTTTATAATCTATTTCACATTTTCCCTCTCCCCTTACGGAAAAAAACAAAACCACTTACTTTTTTCCCCCTTTTTATCACCGGAAATAGGAAAACCGCAAGGGAAAACGTCCTTTAAAAAAAATTTTTTTTTTTTTTTTTTTTGACTTTTTTCCACCCTACCGCTCCTCGTAATCGGAAAAATTACCACTTACCTTTTTTTTTCGAAATTCCGACTTAAAGTGCCCTAAAATGCCGCTAAGCGCGCTCAAGTTTCATTTTTTACAAATTACCTTTTTTCCGCTGTGATTACGCGGACACATACACCTACCCACACACTCCGTTTTTCCGACACATTATGCCTAAAAAACGCGCTTTACACCTTTTTCTTAAAATTACTTTTTTTTTGCTCTCTACTCCTTCTCCTTACCCCCGAAACACTTCCTAATCATCTTTTCCGGCAAACTAACCACCAAAATTAGTTAAAAAGCTCTCTAAAGGAGAAAAAAAAATTTTCTTTTTTTTATAATCTATTTCACATTTTCCCTCTCCCCTTACGGAAAAAAAACAAAACCACTTACTTTTTTCCCCCTTTTTATCACCGGAAATAGGAAAACCGCAAGGGAAAACGTCCTTTAAAAAAATTTTTTTTTTTTTTTTGACTTTTTTCCACCCTACCGCTCCTCGTAATCGGAAAAATTACCACTTTCCTTTTTTTTTTCGAAATTCCGACTTAAAGTGCCCTAAAATGCCGCTAAGCGCGCTCAAGTTTCATTTTTTACAAATTACCTTTTTTCCGCCGTGAATACGCGTACACATACACCTACCCACACACACTCCGTTTTTCCGACACATTATGCCTAAAAAACGCGCTTTACACCTTTTTCTTAAAATTACTTTTTTTGCTCTCTACTCCTTCTCCTTACCCCCGAAACACTTCCTAATCATCTTTTCCGGCAAACTAACCACCAAAATTAGTTAAAAAGCTCCCTAAAGGAGAAAAAAAATTTTCTTTTTTTTTATAATCTATTTCACATTTTCCCTCTCCCCTTACGGAAAAAAACAAAACCACTTACTTTTTTCCCCCTTTTTATCACCGGAAATAGGAAAACCGCAAGGGAAAACGTCCTTTAAAAAAATTTTTTTTTTTTTTTTTTGACTTTTTTCCACCCTACCGCTCCTCGTAATCGGAAAAATTACCACCTACCTTTTTTATTCGAAATTCCGACTTAAAGTGCCTGAAAATCCGCTAAGCGCGCTCAAGTTTCATTTTTTACAAATTACCTTTTTTCCGCCGTGAATACGCGGACACATACACCTACCCACACACACTCCGTTTTTCCGACACATTATGCCTAAAGAACGCGCTTTACACCTTTTTCTTAAAATTACTTTTTTTTTGCTCTCTACTCCTTCTCCTTACCCCCGAAACACTTCCTAATCATCTTTTCCGGCAAACTAACCACCAAAACTAGTTAAAAAGCTCCCTAAAGGAGAAAAAAAATTTTCTTTTTTTTATAATCTATTTCCCCTTTTTTACTCTTCCCTTAGGGAAAAAAACAAAACCACTTACTTTTTTCCCCCTTTTTATCACCGGAAATAGGAAAACCGCAAGGGAAGACGTCCCATAAAAAAATTTTTTTTTTTTTTTTTTTTGGACTTTTTTGCACCCTACTGCTCCTCGTAATCGGAAAAATTACCACTTACCTTTTTTATTCGAAATTCCGACTTAAAGTGCCCTAAAATGCCGCTAAGCGCGCTCAAGTTTCATTTTTTACAAATTACCTTTTTTCCGCTGTGATTACGCGGACACATACACCTACCCACACACACTCCGTTTTTCCGACACATTATGCCTAAAAAACGCGCTTTACACCTTTTTCTTAAAATTACTTTTTTTTTGCTCTCTACTTCTTCTCCTTACCCCCGAAACACTTCCTAATCATCTTTTCCGGCAAACTAACCACCAAAATTAGTTAAAAAGCTCCCTAAAGGAGAAACAAATTTTCTTTTTTTTATAATCTATTTCACATTTTCCCTCTCCCCTGACGGAAAAAAAAACCACTTACTTTTTTCCCCCTTTTTATCACCGGAAATAGGAAAACCGCAAGGGAAAACGTCCTTTAAAAAAATTTTTTTTTTTTTGACTTTTTTCCACCCTACCGCTGCTCGTAATCGGAAAAATTACCACTTACCTTTTTTATTCGAAATTCCGACTTAAAGTGCCCTAAAATGCCGCTAAGCGCGCTCAAGTTTCATTTTTTACAAATTACCTTTTTTCCGCCGTGAATACGCGTACACATACACCTACCCACACACACTCCGTTTTTCCGACACATTATGCCTAAAAAACGCGCTTTACACCTTTTTCTTAAAATTACTTTTTTTTTGCTCTCTACTCCTTCTCCTTACCCCCTAAACACTTCCTAATCATCTTTTCCGGCAAACTAACCACCAAAATTAGTTAAAGAGCTCCCTAAAGGAGAAAAAAAATTTTCTTTTTTTTTATAATCTATTTCACATTTTCCCTCTCCCCTTACGGATAAAAACAAAACCACTTACTTTTTCCCCCTTTTTATCACCGGAAATAGGAAAACCGCAAGGGAAAACGTACTTTAAAAAAAATTTTTTTTTTTTTTTTTGACTTTTTTCCACCCTACCGCTCCTCGTAATCGGAAAAATTACCACTTACCTTTTTTTCGAAATTCCGACATAAAGTGCCCTAAAATGCCGCTAAGCGCGCTCAAGTTTCATTTTTTACAAATTACCTTTTTTCCGCCGTGATTACGCGGACACATACACCTACCCACACACACTCCGTTTTTCCGACACATTATGCCTAAAAAACGCGTTTTACACCTTTTTCTTAAAATTACTTTTTTTTTTGCTCTCTACTCCTTCTCCTTACCCCCGAAACACTTCCTAATCATCTTTTCCGGCAAACTAACCACCAAAATTAGTTAAAAAGCTCCATAAAGGAGAAAAAATATTTTCCTTTTTTTTATAATCTATTTCACATTTTCCCTCTCCTCTTACGGAAAAAAACAAAACCACTTACTTTTTTCCCCCTTTTTTCATCACCGGAAATAGGAAAACCGCAAGGGAAAACGTCCTTTAAAAAAATTTTTTTTTTTTTTGACTTTTTTCCACCCTACCGCTGCTCGTAATCGGAAAAATTACCACTTACCTTTTTTATTCGAAATTCCGACTTAAAGTGCCCTAAAATGCCGCTAAGCGCGCTCAAGTTTCATTTTTTACAAATTACCTTTTTTTCCGCCGTGATTACGCGGACACATACACCTACCCACACACACTCCGTTTTTCCGACACATTATGCCTAAAAAACGCGCTTTACACCTTTTTCTTAAAATTACTTTTTTTTCCTCTCTACTCCTTCTCCTTACCCCAGAAACACTTCCTAATCATCTTTTCCAGCAAACTAACCACCAAAATTAGTTAAAAAGCTCCCTAAAGGAGAAAAAAATGTTCTTTTTTTTTATAATCTATTTCACATTTTCCCTATCCCTTTACTGAAAAAAACAAAACCACTTACTTTTTTCCCCCTTTTTATCACCGGAAATAGGAAAACCGCAAGGTAAAACGTCCTTTTAAAAAAATTTTTTTTTCTTTTTTTTGACTTTTTTCCACCCTACCGCTCCTCGTAATCGGAAAAATTACCACTTACCTTTTTTATTCGAAATTCCGACTTAAAGTGCCTTAAATAGCTGCTAAGCGCGCTCAAGTTTCATTTTTTACAAATTACCTTTTTTTCGCTGTGATTACGCGGACACATACACCTACCCAAACACACTCCGTTTTTCCGACACATTATGCCTAAAAAACGCGCTTTACACCTTTTCCTTAAAATTACTTTTTTTTTTGCTCTCTACTCCTTCTCCTTACCCCCGAAACACTTCCTAATCATCTTTTCCGGCAAACTAACCACCAAAATTATTTCAAAAGCATCTAAAGGAGAAAAAAAATTTTCTTTTTTTTTATAATCTATTTCACATTTTCCCTCTCCCCTTACGGATAAAAACAAAACCACTTACTTTTTTCCCCCTTTTTATCACCGGAAATAGGAAAACCGCAAGGGAAAACGTCCTTTAAAAAAAATATTTTTTTTTTTTTTGGCTTTTTTTCCACTCTACCGCTCCTCGTAATCAGAAAAATTACCACTTACCTTTTTTATTCGAAATTCCGACTTAAAGTGCCCTAAAATGCCGCTAAGCGCGCTCAAGTTTCATTTTTTACAAATTACCTTTTTTCCGCCGTGAATACGCGTACACATACACCTACCCACACACACTCCGTTTTTCCGACACATTATGCCTAAAGAACGCGCTTTACACCTTTTTCTTAAAATTACTTTTTTTTTGCTCTCTACTCCTTCTCCTTACCCCCAAAACACCCCCTAATCATCTTTTCCGGCAAACTAACCACCAAAATTAGTTAAAAGCTCCCTAAAGGAGAAAAAAAATTTTCTTTTTTTTTATAATCTATTTCACATTTTCCCTCTCCCCTTACGGAAAAAAACAAAACCACTTACTTTTTTCCCCCTTTTTATCACCGGAAATAGGAAAACCGCAAGGAAAAACGTCCTTTAAAAAAAATTTTTTTTTTTTTTTGACTTTTTTCCACCCTACCGCTCCTCGTAATCGGAAAAATTACCACTTACCTTTTTTTTTCGAAATTCCGACTTAAAGTGCCCTAAAATGCCGCTAAGCGCGCTCAAGTTTCATTTTTTACAAATTACCTTTTTTCCGCTGTGATTACGCGGACACATACACCTACCCACACACACTCCGTTTTTCCGACACATTATGCCTAAAAAACGCGCTTTACACCTTTTCTTAAAATTACTTTTTTTTGCTCTCTACTCCTTCTCCTTACCCCCGAAACACTTCCTAATCATCTTTTCCGGCAAACTAACCACCAAAATTAGTTAAAAAGCTCCCTAAAGGAGAAAAAAAATTTTCTTTTTTTTATAATCTATTTCACATTTTCCCTCTCCCCTTACGGAAAAAAACAAAACCACTTACTTTTTTCCCCCTTTTTATCACCGGAAATAGGAAAACCGCAAGGGAAAACGTCCTTTAAAAAATTTTTTTTTTTTTTTTTTTTGACTTTTTTCCACCCTACCGCTCCTCGTAATCGGAAAAATTACCACTTACCTTTTTTATTCGAAATTCCGACTTAAAGTGCCCTAAAATGCCGCTAAGCGCGCTCAAGTTTCATTTTTTACAAATTACCTTTTTTCCGCCGTGATTACGCGAACACATACACCTACCCACACACACTCCGTTTTTCCGACACATTATGCCTAAAAAACGCGCTTTACACCTTTTTCTTAAAATTACTTTTTTTTTTGCTCTCTACTCCTTCTCCTTACCCCCGAAACACTTCCTAATCATCTTTTCCGGCAAACTAACCACCAAAATTAGTTAAAAAGCTCCCTAAAGGAGAAAAAAATTCTCTTTTTTTATAATCTATTTCACATTTTCCCTCTCCCCTTACGGAAAAAAACAAAACCACTTACTTTTTTCCCCCTTTTTATCACCGGAAATAGGAAAACCGCAAGGGAAAACGTCCTTTAAAAAAATTTTTTTTTTTTTTTTTTTTTGACTTTTTTCCACCCTACCGCTCCTCGTAATCGGAAAAATTACCACTTACCTTTTTTATTCGAAATTCCGACTTAAAGTGCCCTAAAATGCCGCTAAGCGCGCTCAAGTTTCATTTTTTACAAATTACCTTTTTTCCGCCGTGATTACGCGAACACATACACCTACCCACACACACTCCGTTTTTCCGACACATTATGCCTAAAAAAACGCGCTTTACACCTTTTTCTTAAAATTACTTTTTTTTGCTCTCTACTTCTTCTCCTTACCCCCGAAACACTTCCTAATCATCTTTTCCGGCAAACTAACCACCAAAATTAGTTAAAAAGCTCCCTAAAGGAGAAAAAAAATTCTCTTTTTTTATAATCTATTTCACATTTTCCCTCTCCCCTTACGGAAAAAAACAAAACCACTTACTTTTTTCCCCCTTTTTATCACCGGAAATAGGAAAACCGCAAGGGAAAACATCCTTTAAAAAATTTTTTTTTTTTTTTTGACTTTTTTCCACCCTACCGCTCCTCGTAATCGGAAAAATTACCACTTACCTTTTTTATTCGAAATTCCGACTTAAAGTGCCCTAAAATGCCGCTAAGCGCGCTCAAGTTTCATTTTTTACAAATTACCTTTTTTTCCGCCGTGATTACGCGGACACATACACCTACCCACACACACTCCGTTTTTCCGACACATTATGCCTAAAAAACGCGCTTTACACCTTTTTCTTAAAATTACTTTTTTTTGCTCTCTACTCCTTCTCCTTACCCCCGAAACACTTCCTAATCATCTTTTCCGGCAAACTAACCACCAAAATTAGTTAAAAAGCTCCCTAAAGGAGAAAAAAATTTTCTTTTTTTTATAATCTATTTCACATTTTCCCTCTCCCCTTACGGAAAAAAACAAAACCACTTACTTTTTTCCCCCTTTTTATCACCGGAAATAGGAAAACCGCAAGGGAAAACGTCCTTTAAAAAAATTTTTTTTTTTTTTTTTTGACTTTTTTCCACCCTACCGCTCCTCGTAATCGGAAAAATTACCACTTACCTTTTTTTTCGAAATTCCGACTTAAAGTGCCCTAAAATGCCGCTAAGCGCGCTCAAGTTTCATTTTTTACAAATTACCTTTTTTCCGCCGTGAATACGCGGATACATACACCTACCCACACACACTCCGTTTTTCCGACACATTATGCCTAAAAAACGCGCTTTACACCTTTTTCTTAAAATTACTTTTTTTTGCTCTCTCCTCCTTCTCCTTACCCCCGAAACACTTCCTAATCATCTTTTCCGGCAAACTAACCACCAAAATTAGTTAAAAAGCTCCCTAAAGGAGAAAAAAAATTTTCTTTTTTTTTATAATCTCTTTCACATTTTCCCGCTCCCCTTACGGAAAAAAACAAAACCACTTACTTTTTCCCCCTTTTTATCACCGGAAATAGGAAAACCGCAAGGGAAAACGTCCTTTAAAAAAATTTTTTTTTTGACTTTTTTCCACCCTACCGCTCCTCGTAATCGGAAAAATTACCACTTACCTTTTTTATTCGAAATTCCGACTTAAAGTGCCCTAAAATGCCGCTAAGCGCGCTCAAGTTTCATTTTTTACAAATTACCTTTTTTCCGCCGTGAATACGCGGACACATACACCTACCCACACACACTCCGTTTTTCCGACACATTATGCCTAAAAAACGCGCTTTACACCTTTTTCTTAAAATTACTTTTTTTTGCTCTCTCCTCCTTCTCCTTACCCCCGAAACACTTCCTAATCATCTTTTCCGGCAAACTAACCACCAAAATTAGTTAAAAAGCTCCCTAAAGGAGAAAAAAAATTTTCTTTTTTTTTATAATCTATTTCACATTTCCCTCTCCCCTTACGGAAAAAAACAAAACCACTTACTTTTTTCCCCCTTTTTATCACCGGAAATAGGAAAACCGCAAGGGAAAACGTCCTTTAAAAAATTTTTTTTTTTTTTTTTTTGACTTTTTTCCACCCTACCGCTCCTCGTAATCGGAAAAATTACCACTTACCTTTTTTATTCGAAATTCCGACTTAAAGTGCCCTAAAATGCCGCTAAGCGCGCTCAAGTTTCATTTTTTACAAATTACCTTTTTTCCGCTGTGATTACGCGGACACATACACCTACCCACACACACTCCGTTTTTCCGACACATTATGCCTAAAAAACGCGCTTTACACCTTTTTCTTAAAATTACTTTTTTTTTGCTCTCTACTCCTTCTCCTTACCCCCGAAACACTTCCTAATCATCTTTTCCGGCAAACTAACCACCAAAATTAGTTAAAAAGCTCCCTAAAGGAGAAAAAAAATTTTCTTTTTTTTTATAATCTATTTCACATTTACCTCTCCCCTTACGGAAAAAAACAAAACCACTTACTTTTTCCCCCCTTTTTATCACCGGAAATAGGAAAACCGCAAGGGAAAACGTCCTTTAAAAAATTTTTTTTTTTTTTTTTTTTGACTTTTTTCCACCCTACCGCTCCTCGTAATCGGAAAAATTACCACTTACCTTTTTTATTCGAAATTCCGACTTAAAGTGCCCTAAAATGCCGCTAAGCGCGCTCAAGTTTCATTTTTTACAAATTACCTTTTTTCCGCCGTGATTACGCGGACACATACACCTACCCACACACACTCCGTTTTTCCGACACATTATGCCTAAAAAACGCGCTTTACACCTTTTTCTTAAAATTACTTTTTTTTTGCTCTCTACTCCTTCTCCTTACCCCCGAAACACTTCCTAATCATCTTTTCCGGCAAACTAACCACCAAAATTAGTTAAAAAGCTCCCTAAAGGAGAAAAAAAATTTTCTTTTTTTTTATAATCTATTTCACATTTTCCCTCTCCCCTTACGGAAAAAAACAAAACCACTTACTTTTTCCCCCTTTTTATCACCGGAAATAGGAAAACCGCAAGGGAAAACGTCCTTTAAAAAATTTTTTTTTTTTTTTTTTTTGACTTTTTTCCACCCTACCGCTCCTCGTAATCGGAAAAATTACCACTTACCTTTTTTATTCGAAATTCCGACTTAAAGTGCCCTAAAATGCCGCTAAGCGCGCTCAAGTTTCATTTTTTACAAATTACCTTTTTTCCGCTGTGATTACGCGGACACATACACCTACCCACACACACTCCGTTTTTCCGACACATTATGCCTAAAAAACGCGCTTTACACCTTTTTCTTAAAATTACTTTTTTTTTGCTCTCTACTCCTTCTCCTTACCCCCGAAACACTTCCTAATCATCTTTTCCGGCAAACTAACCACCAAAATTAGTTAAAAAGCTCCCTAAAGGAGAAAAAAAATTTTCTTTTTTTTTTATAATCTATTTCACATTTTCCCTCTCCCCTTACGGAAAAAAACAAAACCACTTACTTTTTCCCCCTTTTTATCACCGGAAATAGGAAAACCGCAAGGGAAAACGTCCTTTAAAAAAAATTTTTTTTTTTTTTTTTTTTTTTGACTTTTTTCCACCCTACCGCTCCTCGTAATCGGAAAAATTACCACTTACCTTTTTTATTCGAAATTCCGACTTAAAGTGCCCTAAAATGCCGCTAAGCGCGCTCAAGTTTCATTTTTTACAAATTACCTTTTTTCCGCCGTGATTACGCGAACACATACACCTACCCACACACACTCCGTTTTTCCGACACATTATGCCTAAAAAAACGCGCTTTACACCTTTTTCTTAAAATTACTTTTTTTTTGCTCTCTACTTCTTCTCCTTACCCCCGAAACACTTCCTAATCATCTTTTCCGGCAAACTAACCACCAAAATTAGTTAAAAAGCTCCCTAAAGGAGAAAAAAAATTTTCTTTTTTTTTATAATCTATTTCACATTTTCTCTCTCCCCTTACGGAAAAAAACAAAACCACTTACTTTTTTCCCCCTTTTTATCACCGGAAATAGGAAAACCGCAAGGGAAAACGTCCTTTAAAAAATTTTTTTTTTTTTTTTTACTTTTTTCCACCCTACCGCTCCTCGTAATCGGAAAAATTACCACTTACCTTTTTTATTCGAAATTCCGACTTAAAGTGCCCTAAAATGCCGCTAAGCGCGCTCAAGTTTCATTTTTTACAAATTACCTTTTTCCCGCTGTGATTACGCGGGCACATACACCTACCCACACACACTCCGTTTTTCCGACACATTATGCCAAAAAAACGCGCTTTACACATTTTTCTTAAAATTACTTTTTTTTGCTCTCTTCTTCTTCTCCTTACACCCGAAACACTTCCTAATCATCTTTTCCGGCAAAGTAACCACCAAAATTAGTTAAAAGCTCCCTAAAGGAGAAAAAAAAATTTCTTTTTTTTATAATCTCTTTCACATTTTCCCTCTACCCTTACGAAAAAAAACAAAACCACTTACTTTTTTCCCCCTTTTTATCACCGGAAATAGGAAAACCGCAAGGGAAAACATCCTTTAAAAATTTTTTTTTTTTTTTTGACTTTTTTCCACCCTACCGCTCCTCGTAATCGGAAAAATTACCACCTACCTTTTTTTTTCGAAATTCCGACTTAAAGTGCCCTAAAATGCCGCTAAGCGCGCTCAAGTTTCATTTTTTACAAATTACCTTTTTTCCGCCGTGATTACGCGAACACATACACCTACCACACCTACTCCGTTTTTCCGACACATTATGCCTAAAAAACGCGCTTTACACCTTTTTCTTAAAATTACTTTTTTTTGCTCTCTACTCCTTCTCCTTACCCCCGAAACACTTCCTAATCATCTTTTCCGGCAAACTAACCACCAAAATTAGTTAAAAAGCTCCCTAAAGGAGAAAAAAAATTTTCTTTTTTTTTATAATCTATTTCACATTTTCCCTCTCCCCTTACGGAAAAAAACAAAACCACTTACTTTTTCCCCCCTTTTTTATCACCGGAAATAGGAAAACCGCAAGGGAAAACGTCCTTTAAAAAAAATTTTTTTTTTTTTTTTTTTTTTTGACTTTTTTCCACCCTACCGCTCCTCGTAATCGGAAAAATTACCACTTACCTTTTTTATTCGAAATTCCGACTTAAAGTGCCCTAAAATGCCGCTAAGCGCGCTCAAGTTTCATTTTTTACAAATTACCTTTTTTCCGCCGTGATTACGCGAACACATACACCTACCCACACACACTCCGTTTTTCCGACACATTATGCCTAAAAACGCGCTTTACACCTTTTTCTTAAAATTACTTTTTTTTGCTCTCTACTCCTTCTCCTTACCCCCGAAACACTTCCTAATCATCTTTTCCGGCAAACTAACCACCAAAATTAGTTAAAAAGCTCCCTAAAGGAGAAAAAAAATTTTCTTTTTTTTTATAATCTATTTCACATTTTCCCTCTCCCCTTACGGAAAAAAACAAAACCACTTACTTTTTCCCCCTTTTTATCACCGGAAATAGGAAAACCGCAAGCGAAAACGTCCTTTAAAAAAAATTTTTTTTTTTTTTTTTTTTTGACTTTTTTCCACCCTACCGCTCCTCGTAATCGGAAAAATTACCACTTACCTTTTTTATTCGAAATTCCGACTTAAAGTGCCCTAAAATGCCGCTAAGCGCGCTCAAGTTTCATTTTTTACAAATTACCTTTTTTCCGCCGTGATTACGCGAACACATACACCTACCCACACACACTCCGTTTTTCCGACACATTATGCCTAAAAAAACGCGCTTTACACCTTTTTCTTAAAATTACTTTATTTGCTCTCTACTCCTTCTCCTTACCCACGAAACACTTCCTAATCATTTTTTCCGTCAAAATAAACACAAAAAATATTGAAAAAGCTCCCTAAAGGAGAAAAAAAAATTTCTTTTTTTTTATAATCTATTTCCCCTTTTTTACTCTCCCCTGACGGAAAAAAAAAACCACTTACTTTTTTCCCCCTTTTTATCACCGGAAATAGGAAAACCGCAAGGGAAAACGTCCTTTAAAAAAATTTTTTTTTTTTTTTTGACTTTTTTCCACCCTACCGCTGCTCGTAATCGGAAAAATTACCACTTTCCTTTTTTTTTCGAAATTCCGACTTAAAGTGCCCTAAAATGCCGCTAAGCGCGCTCAAGTTTCATTTTTTACAAATTACCTTTTTTCCGCTGTGATTACGCGGACACATACACCTACCCACACACACTCCGTTTTTCCGACACATTATGCCTAAAAAACGCGCTTTACACCTTTTTCTTAAAATTACTTTTTTTTTGCTCTCTACTCCTTCTCCTTACCCCCGAAACACTTCCTAATCATCTTTTCCGGCAAACTAACCACCAAAATTAGTTAAAAAGCTCCCTAAAGGAGAAAAAAAAAATTTCTTTTTTTTTATAATCTATTTCACATTTTCCCTCTCCCCTTACGGAAAAAAACAAAACCACTTACTTTTTCCCCCCTTTTTATCACCGGAAATAGGAAAACCGCAAGGGAAAACGTCCTTTAAAAAAAATTTTTTTTATTTTTTTTTTTTGACTTTTTTCCACCCTACCGCTCCTCGTAATCGGAAAAATTACCACTTACCTTTTTTTTCAAAATTCCGACTTAAAGGGCCCTAAAATGCCGCTAAGCGCGCTCAAGTTTCATTTTTTACAAATTACCTTTTTTCCGCCGTGATTACGCGAACACATACACCTACCCACACACACTCCGTTTTTCCGACACATTATGCCTAAAAAAACGCGCTTTACACCTTTTTCTTAAAATTACTTTTTTTTGCTCTCTACTTCTTCTCCTTACCCCCGAAACACTTCCTAATCATCTTTTCCGGCAAACTAACCACCAAAATTAGTTAAAAAGCTCCCTAAAGGAGAAAAAAATTCTCTTTTTTTTATAATCTATTTCACATTTTCCCTCTCCCCTTACGGAAAAAAACAAAACCACTTACTTTTACCCCCTTTTTATCACCGTAAATAGGAAACCGCAAGCGAAAACGTCCTTGTATAAAAATTTTTTTCTTTTTTTTTTTTTGAATTTTTTGTACCCTACCGCTCTTCGTAATCATAAAAATTACTACTTACCTTTTTTTTCGAAATTCCGACTTAAAGTGCCCTAAAATGCCGCTAAGCGCGCTCAAGTTTCATTTTTTACAAATTACCTTTTTTCCGCCGTGAATACGCGGACACATACACCTACCCACACACACTCCGTTTTTCCGACACATTATGCCTAAAAAACGCGCTTTACACCTTTTTCTTAAAACTACTTTTTTTTGCTCTCTCCTCCTTCTCCTTACCCCCGAAACACTTCCTAATCATCTTTTCCGGCAAACTAACCACCAAAACTAGTTAAAAAGCTCCCTAAAGGAGAAAAAAAATTTTCTTTTTTTTTATAATCTATTTCCCCTTTTTTACTCTTCCCTTAGGGAAAAAAACAAAACCACTTACTTTTTTCCCCCTTTTTATCACCGGAAATAGGAAAACCGCAAGGGAAGACGTCCCATAAAAAAATTTTTTTTTTTTTTTTTTTTTTGGACTTTTTTGCACCCTACCGCTCCTCGTAATCGGAAAAATTACCACTTACCTTTTTTATTCGAAATTCCGACTTAAAGTGCCCTAAAATGCCGCTAAGCGCGCTCAAGTTTCATTTTTTACAAATTACCTTTTTTCCGCTGTGATTACGCGGACACATACACCTACCCACACACACTCCGTTTTTCCGACACATTATGCCTAAAAAACGCGCTTTACACCTTTTTCTTAAAATTACTTTTTTTTGCTCTCTACTCCTTCTCCTTACCCCCGAAACACTTCCTAATCATCTTTTCCGGCAAACTAACCACCAAAATTAGTTAAAAAGCTCCCTAAAGGAGAAAAAAAAATTTTCTTTTTTTTATAATCTATTTCACATTTTCCCTCTCCCCTTACGGAAAAAAACAAAACCACTTACTTTTTTCCCCCTTTTTATCACCGGAAATAGGAAAACCGCAAGGGAAAACATCCTTTAAAAAATTTTTTTTTTTTTTTTTTTGACTTTTTCCACCCTACCGCTCCTCGTAATCGGAAAAATTACCACTTACCTTTTTTATTCGAAATTCCGACTTAAAGTGCCCTAAAATGCCGCTAAGCGCGCTCAAGTTTCATTTTTTACAAATTACCTTTTTTTCCGCTGTGATTACGCGGACACATACACCTACCCACACACACTCCGTTTTTCCGACACATTATGCCTAAAAAACGCGCTTTACACCTTTTTCTTAAAATTACTTTTTTTTTGCTCTCTACTCCTTCTCCTTACCCCCGAAACACTTCCTAATCATCTTTTCCGGCAAACTAACCACCAAAATTAGTTAAAAAGCTCCCTAAAGGAGAAAAAAAAATTTCTTTTTTTTTATAATCTATTTCACATTTTCCCTCTCCCCTTACGGAAAAAAACAAAACCACTTACTTTTTCCCCCTTTTTATCACCGGATATAGGAAAACCGGAAGAGAAAACGTCCTTTAAAAAATTTTTTTTTTTTTTTTTTTTGACTTTTTTCCACCCTACCGCTCCTCGTAATCGGAAAAATTACCACTTACCTTTTTTATTCGAAATTCCGACTTAAAGTGCCCTAAAATGCCGCTAAGCGCGCTCAAGTTTCATTTTTTACAAATTACCTTTTTTCCGCCGTGAATACGCGGACACATACACCTACCCACACACACTCCGTTTTTCCGACACATTATGCCTAAAAAACGCGCTTTACACCTTTTTCTTAAAATTACTTTTTTTTGCTCTCTCCTCCTTCTCCTTACCCCCGAAACACTTCCTAATCATCTTTTCCGGCAAACTAACCACCAAAATTAGTTAAAAAGCTCCCTAAAGGAGAAAAAAATTTTCTTTTTTTATAATCTATTTCACATTTTCCCTCTCCTTACGGAAAAAAACAAAACCACTTACTTTTTCCCCCTTTTTTATCACCGGAAATAGGAAAACCGCAAGGGAAAACGTCCTTTAAAAAATTTTCTTTTTTTTTTTTTTTTAATTTTTTCACCCTACCGCTCCTCGTAATCGGATAAATTACCCATTACCTTTTTTTTTCGAAATTCCTACTTAAAGTGCCCTTAAATGCCGCTAAGCGCGCTCAAGTTTCATTTTTTACAAATTAACTTTTTTTCCGCCGTGATTACGCGGACACATACACCTACCCACACACACTCCGTTTTTCCGACACATTATGCCTAAAAAACGCGCTTTACACCTTTTTCTTAAAATTACTTTTTTTTGCTCTCTCCTCCTTCTCCTTACCCCCGAAACACTTCCTAATCATCTTTTCCGGCAAACTAACCACCAAAATTAGTTAAAAAGCTCCCTAAAGGAGAAAAAAAATTTTTTTTTTTATAATCTATTTCACATTTTCCCTCTCCCCTTACGGAAAAAAACAAAACCACTTACTTTTTCCCCCTTTTTATCACCGGAAATAGGAAAACCGCAAGGGAAAACATCCTTTAAAAAAATTTTTTTTTTTTTTTTTTTTTTGACTTTTTTCCACCCTACCGCTCCTCGTAATCGGAAAAATTACCACTTACCTTTTTTATTCGAAATTCCGACTTAAAGTGCCCTAAAATGCCGCTAAGCGCGCTCAAGTTTCATTTTTTACAAATTACCTTTTTTCCGCTGTGATTACGCGGACACATACACCTACCCACACACACTCCGTTTTTCCGACACATTATGCCTAAAAAACGCGCTTTACACCTTTTTCTTAAAATTACTTTTTTTCCTCTCTCCTCCTTCTCCTTACCCCCGAAACACTTCCTAATCATCTTTTCCGTCAAACTAAGCACCAATAATCGTTTAAAAAGCTCCCTAAAAGAGAAAAAAAAATTTTCTTTTTTTTTATAATCTATTTCACATTTTCCTCTCCCCTTACGGAAAAAAACAAAAACACTTACTTTTTCCCCCCTTTTTATCACCGGAAATAGGAAAACCGCAAGGGAAAACGTCCTTTAAAAAATTTTTTTTTTTTTTTTTTTGACTTTTTTCCACCCTACCGCTCCTCGTAATCGGAAAAATTACCACTTACCTTTTTTTTTCGAAATTCCGACTTAAAGTGCCCTAAAATGCCGCTAAGCGCGCTCAAGTTTCATTTTTTACAAATTACCTTTTTTCCGCCGTGATTACGCGAACACATACACCTACCCACACACACTCCGTTTTTCCGACACATTATGCCTAAAAAACGCGCTTTACACCTTTTTCTTAAAATTACTTTTTTTTTGCTCTCTACTCCTTCTCCTTACCCCCGAAACACTTCCTAATCATCTTTTCCGGCAAACTAACCACCAAAATTAGTTAAAAAACTCCCTAAAGGAGAAAAAAAATTTTCTTTTTTTTTTATAATCTATTTCACATTTTCCCTCTCCTCTTACGGAAAAAAACAAAACCACTTACTTTTTTCCCCCTTTTTATCACCGGAAATAGGAAAACCGCAAGGGAAAACGTCCTTTAAAAAAATTTTTTTTTTTTTTTTTGACTTTTTTCCACCCTACCGCTCCTCGTAATCGGAAAAATTACCACTTACCTTTTTTTTCGAAATTCCGACTTAAAGTGCCCTAAAATGCCGCTAAGCGCGCTCAAGTTTCATTTTTTACAAATTACCTTTTTTCCGCCGTGATTACGCGGACACATACACCTACCCACACACACTCCGTTTTTCCGACACATTATGCCTAAAAAACGCGCTTTACACCTTTTTCTTAAAATTACTTTTTTTTGCTCTCTACTCCTTCTCCTTACCCCCGAAACACTTCCTAATCATCTTTTCCGGCAAACTAACCACCAAAATTAGTTAAAAAGCTCCCTAAAGGAGAAAAAAATTTTCTTTTTTTTTATAATCTATTTCACATTTTCCCTCTCCCCTTACGGAAAAAAACAAAACCACTTACTTTTTCCCCCTTTTTATCACCGGAAATAGGAAAACCGCAAGGGAAAACATCCTTTAAAAATTTTTTTTTTTTTTTTTTTTTTTTTGAATTTTTTCCACCCAACCGCTCCACGTAATCGGAAAAATTACCACTTACCTTTTTTTCGAAATTCCGACTTAAAGTGCCCTAAAATGCCGCTAAGCGCGCTCAAGTTTCATTTTTTACAAATTACCTTTTTTCCGCCGTGATTACGCGAACACATACACCTACCCACACACACTCCGTTTTTCCGACACATTATGCCTAAAAAAACGCGCTTTACACCTTTTTCTTAAAATTACTTTTTTTTCCTCTCTACTTCTTCTCCTTACCCCCGAAACACTTCCTAATCATCTTTTCCGGCAAACTAACCACCAAAATTAGTTAAAAAGCTCCCTAAAGGAGAAAAAAAATTCTCTTTTTTTTATAATCTATTTCACATTTTCCCTCTCCCCTTACGGAAAAAAAAAACCACTTACTTTTTTCCCCCTTTTTATCACCGGAAATAGGAAAACCGCAAGGGAAAACGTCCTTTAAAAATTTTTTTTTTTTTTATTGACTTTTTTCCACCCTACCGCTCCTCGTAATCGGAAAAATTACCACTTACCTTTTTTATTCGAAATTCCGACTTAAAGTGCCCTAAAATGCCGCTAAGCGCGCTCAAGTTTCATTTTTTACAAATTACCTTTTTTCCGCCGTGATTACGCGGACACATACACCTACCCACACACACTCCGTTTTTCCGACACATTATGCCTAAAAAACGCGCTTTACACCTTTTTCTTAAAATTACTTTTTTTTGCTCTCTCCTCCTTCTCCTTACCCCCGAAACACTTCCTAATCATCTTTTCCGGCAAACTAACCACCAAAATTAGTTAAAAAGCTCCCTAATAGAGAAAAAAATTTTTCTTTTTTTTTATAATCTATTTCACATTTTCCCTCTCCCCTTACGGAAAAAAACAAAACCACTTACTTTTTCCCCCTTTTTATCACCGGAAATAGGAAAACCGCAAGGGAAAACGTCCTTTAAAAAATTTTTTTTTTTTTTTTTTTTTTGACTTTTTTCCACCCTACCGCTCCTCGTAATCGGAAAAATTACCACTTACCTTTTTTATTCGAAATTCCGACTTAAAGTGCCCTAAAATGCCGCTAAGCGCGCTCAAGTTTCATTTTTTACAAATTACCTTTTTTCCGCCGTGATTACGCGGACACATACACCTACCCACACACACTCCGTTTTTCCGACACATTATGCCTAAAAAACGCGCTTAACACCTTTTTCTTAAAATTACTTTTTTTTGCTCTCTACTCCTTCTCCTTACCCCCGAAACACTTCCTAATCATCTTTTCCGGCAAACTAACCACCAAAATTAGTTCAAAAACCCCCTAAAGGAGAAAAAAAACTTTCTTTTTTTTTATAATCTATTTCACATTTTCCCTCGACCATACGGGAAAAAAACAAAACCACTTACTTTTTTCCCCCTTTTTATCATCGGAAATAGGAAAACCGCAAGGGAAAACGTCGTTTAAAAAAATTTTTTTTTTTTAATTTTTTTTTTTGACTTTTTTCCACCCTACCGCTCCTCGTAATCGGAAAAATTACCACTTACCTTTTTTTTCAAAATTCCGACTTAAAGTGCCCTAAAATGCCGCTAAGCGCGCTCAAGTTTCATTTTTTACAAATTACCTTTTTTCCGCCGTGATTACGCGGACACATACACCTACCCACACACACTCCGTTTTTCCGACACATTATGCCTAAAAAACGCGCTTTACACCTTTTTCTTAAAATTACTTTTTTTTGCTCTCTACTCCTTCTCCTTACCCCCGAAACACTTCCTAATCATCTTTTCCGGCAAACTAACCACCAAAATTAGTTAAAAAGCTCCCTAAAGGAGAAAAAAAAATTTTCTTTTTTTTATAATCTATTTCACATTTTCCCTCTCCCCTTACGGAAAAAAACAAAACCACTTACTTTTTCCCCCTTTTTATCACCGGAAATAGGAAAACCGCAAGGGAAAACGTCCTTTAAAAATTTTTTTTTTTTTTTTTTTGACTTTTTTCCACCCTACCGCTCCTCGTAATCGGAAAAATTACCACTTACCTTTTTTATTCGAAATTCCGACTTAAAGTGCCCTAAAATGCCGCTAAGCGCGCTCAAGTTTCATTTTTTACAAATTACCTTTTTTCCGCCGTGATTACGCGGACACATACACCTACCCACACACACTCCGTTTTTCCGACCAATAATGCCTAAAAAACGCACCTAACATCTTTTTCTTAAAATTATTTTTTTTCCTCTCTACTCCTTCTCCTTACCCTCGAAACACTTCCTAATCTTTTCCGGCAAACTAACCACCAAAAATAGTTAAAAAGCTCCGTAAAGGAGAAAAAAAAATTTTCTTTTTTTTTATAATCTTTTTCACTTTTTCGCTCTAACCTTACGGAAAAAAACAAAACCACTTACTTTTTCCCCCTTTTTAACACCGGAAATAGGAAAACCGCAAGGGAAAACATCCTTTAAAAAAATTTTTTTTTTTTTTTTTTTTTTTTTGACTTTTTTCCACCCTACCGCTCCTCGTAAT
Source organism: Elysia crispata (assembly GCA_033675545.1). Lineage (NCBI taxonomy): Eukaryota > Metazoa > Mollusca > Gastropoda > Plakobranchidae > Elysia > Elysia crispata. Next base: position 5,449 of record JAWDGP010007184.1, on the reverse strand, counting down.
CGGAAAAATTACCACTTACCTTTTTTATTCGAAATTCCGACTTAAAGTGCCCTAAAATGCCGCTAAGCGCGCTCAAGTTTCATTTTTTACAAATTACCTTTTTTCCGCCGTGATTACGCGAACACATACACCTACCCACACACACTCCGTTTTTCCGACACATTATGCCTAAAAAACGCGCTTTACACCTTTTTCTTAAAATTACTTTTTTTTTTGCTCTCTACTCCTTCTCCTTACCCCCGAAACACTTCCTAATCATCTTTTCCGGCAAACTAACCACCAAAATTAGTTAAAAAGCTCTTGCCACGGCTGTTAAAGAGCGGCATTTTAGTTTGCCCGCCGCATCCGTGAAGCTAGATTGTAACCCGATCGGGTCATGGGGTCAACTACCCCTGCAGAACGGGGATTCCCCCTTTCCTCGCAACTTTAGATTTTAGATCTAATTTTCACACTAAAACAATGGAGAATTTTGAAGTTTATGCATGAAACGAAGAACTATAAAAATCATATAATTTGTTACATCTATATTTCAGCGATACGAGGATATATTTTTCCCCCTTCTTTTCGTTTAATTGATGGAGCGCATGAGCGTTTTAATAAGTACATGGAATCTGGAATAATCATAAGGTGGTGACGTTTTTTACGGGACATTTATGAAAAAGTGAAACAATTTTTTGGGGATGAAATTTTTACAGCGCATACTTACATATGTTGAACTTAACACCCACTAAAGGGCAAGCTAGCGAAGAGTTCTCCGTTTCCAAGTTATGCGGGCTTGAGTTATGAGAGTCCACTTCAAGCAGCGCTGGCATTACGGCGTTTTGATATAAAAAATAATAAATCTAAACAACGATAGAACATCGTAGATCAAGCTAAAGAGCGTACGACATATATGAGGGAGGGGCCTGGTGTTAGCTTTTAACAAAACTAAAAACATGCATTTAAAGACGAAAATGAAACTTATGAAGGACAGCATTAAGCCTTCCTGCAAGTAAGTCTTATGTTTACTTTGCCTTACGTTCTTCTCGTACGGCAGGGCGTGTGCCTAGAGCCTCTCTCTCTCTCTCTCTCTCTCTCTCTCATATTCAATTTCTCTCTCTCTCTCTATCTTATCTCTCCTCTCTCTCTCTGTCTGTCTGTCTTTCTGTCTGTAATATTTTCAGCGTTTTTATAATAACTTTCAAAACCTCTGACGCCTAAGTGCTTTGAGTTTAGTTCACGAGAATATTAAAACGCATATTGTAAAAATCTTTTTTTTTTTTTTGGTTTTTTTTTTGTTATTGGAATGATTGTGAACACAAAAAGTTAGTAACGGGCCGTTGATAAAGTCCGCACAGAGAAACTTTCGATTGTTTCCTCTATCTGTTACTTAACGATCTATCACAACAAGATCAGCAAACTTCATGGAGCTTTGAAGAAAATTCAGATTGTAAGTGCTGCTTCATATTTAACAGTGTTGGTTTGAGGCTTCTAAGGTAGATCCATAGTGCAGAGTGTCATTTTACGGGTAGTTCGTGCAGACTCTCGAGCGTGTGGAATTATTTAAAAAATCATATAAAAACACTGGAAAACTCTTCGCACTTGAAACTTTCACAAGTTCTTTTTATATAAATCTTTAAATATCGGGAAATAATTTTTAAGCGATAAAATTACTTCACTTTTGAAATATTCCTAATAATCTGAGGTGTTATGAAAATCAAGACTTTTTTCGTTCTTTGCCGGGGAAGTATGAAGATTCACCTGCACCACCTAAACACTTCATAATTGAGAGAAAAAAATATAGCGCGTCCAGGACAATTTCAGCTTTAAAATGATTATTTGTTTGATATACTTAATGTTACCGAGCGACGATTTATACGATGCAAAAACAAGTAAAAAATCCGAAAATTAGATTTATCAGCGGTGCACCGTCATGCACGTAAGCACACGCGGTTGTAGCCTGCCTGACAGGTGATTGATCACCGGATCTGCCTACTGACTGCGGGCGTCACAAGCAGGGCCTGGAAGCAAACTAAGTTGCCTTTTTTGGTCTTGTTTTAACAGCCGTAGAGCGGTATTTTTAAGGCACTTTAAGAATCGGAATTTCGAAAAAAAAGATAGATTGATAATTTTTGCGATTATGAGGAGCGGTGCGATTCTAAAAAAAGTAAAAAAAAAAAAAACAAAGAAAAAAATTTTTTATGGGACGTTTTGCCTGCAGTTTTTCTCTTTCCGGTGATAAAAAGGGCGGAAAAAGGTAAATTGGTTTTTTTTTTTCCGTAAAGGGGAGAGGGAAAATGTGAAATAAATTATAAAAAAAGAAAAATTTTTTCTCTCCTTTGCAAAGCTTTTTCACTTATTTTTTTTGGTCGTTACTTTTGCCGGAAAAGATGATTAGGGAAGTGTTTTGGGGGTAAGGAGAAGGAGTAGAGAGCAAAAAAAAAAAGTAATTTTTATGAAAAAGGTGTTAAGCGCATTTTTTTAGGCATTATAGGTCGGAAAAACGGAGTGTGTTTGGGAAGGTGTATGTGTTTGCGTAATGACGGCGGGAAAAAGATGAGAATTTTGCAAAAAAGGAAACTTGAACAGGCTTAGCGGCAATTTGGGGCGCACTTTTTAAATCGGAATTTCGAAAAAGAAGGTAAGTGGTAATTTTTCCGATTACGAGGAGCGGTGGGGTGCAAAAAAGTGAAAATGAAAAAAATTTTTATGGGTCGCGTTTTTCCTTACGGTTTTCCTATTTCCAGTTGATAAAGGGCGGAAAAAGTAAGTAGTTTTGTTTTTTTCCGTAAGGGAGAGGGAAAATGTGAAATAAATTAAAAAAAAACGAAAATTTTTTTTCTTCTTTAGTGGAAGCTTTTTTTACTAGTTTTTGGTAGTAGTTAGTTTGCCGGAAAAAGATGATTAGGAAGTGTTTCAGGGGTAAGGAGAAGGAGTAGAGAGCCAAAAAAAAGTAATTTTAAGAAGAAGGTGTTAAGCGCGTTTTTTAGGCGTTATGGGTAGGAAAAACGGAGTGTGTTTGGGAAGGTGTATGTGTTCGCGTAATCACGGCGGGAAAAAGGTAATTTGTAAAAAATGAAACTTGAGCGCGCTTAGCGGTATTTTAGGGCACTTTAAGTCGGAATTTCGAAAAAAAGGTAGGTTTTAATTTTTCCGATTACGAGGCGCGGTAAGATGCAAAAAAGTAAAAAAAAAAAGAAGAAAAAAAATTTTTTTCTACGACGTTTTCCCTTCCGGTTTTCCTATTTCCGGTGATAAAAAGAGCGGAAAAAGTAAGTGGTTTTGTTTTTTTCCGGAATGGGAGAGTGAAAATGTGAAATAAATTTAAAAAAAAAACAAAATATTTTTTCTCCTTTAGGGAGCTTTTTTACCATTTTTGGTCGTTAGTTTGCCGGAAAAGATGATTAGGAAGTGTTTGGGGGGTAACGAGAAGGAATAGAGAGGAAGAAAAAAGTAATTTTAAGAAAAAGGTGTTAAGCGCCTTTTTTAGGCATTATGGGTCGGAAAAACGCAGTGTGTGTGGGTAGGTGTATGTGTTCGCGTAATCACGGGGGGAAAAAGGTAATTTGAAAAAAATGAAACTTGCGACCCCTTAGCGTCAGTTTTGGGCAGTTTAAGTCGGAATTTGGAAAAAAAAGGTAAGTGGTAATTTTTCCGATTACGAGGAGCGGTAGGGTGGAAAAAAGTCAAAAAAAAAATTCTTTTTATGGGACGATTTCCCTTGCGATTTTCCTATTTCCGGTGATAAAAAGGGCGGAAAAAGAAAGTGGTTTTTTTTTTTTTCCGTAGGGGAAGAGGGAAAATGTGAAATAAATTGAAAAAAAAACGAAAATTTTTTTGTCTGCTTTAGGGAGCTTTTCCACTATTTTTGGTAGTTAGTTTGCCGGAAAAGATGATTAGGAAGTGTTTCGGGGGTAAGGAAAAGGAGCAGAGAGAGCAAAAAACAAAAAATAATTTTTAAAGAAAAAAGGTGTTAAGCGCGTTTTTAGGCATTATGGCGGTAGGAAAAACGGAGTGTGTTTGGGTAGGTGTATGTGTTGGCGTAATCACGGCGGAAAAAAAAGGGAATTTTGTAAAAAATAAAACTTGGTAGCGCTTAGCGGCATTTTTAGGAGCACTTTCTTGAGTGGGAATTTGGAAAAAAAGGTAGGTGGTAATTTTTCCGATTACGAGGAGCGGTAGGGTGCAAAAAAGTCAAAAAAAAAAGAAGAAAAAAAGAATTTTTATGGGACGTTTTAAATTGTAGTTTTCCTATTTCCGGTGATAAAAAGGGCGGAAAAAGTAAGTGGTTTTATTTCTTTCCGTAACGGGAGAGGGAAAATGTGAAATGATTTTAAAAAAAAAAGAAAATTTATTTTTGTCTTTTAGGGAGCTTTTTTGACCATTTTTGGTCGTTAGTTTGCCGGAAGAGATGGTTAAGAAGTGTTTGGGGGGTGAGGAGAAGGAGTAGAGAGCAAAAAAAGTAATTTTAAGAAAAAGGTGTTAAGCGCGTTTTTTAGGCATTATGGGTAGGAAAAACGGAGTGTGTTTGGGTAGGTGTATGTGTTGGCGTAATCACGGCGGAAAAAAGGTAATTTGTAAAAAATTAAACTTGAGCGCGCTTAGCGGCTTTTTAGGGCACTTTAAGTCGGAATTTAGAAAAAAAAAGAAAGTGGTAATTTTTGCGATTATGAGGAGCGGTACGATGCAAAAAAGTAAAAAAAAAACCAAGAAAAAAAAATTTTTGATGCGGACATTTTTCCTTGCGGTTTTTCTATTTCAGGTGATAAAAGAGGGCGGAAAAAGTAAGTGTTTTTTTTTTTCAGCCAGGGGAGAGGGAAAATGTGAAATAAATTATAAAAAAATTTTTTTTTCGTTTTACGAAGCTTTTTCACTAGTTTTTGGTCGTTACTTTGCCGGAAAAGATGATTAGGAAGTGTTTCGGGGGTAAGGAGAAGGAGTAGAGAGCAAAAAAAAGTAATTTTAAGAAAAAAGGGGTGTTAAGCGCGTTTTGGGCATTATGGGTCGGAAAAACGGAGTGTGTTTGGGAAGGTGTATGTGTTCGCGTAATGACGGCGGGAAAAAGGTAATTTGTAAAAATATAGAAACTTGAACGGGCTTGGCGGCAATAAATTTAGGGCACTTTAAATCGGAATTTCGAAAAAAGAAGGTAAGTGGTAATTTTTCCGATTACGAGGAGCGTGGTAGTAAGTGCAACAAAATTGAAAGTGAGAAAAAAAATTTTTATGGGTCGTTTCCCTTGCGGTTTTCCTATTTCCGTTGATAAAAAAGGGGCGGAAAAAGTAAGTGGTTTTGTTTTTTTCCGTAAGGGGAGAGGGAAAATGTGAAATAAATTAAAAAAAAAACGAAAATTTTTTTTTCTTCTTTAGTGAGCTTTTTTTACTATTTTTGGTTGTTAGTTTCCCGGAAAAGATGATTAGGAAGTGTTTCAGGGGTAAGGAGAAGGAGTAGAGAGCCAAAAAAAGTAATT
>JAWDGP010007183.1:62500-137500 GCA_033675545.1 Elysia crispata | reverse complement strand
GCGGGAGAGAGAGAGAGAGTGAGAGAGAGAGAGAAAGAGAGAGAGAGAGAGAGAGAGAGAGAGAGAGAGAGAGAGAGAGAGAGAGAGAGAGAGAGAGAGAGAGAGAGAGAGAGAGAGAGAGAGAGAGAGAGAGAGAGACAGACAGACAGACAGACAGACAGAGAGACAGAGAGATAGACAGAGAAACATAATGATACCTTAACTCTCTATAGACTGCAGAAGTGCAAGCCCAGTGATCTTCCTCTGCCCCTAGTCGCTGCTCTCTGGCTTTAGGCCTCGACAGTCACTGAACTAAATTGTTTGACCCAATTGCTCTCGCTTGTCTGCTCCACCAGGCCAGACAGTGTTGCATGCCGGGTCGAACGCTTGGGGGAAAAAAATCAGATTCTAGAATGACCCTGGTCAACTCCGGTCAGGATCAGTTCTGTGGGTGGAAAACCCGAATGTCTCTGTGTGATAGAGCCCGTACAGCCAGGAAAGGACAATCTTCTCTAACAACTCTAGGCTTGTCTGACTCCGTTACACTGTCCTGTTATGTAAAACATCGTGGATTACGATGACAAGGTCCTCCTTGTGCTCTTTAAGTGCATTGATTATTATTATTATAATTATTGGAAATTCTGATAAAAATGTCACACGTCGATCTTTGTATGGGGACGAAGTGGGAATTGTTGAGAGCGAAAAAAAAAAAAAAAAAAAAAAAAAGGAGGGAAAACCGGAGGACAATGGTAACAAACAAAATAGCAGTGTTTGTGTTAGCACAGAATATTTACATATACAGGACTCAGCATGAAGGAGGTGAAAGCCCCTGCTTACGATAAACCATGGCGGTCAGAGTTTAAGAGACAGATCCACTGGCTTTAGAAATTAAGAGGAAAGAGTAAGAGTCATTGACTGAGGTTCAGAAGTTAAGATATGAGATTAAGAGATACACACACTGGGCTTAGAAAACTAAGAGTTAATAACGGGAGACATATCTAGGGTTTAAATTTTAATTTATGAGATAGCAAAAGAAAGTTTTGTTGTTGGTTTGTTTGTTTATTATGGTTTTTTTTTTCCTTTTTATTTGTTTCGTTGGTTGTGTGTTTTTTTCTTCATTTTTGTTTGTGTATCCCATGTTTATGAGTGTACATGTTATGAAGGTTGGTTTGTTATGTACTCTATGTTTTTATATATTATGGTTTGTTGAGCACTGCAATCATGTAATCAGATATTAAGACGCAAAGGTATTATAATGAATGCAAGAGATTTCTGTATTTTCACCAAACCTGATATCCCTCATAAAAAGCAAACCTAAAAAGACATGAGGATTATAAAAAACGAAACAAAATACTCCACATAAAGAGTTATTCAGCTAATGGCTTTAGACATTGCACGAGTCCTCAAATAAAAATATCGCTGAAAAATCGACTAAAAAAAAAAAAGAACAATTACCATTCTATCCCAACACTCCATCCAAGACGATAAAGATTCCGGAATCACTCAATCACTAAAGACTAGGAAAATCTAGCGTCCTCGGCACTCAATCCTCGGGTCTAAATTCTAAAGTTTCCGCTCTGACCAGATCCGCCTTGACCACACTGTAAGTGGCCGGGCCGGTAATGACCAGCCGGAGTCAACCCGGCGCGATGCGGTAACCGCAAGCCGCACCAACTTGCTCTGTTCTCTTCCCCCTTCTTGCGGTTATTTTCGGACGACCCGATCGGGGGTTATTAGTTCCTAATGGCGACGCCGATTTGTCTTGTTTTGCGGGTTCCTGCGTAGTTTCTCTGCGGCGGGTTACGGGAACGATCGCGACACGGGTTTTGGGCTGGTGGTGCTCCATCTTCCACTCTCGGTCAGTCAGGGGCTAGATCTAGATCTATCTAAAAGAGTTGGAATTCGGGCTCTTATCCCATGGCATAAAGAGCAGCATACAGTCAACTGTTTTATCTTATCTTTTTTTAACACTATTGACGCAGATGTAGGTTTGGGTCCGTAACTTAGTTGGAGGCTAACCTTGGACAGAACCAGAGTGAAATGTTGGGGGCCGAGGAATATTGTTTCTCCTTAATATGAATATCTTGTTCTCGCACTCCCTAGTATCCGGTGCTAGAGTCTCTGCAAGCTTTCCCTCTACAAGACTGCTGGGGTTTTTTTTGTTTTACAGAAAGTCCCTAAGAATAAGAACAGTTGAAAGAGATCCATTCGAACTGGGTTAAGACCTAAAGCTGGAGTTTATAGAAAAGCACTAGATTCTTACCGATGCCATATCTATCACCAGTCTCCTACAGAAAGTCCCTTAGAACAATCGAAGAGAGATCCGTTAGAACTGGGTTCAGACCTAAAGCTGGAGTTTATAGAAAAGCACTAGATTCTTACCGATGCCATATCTATCCCCAGTCTCCATTAAAATTCTCACCTCTTGATCAGATTAACTGGATCTTCCAACTTGGCACCGGCTGACAAACTTTTTCTCTACCCCCCCCCCCCCACCTCTCTCTCTCTCTTTCTCTCTCTCTCTCTCTCTCTCTCTCTCTCTCTCTCTCTCTCTCTCTCTCTCTCTCTCTCACTTCCCCCCACCCCCCTCTCAAGAGGTTGTAATTACATTAAGAAAAATATGTAGTCTTATGGGAGCAGTCGCCAAAATATCTTGGGGAATTTTTATTCAAACTCTTTGGCTGAAATTTTTTAATAATATTATCTGTCTATCACTCTTAGGCTCTCTCTCTCTCTCTCTCTCTCTCTCTCTCTCTCTCTCTCTCTCTCTCTCTCTCTCTCTCTCTCTCTCTCTCTCTCAACACTTTCTGTGCCTTTCCTCTCTTTCCAATACTCTATATATCCCTTTCGTTTGACTCAATCCTCCCCCCCCCCCTCCTCCAGAAATCCTCATCTTCCCACTCCCCCTTCCTTCTGGAATGAACTTATTAAATCTTCTACGCCTTAACATTCAGGGAAGATCCAGACACGGAAAACACTAATGCTAAAGACGACCCCGCCACAGTAAAAAAAACCGCGGTTAAGACCAAACCTTAGGCTGCCTCATCTCTAATCTAGACAAATCCAGATCTCACGACTGAAGAATTACCGCCCCTGAGAGGCAGCGCAAGGATTTTCGTTTTTCCCTCTCAGTGCAGAAGAGTTCTAGAGCCATTTACCCGAGTCCCTTCTCTAACAACAGCAATACTAGGGCTCGGGGTCGAGTGAAGAACAAAATATTACGATGCAATAATCTGTTCGGCAATGCTAGGTAGGGGGTTTGGGTCCATCATCTTTCTCGTTCCTTGTAGAGCGAGAGTGACTAGTAACCGTTGGACTCCTAGTAGGCAGATATTACACGACGACCGAGAAGAGTTTATATTTTTTTTAGTTTTACTTTCGATTCGATGCTGATTACTTCCGTTTTGCTCTGGAAGGAGAGAAAAAATATTTAACTTTCTCCAGTGAAATGTGTTCTTGTACATTTTAGAAAACAATCAAGATTGGTAGTTGGTGTTTTGTATAGGATGGCTGAGAAAATTTCTAACTCTCTCTCTCTCTCTCTATCTCTCTCTCTCTCTCTGTGTCTCCTTCACTGTGTCTGTCTCTCTCTCCCTCTCCCACTTCCTCTTCTTCTCTCTCTCCCTATGCCCTTCCTCTGTATATCTTACTCTGTCTCTCTCCACCGGCTGTACAGGCAAAGCTTGACGTATTTCTGTGTTCTTCTCGTGATTCTCTTCCATATTTGTCTGCAGATCTATCTATCTATCTATCTATCTATCTATCTCTCTATCCATCTATCTATCCGGACAACACAGTTCCACACACCAGACCAGGTCTGACATGACGTACACCCAGTGTGTCCGACTGCTTGTATCCCAAGACTGTCTGACTCATCCCTCCCCTATACCCTGTACCCTGTGCCAGAGATGTGTGCCATTCTTGAGGTCCTGACATGCTAGTGGCTCTCGATTCTTGATCGCCCAAAACTGGGTTTGGGCTTTGTGACGTTTGGACGAACCTAGAGGGAAATTGGTGCCATTGTTTCTGTTCTTAATCTAACTGTTGTTGTTGGTGGTGGTGGTGGGGTGGTGCTGTAGTTGTAATTGTTGTTGCCGTTGTTCTTGGATTAGATCTTAAGAAAGTGGCAAAAATTAGGTGTTTATACTACCATTCAGAGAGAGGGAAAAAGAGTGTGTATGAGAGTGTCAGATTAGGGGGGGGGGGAGAGAGAGAGAGAGAGAGAGAGAGAGAGAGAGAGAGAGAGAGAGAGAGAGAGAGAGAGAGAGAGAGAGAGAGGCACGAAGACGAAGGAGAAACGTGAAGTGTCCAACAAGTTCCTCAAATTTTGTTCGCGTCTGACATAAGCTGTCGACGCTCGACGCTAGCAATAGTTGCACCGCCTAACACGCAGACCATCCTCCGGCAATTGTTTCAAGACGACTCGAAAACGGAGCGAAGGAACGGAAACAAAGCAAGGGCAGGGCGACTCACTCAATGTCCAGTTTACATCAACTTAAAGATTTGAGGGAACCTGTGTTGGGTCAACAACACGCCCGATCCCATTGATCATCGGTTGAGAACATGGAGTGGGGAACACGTTCGTTTTGGGATCTTCTTCGCATCCTCCATATTCATCTTGATCGAGAGGGCAGGAGAGGGAAAAAAAAAAAAAAGTTTACATTAAAATTTCAGATCTGATCCATTCATGATCTGGTTCTTTCTAACCGCGATGTTTGCTCGGTCTAGCGAGGTGAGGACAGGGTTGGTGGAGACTTCAGACGTTCTGTCTGTCTGTCTGTCTTTCTCTCTCTCTCTCTCTCTTTCTCTCTCTCTCTCTCTCTCTCTCTCTCTCTCTCTCTCTCTCTCTCTCTCTCTGTCTCCCTCTCTCTGTCTCCCTCTCTCTCTCACTCTCTCTCTCTTTCCCTTTCTCTCTCTCTCTCTCTTTGTGTCTCTGTCTCTCTCTCTCTCTCCCTCTCAGGCCAGGCTGGCCTCTTCCCCCTTGCTCTCCCCTCCCCTTCCCTTCCCTTCCCACTCCCACCCCGGGCCAGCAGAACCGAGGCCAGCCCCGAAGCGTTGCAACACACCCGCAGACACACAAATAAACCCTCCAATCCCACACACCAGGCCTCGCGGCTCGACCAATCGCACGCTCGGACGGGCCGCAGGAATGTGCGCTCTTATCGATAACAGGGGACCAAGCGACGGCGATCGGTTGCCGCTTGTCGATAGCCGGGCCCAGCGGCTCTCAGCCTGCCTTCTCGAGTCCTTGACCCTAAAAAATGATAAGTTACGAAACTGGGGAGGGGGAGTGGAAAGGGAGGGGGGGGGGGGTAGAGGTGGAAGGGAACTGCACCGGGATTGAGCAGCCCGAGAAGAGAGACAGAGAGAGGGAGAGAGAGAGAGAGAGAGAGAGAGAGAGAGAGAGAGAGAGAGAGAGAGAGAGAGAGAAACAGAGAGAGACACAGAGAGAAAGAGGGAGGGAGAAAGAAAGAGGAGAGAGAGAAAGACAGAGAGAGAAAAAGAAAGAGGGGAGAGAAAGAGGCAGAGAGAAAGAGGCGAGAGAGAGAGAGAGAGAGAGAGAAAGAGAGAGAAAGAGGAGAGAGACAGAGAGAGACACACAGAGACAGAGAGTGAGAGAGAGAGAGAGAGAGACAGAGAGAGAGAGAGAGAAAAGAGAAACGAAGAAAGGGAATCGGTTCTCCACCCCTTAAACATAACTGTAAGGTCAATTACAAAGAAAGACTGTGTATGGCTGAAGCTCTAGATCTAATACCAAGGAGCCGTGACTGGCGCGTGAGTCCAATCAATGCCAATCACAGCGTTCGCTTACTCTCTCTCTCTCTCTCTCTCTCTCTCTCTCTCTCTCTCTCTCTTCTCTTTCTCTCTCTCTCTCTCTCTCTCTCTCTCTCTCTTTCTTTCTCTCTCTCTCTCTCTCTCTCTCTCTCTCTCTCTCTCTCTCTCCCCCCCTCCCTCTCCTTCCCCCCCCCTCTCTCCCTCTCTCTCTTTCTCTCTCCTCTCTCTCTCCCTCCCTCTCTCTCTCTCTCTTCCCTCTCTCTCTCTCTCTCTCTCTCTCTCTCTCTCTCTCTCTCTCTCTCTCTCTCTCTCTCACACATACAAACTCAACATGGCGGGTTGTTACAGGCTGAGGCCAACGGCCGGATTATGTGAGCTAATATCCTGCCCAGCTCAGTAATGCCGTGAGTGTAACGCCCCGCCCTGCTAGGTTGGGGGGGATCACTATCTGCCCGGGTTCTTCTGCCCGTATCCTGAGAGCTCCGGGAGGGGGCGGGGGGCCGGGACGGGGGGAGAGGTCATGGTCTCCTGTACGGCGAATACGTGTGGGATCTCAGTTTCTCAATAACCCTGCCTTGTGAGGAAAATTCTTTACCCGAAATGATAATTATAGTTAAATGTACATGACTATGTCTGTGAAGTACACCGACTGTAGGTATTGTTTTAGGATTTTTACACGAAATGATAATCATAGTATAATGTACATGACTATGTCTGTGAAGTACACCGACTGTAGGTATTGTTTTAGGATTTTTACCCGAAATGATAATCATAGTATAATGTACATGACTATGTCTGTGAAGTACACCGACTGTAGGTATTGTTTTAGGATTTTTACCCGAAATGATAATCATAGTATAATGTACATGACTATGTCTGTGAAGTACACCGACTGTAGGTATTGTTTTAGGATTTTTACCCGAAATAATAATTATAGTTACACGAATATGTCTATGAAGGACACCGACTGTAGGTATTTTTAGGATTTTTACCCGAAATAATAATTATAGTTACACGAATATGTCTCTGAAGGACACCGACTGTAGGTATTTTTAGGATTTTTACCCGAAATAATAATCATAGTTACACGAATATGTCTCTGAAGGACACCGACTGTAGGTATTTTTAGGATTTTTACCCGAAATAATAATTATAGTTACACGAATATGTCTCTGAAGGACACCGACTGAAGGTATTTTTAGGATTTTTACCCGAAATAATAATCATAGTTACACGAATATGTCTCTGAAGGACACCGACTGTAGGTAACGGAGGAGGCAAGAAGATAAAAGAAGTTGATTTTTTAAAATCAGTTTCGTTTTGTTTTGTTCTTCTTTAAAATGAATCAAAGTTCATTATCTGTAACACCACCACAACCAATCTCATTCTTCGTAGTTTGACGCTATCCACGGATAACAATCAAAACCCCCCCTACTGTCATCTCATTATTATGACGATATCCACGGATTATAATCATAACGCCCGGACTGTCACCTCATCATCGTGAAGTATCCACGGATTACAATCATAACCCCCGTACTGTCATCTCATTATCATGAAGTATCCACGGATTACAATCATAACGCCCGTACTGTCATCTCATCATCATGAAGTATCCACTGATTGCAATCATAACCCCCGTACTGTCATCTCATTATCATGACGCTATCCACTGATTACAATCATAAGGCCCGTACTGTCATCTCATTATCATGACGCTATCCACTGATTGCAAACATAACCCCCCTGCTGTCATCTCATTATCATGACGCTATCCACGGATTACAATCATAACGCCCGTACTGTCATCTCATTATCATGACGCTATCCACTGATTACAACCATAATTCCCGTACTGTCATCTCATTATCATGACGCTATCCACGGATTACAATCATAACGCCCGTACTGTCATCTCATTATCATGACGCTATCCACGGATTACAATCATAACTCCCGTACTGTCATCTCATTATCATGACGCTATCCACGGATTACAATCATAACTCCCGTACTGTCATCTCATTATCATGACGCTATCCACGGATTACAATCATAACGCCCGTACTGTCATCTCATTATCATGACGCTATCCACGGATTACAATCATAACTCCCGTACTGTCATCTCATTATCATGACGCTATCCACGGATTACAATCATAACTCCCGTACTGTCATCTCATTATCATGACGCTATCCACGGATTACAATCATAACGCCCGTACTGTCATCTCATTATCATGACGCTATCCACGGATTACAATCATAACTCCCGTACTGTCATCTCATTATCATGACGCTATCCACGGATTACAATCATAACGCCCGTACTGTCATCTCATTATCATGACGCTATCCACGGATTACAATCATAACTCCCGTACTGTCATCTCATTATCATGACGCTATCCACGGATTACAATCATAACGCCCGTACTGTCATCTCATTATCATGACGCTATCCACGGATTACAATCATAACGCCCGTACTGTCATCTCATTATCATGACGCTATCCACGGATTACAATCATAACGCCCGTACTGTCATCTCATTATCATGACGCTATCCACGGATTACAATCATAACTCCCGTACTGTCATCTCATTATCATGACGCTATCCACGGATTACAATCATAACGCCCGTACTGTCATCTCATTATCATGACGCTATCCACGGATTACAATCATAACTCCCGTACTGTCATCTCATTATCATGACGCTATCCACTGATTACAACCATAACGCACGTACTGTCATCTCATTATCATGTCGCTATCCACGGATTACAATCATAACTCCCGTACTGTCATCTCATTATCATGACGCTATCCATGGATTACAATCATAACTCCCGTACTGTCACCTCATTATCATGACGCTATCCACTGATTACAATCATAACTCCCGTACTGTCATCTCATTACCATGACGCTATCCACTGATTGCAATCATAACGCCCATACTGTCATCTCATTATCATCATTATTATTGTTGTACTAGTACTACCGTTATTAATGTCACAACTACTACTAGTACTAGTAATAACCACTGCTAATGTTGCTGCGGCTGCTGCTGCTACTACTACATTAGTAAAATAATTATGATTTACTAATACTAATACTAATACTAATACTATTATTATTATTATTATTATTATTATTATTATTATTATTATTATTATTATTATCATCATTTTTATCATCATCATCATCACTATTATAAATGGCATTCATCACCGTACCAATGAAACCTTTGAAATAAGAGAACCATTCACCAGCGTCTTCACCTACACCACAATAATATTATTATGTTGATGCTGGTCTAAACTTCACCTTCCCCTTTTTTTTACAATTCTCGGCGGTTCTCGACCTAACTCTAACATCAAAACATTTTTTCCCCATGATTCCTTTCCCAGAGGTCGAAGGGCACTTCCTGTCGCTAGGCAGGCTGGGACCACAGAGAGGTCAAGTAGAGGTCAGCGGAGGGGTGAAGGCCGAGAAGGCACGGGTTTACAGTAAAAGCAAAGATTACGAGTCAGAGCGCCCTGGACTCGGGTCAGTCTCTGGACTTCACTCCCAGATCCTGTAATAATTATTCGCGGTAGAGCCCAGGGCCAGCAGCACAACCCCCCCCCCCCCCCCCACCGGTCAAGCCGTGCCGGACAGAACAGACCATATCCACACTTAAAACTAGAGCTGTCCACCTGCTCAGACTGAAGTGGGGTTATGGGTAAACTCGCGGCTTAGAGGGAATGATTTACCTTTCATCAAAAGTTTTATTAAGAGCCCAGTCTACCACTAACGGTGATTTCGGGGCCTTCTGCCCCCACCCCCATCATTAAAATACCAACTACTTTTCACTATGAATGTGGATTATTCTAGAATTAACAAGTCCGGTCCACCACTAACGGTGATTTACGAGAATGCGTCTCCACACTTGTTCTATCAACGTTTATAATTATTATTCTAGGATTTTCATGCCCAGTCCACAACTAACGGTGACTTCAAGGCCTTCAGTCTCCATGACAGCTGTTCTATCAACATTCACCTTAATGTATTTGTTATTCTAGGAACTTGCCTCAACTAAGATTGAAAAGAGGGACGTCAGGAAATGAATGAGACGAAATGTTGTTTTCCGAAATCGTTGTCTAAAATGTGATCTGAACGTTACGAGGTTTTTGACGAGAGAGGATGCAGACTTAACAGCCAGAGAGGTGAGAGCTGATG
Organism: Elysia crispata; assembly: GCA_033675545.1. Taxonomy (NCBI): domain Eukaryota; kingdom Metazoa; phylum Mollusca; class Gastropoda; family Plakobranchidae; genus Elysia; species Elysia crispata. The sequence continues at coordinate 127,514 of JAWDGP010007183.1, read as the reverse complement.
CCCTGATAACAACAAAGATAATAAAGAAAAACGATGATAAGAAGAATAGCGCAACGGCGATAATAATGAAAACGATGGTAAGAAGAATAAAGCAACGATGATAATAATGAAAAGGATGATTAGATGAATAAAGCAACGATGATAATAATGAAAACGATGGTAAGAAGAATAAAGCAACGATGATAATAATGAAAACGATGGTAAGAAGAATAAAGCAACGATGATAATAATGAAAAGGATGATTAGATGAATAAAGCAATGATGATAATAAGGAAAACTATGATAAGAAGAATAAAGCAACGACAATAATTACGAGAAGGACCATCAGATAACAATGAGGATGATAAGGAAAACAATTATAAGAGTAAAGCAACGACGATAATAAGGAAAACTATGATAAGAACAAAGCAACGACAATAATAATTAAAACATTGATAAGAAGAATCAAGCAACGACAATAATTACAAGAAGGATCATCAGAAAATAATAAGGATGATAAGGAAAACGATCTTCAGAAGAATAAATCAACGACAATAATAAGGAAAACTATGATAAGAAGAATAAATCAGCGACAATAACAAGGAAAACTATAATAAGAAGAATAAAGCAATGAAAATAATAAGGAAATGATAAGATGATAAGAAGAATAAAGCAACGACAATAATTACGAGAAAGACCATCAGAAAACATTGTGGATGATAAGGAAAACGATCTTCAGAAGAATATAGCAACGACAATAATTACGAGAAGGACCATCAGAAAACAATGAGGATGATAAGGAAAACGATCTTCAGAAGAATAAAGCAACGATAATAATAACGATAAGGAAAACGATCTTCTGAAGAATCACTTAAACATGACGGCACGAATATTCAAGAAAATTGTATGAAAAAGTAAATTTTACGCGAAAAGAAAAAAAAAGCATGAAGCTATCAACGCCCGCACGTTTTCTCTTAGACATCCAGATATAACACGGGCACTAGGGGGTATTGAAGCGTTTCAATGCTATTCAAGTGAGTTGCACAAGGTCGAGTTAAGGATATGAATTTTATGATTTAAAAAAAAAAAAAAAAACCGGCACAGATATGGAATAAGTTAGAAAGTGTTCGATAACAAACTAGATCTGGTCTTAGTCTGACTGCTGGGAAGTTTATCACGTGGTATACAAGTTTTTTTTTTTTGTTTTGTTTTTTTTAAACCACAGCGGGCTTCAAATAACAGGGGTGGCTGGAAACAGCGACAGATTTACATGTCTTTCATAAAATAATGCCCGTTTATGGAAAGTCACGTGATGAAAATTTATTTTTTTTTGTTTTTTTTTTTTTGTTTTTTTTTAAAGGATTTGTAAATTAATTCGGATTTTTTTTTACAAAATTAGTTAGTCTTAATACGGGAGGCGAAATGTGGCGGAAGAAAGAGAGAGAGAGGGAAGGAGGGAGAGAGAGAGAGAGAGAGAGAGAGAGAGAGAGAGAGAGAGAGAGAGAGAGAGAGAGACAGACAGACAGACAGACAGAGAAAGAGAAAGAGAGAGAGAGAGAGAGAGAGAGAGAGACAGAGACAGACAGACAGACAGACAGAGAAAGAGAAAGAGAGAGAGAGAGAGAGAGAGAGAGAGAGAGAGAGAGAGAGAGAGAGAGAGAGAGAGAGAGCAAGCATTACATTCTATTTATAGCTCCGCAGTGCCCTTTAACCTTTGCCTACATGATAATGAGGATCGAATGACTGTCGTTACGTAAGACAAATTTTATCGTTTTTTACTTGAACTTGAAGAATGAGGAAGGGAAGAGAAAAAAAAGAAGAACATAAAAGAGGAAAAAGAGGAACAGGGGAAAGAAAAAGGAAAGTACTATTCTTAGAATGAATTAATAGCGGAACAAAATTACTTGAGACAGAAGCAGGAAAAAAATGCGAGCCAGAAAGACAAAGCTATGGCTATTTTGATGGGTGGAACTTTGGGTTCTATCTCTAAAGTATATTAGAGACATTTTCATCAAACGAGAAAATCTCTGTAGGCCTACGTCTGTCTTATGACGATGATCATAAAAACCTCAATTTACGATTTTTTTTCCATTCTAATTCGGCCTGTACGCGGTTAATAGACTTCAAAGTTGGAGAAAATCCTGACAACATTAGCAAAAGCTTTTCTTGTCGGATGCTCCCCTATTATCGATAACATGCCAAAATAAGGTGAAAAAATTAAAAGGGTTTGTGGAAAAGAGTGGTTTAGGGAAATGAAACAGACATTGAGAGAAAGAGAGAGAGAGAGAGAGAGAGAGAGAGAGAGAGAGAGAGAGAGAGAGAGAGAGAGAGAGGGGGGGGGGAGGGGAGTGGCGGACAGAACACTGACAATAAGTACAACCCTACCACGTTCAATACAGGTTACAGAAGAAAATACTACATTGTATTGATGTAAAAGATGTCATGTTTAATGCCATTGGCTCTATATCGCACTCTACCCAACTTCCTTTATTTCTTTCTTTCTTTCTTTCTCTCTCTCTCTCCTCTCTCACCCCTTTTCTCTCTCTCTTTCTCTCTATCCATCTATCTATCTATCTATCTATATATATATATATATATATATATATATATATATCCCTCTTACCCCCCCCCCTCTCTCTCTCTCTCTCTCTCGCACTCTTCCTCACCTAGCATGCCAGAAGTAGGGCCTCAAGTTCCGAAATCTTCCAAGACGGATAAGATAAGGTTCATGACTTTTTATGACTTTGTTTGTGGCAGACGACTAAGCTGGGTAACTTGACCAATGGCTGGTCACTTGGTCACTGGACACAGATGGACAGTCATACAGACAGGCCTGATATCTAACTATAATTAACAGCACTGACATACATTCTTAGGTAGAAATATTAGGCAGAGAATATTCTCTCTCTCTCTCTCTCTCTCTCTCTCTCTCTCTCTCTCTCTCTCTCTCTCTCTCTCTCTCTCTCTCTCTCTCTGTCTGATCTTCTTTCACAATCTTGATACACACACACACGCACACTCGGCTAAAATAAAAACCTACGTCTTAAAGGAAAAGCTTTTAATGACATTTTTCAACAAGCTGCAAGAATATAACCTTGACAAAGACCAACAAAAGCCTCTATGGGCGCGCGTTTTTTTTTGTTTTTTTTTATAACCTCAACGCCAAAACCCAAGGAGATAAAAATTGGCAGCCGAGGCGAAAAAGGCTTCAACAAAGGTCAGATTTAGATCTAGATGGGATCGAGGCTCCATCCAGCGTGAAAGATTTCCGTTCAGGCGGAGTAACTCTCGGGAATTTCTTTGATCTCGAGCTAGGTGGCGCATGAATTACAGAAGGCAAAACTAAAGGCAAAAGCGGAAAGGAGATTTATTTTTTTTTTTTGTTTCCCGAGAATAAATAAGCAGCAAGGCCCGAACCAGCGCTCACAATATGGTCAGTATAGTTCGTCCAGGGGGTCTAGACCAACGCACTGGACTCTCTCTAGCCCTCCATACACAGGTTTAGCCAGTGCAAACCTGAGTCTGCGAATGATGCCACTGGACTTCGTGGAAATGGTCACAACTTCTGTTAAGCTGTAAGGTACTAGATCCATTTTGGTCTGAACGTTGTTTCCACGTCTGTCCCAACGTGAATCGCGTCATTTTCCGTGCAACACAAGGATAGGGTTGATTAGACGAGACTTTGACCTAAGAACCAAAGGCCAAGAAAGGAACCGTACGGTCTGTTCACGGTGTGGTCTCACGGCCCGCTGGACGTCCTCGTGACCAGCTGGTCTCCCCCCCCCAGTAAATCCCGTACTTATACCATGCTGCTCCGGCTCTAGAACAAAGAAGATACAATCATCGGATAAGAAATAACGCATAATTCTTCTACATGACAGGAAGATCTAGAAAAAATTCCTGACGGAGAGAAAGTCAGAAAAACGAGGCTGATGAAGTTTGATGCCTTAGAGAATTCCTAAAATTTTTTAAAGAATTCTCTTCGGTCCACTTTAATTACACGAAGAGCAGTTCTAGGACTTATTGTTCTGTCAAACTAGTCCTACCCCCCCCCCCCCCCCTCTCCCACCTCAATTTTTTTAAAACTTTTTTTTTATTCCCTCTATCACTGCATCATCTCTTTGACTCTCTGTCTATTTATCTCTCTTTTTCTCTCTTTCCCTTCCTCCCCCAATTTCTCTCTGTCTTTTATGCTGAATCTGTTTTATTCCCTGGTTCATTTAGATGTCTTTTCCACCATCAATTTCTTCACTCTTTCTCTTTAGAATGCTCTCTCTCTCACTCTCTCTCTCTCTCCCCCTTCTCTCCTTTAAATTAGTCGTCTGAGTATCTTCTGCAGCTCTCTGCAACCACGCAACCACCCAACCACCCAACCAAATGACACAGACTCCAGCGATTCTTGTCATATCTTGATTTCTTCTGTCACGTTTCTGAGAATGTATCAACTCACGTTTCTGAAAATGTATCGAGTCACGTTTCTCAGAATGTACCAAGTCGCGTTTCTGAGAATGTACCAAGTCACGTTTCTCAGAATGGATCAAGTCACGTTTCTCAGAATGCATCAAGTCACGTTTCTGAGAATGGATCAAATCACGTTTCTGAGAATGTATCAAGTCACGTTTCTGAGAATGTATCAAGTCACGTTTCTCAGAATGTATCAAGTCACGTTTCTCAGAATGTATCAATGCCACAACTCACAAAATTTAATCTTATCCAACTGGTAAGGTTCCTTTTATAAGAGTTTTGTATCACTTTCAGATCGAGAAGTTTGATTACAGAAACGAAAAAAACACCACCACCACCAACAACAACAACAACAATAGCAAAAACAGCTGATTAAAGTGTATCTTCACCCAATGGCAAATGAGTCAAAAAAAAAAAAAAACCTGTTGAAAATGATAAACAAAAACTTACGAAAATTAAACATCACCAGATCCTTGCTTACTGTCAGAGACCAAACCATGAACCATTTTACACAACAAGCGCCACAGTTACTGTTAACCAGATCCTTGCTAAATGTTAGAAACCAAACCATGAACCATTTTACACAACAAGCGCCACATTTACTGCTCACTCACGCTCGGAAAAATAGGTGACCACCTCGATATTCCCAAAGCGGCTCAAATTACATGTTTTCACACCAGAAACAGCTATAGCCGTAAATCAGGGATTATTTCATCTGGTAAGTAGACAACGACCACCTTTTTTTCTCTCATACACAGACACACACACACACACACAAACACACTCACAAACAGAACGTCCTCAACTTTATAAAGCTCTGAAGGCCGGAGCACTGACCACTAAGTGCGTAATGGTCACTCAGCACCGTGCTACATCATCGATGATGACCAGGACTTTCTCACCTCACTGACCACTGGGCAGTGGGTGCGGAATGGTCACTCAGCACCGTGCTATTGTAATTAATATCGATGATGACCAGGACTCCCTCACTGACCACTGAGTGCGGAAAGTTTACTCAACACCGTGTTATAGTGTATCGATGATGACCAGGACTCCCTCACTGACCACTGGGCAGTGGGTGCGGAATGGTCACTCAGCACCGTGCTATTGTAATTAATATCGATGATGACCAGGACTCCCTCACTGACCACTGAGTGCGGAAAGTTTACTCAACACCGTGTTATAGTGTATCGATGATGACCAGGACTCCCTCACTGACCACTGGGCAGTGGGTGCGGAATGGTCACTCAGCACCGTGCCATTGTAATTAATATCGATGATGACCAGGACTCCCTCACTGATCACTGAGTGCGAAAAGTTTACTCAACACCGTGTTATAGTGTATCGATGATGACCAGGACTCCCTCACTGACCACTGAGTGCGGAAAGTTTACTCAACACCGTGTTATAGTGTATCGATGATGACCAGGACTCCCTCACTGACCACTGGGCAGTGGGTGCGGAATGGTCACTCAGCACCGTGCCATTGTAATTAATATCGATGATGACCAGGACTCCCTCACTGATCACTGAGTGCGAAAAGTTTACTCAACACCGTGTTATAGTGTATCGATGATGACCAGGACTCCCTCACTGACCAGTGGACAGTGCCACACAGTGAAGCACATCAACAACGCCGTGCATGACAAACATGACATGTAGTGGATATCAGTTCACACAAATTATCATTTCATTAATTTCTTTTCTTTGTAATAATTTTTTTTTTTTTTTTAGTTCAAATCAAATTAAGACACATAGACAGGCAAACACACAAAGAGGGGGAGAAGTGATTGAAAAAGTTGCAAAGAGGGAGAAAGAGAGAGAGAGAGAGAGAGAGAGAGAGAGAGAGAGAGAGAGAGAGAGAGAGGGGGAGAGAGAGAGAAAGAGGGAGAGAGAGAAAGAGAGAGAGAGAGAGAGCGCGAGGGGAGGGAGACAGAGAGAAAGAGAGAGAGGGAGAGAGAGGAAGAGAGAGAGAGAGAGAGAAAGAGAGAGAAAGAGAGAGAGAGAGAGAGAGAGGAAGAGAGAGAGAGGGGGAGAGAGAGAGGGGGGGGAGAGAGAGAGAAAGAGGGAGAGAGAGAGAAAGAGAGAGAGAGAGAACGCGAGGGGAGGGAGACAGAGAGAAAGAGAGAGAGGGAGAGAGAGAGAGAGAAAAGTCTAACTGAAGAGAAATAACTCTATTTTTCTACTCACCAGCGAGTCCTTGGTTACAGAAAATCAGTATTGCGCACACCAGCGTAGTTTGAGAGAATATAATCCAACGTGAATGCATGACTTTAGGGTCAGTGTAGGGGGAAAATGTAGGGGGATTCAGGGCACGTCCACACTCACGCGTCGTGGACACATCTCTGGAAAAAAAAAGTTGACATTAGCATCTTAGTAAACATTTGACAAGAGGGAGTAAACAGCAGTACAATAATACATTTAAAAATAAAGCTTAAAAAAAAAAAAAACAATCACTGTGAAGGTTCAAAAAGAAAAAAAAATAGGATAAAATAACAGTTTCATGGTAAATATTTTAAATAAAAACAGGGTACAAAAAAAACTGGCATCGTAGTAAACAGTAAAAAAATACAAGGTAAAAAAAACCAAACGGTAATATAGAAAACAGTAAAAAACTACAAGGTAAAAAGAAACCGGCAATATAGAAAACAGTAAAAATTACAAGATAAAAAGAAACCGGCAATATCGAAAACGGTAAAAATTACAAGGTAAAAAGAAACCGGCAATATCGAAAACGGTAAAAATTACAAGGTAAAAAGAAACCGGCAATATCGAAAACGGTAAAAATTACAAGGTAAAAAGAAACCGGCAATATAGAAAACGGTAAAAATTACAAGGTAAAAAAAAAAAAAACCAGCATCACAGAAAGGTTAAAAAAAAAAACCAGAATCATAGTAAACAGTTAGAAAATACACGGTAAAAAACCGGCAAAAAAAAAAAAAAAAAAAAAAAAAAACCAGTAAAATATGCAAGTTAAAAAAACCGGCATCATAGAAAACAGTAAAAAAAAAAATACAAGGTAAAAAAAAAAAAAACCACCATCGTAGTTAACAGTAAAAAATACAAAGTAAACAAAAACAAAAAAAAAAAACAAACAAAAAAACCGGCATCGTAGAAAATAGTAAAAAAATATAGGATAAAAGAACAGCATCAAAGCAAACATTGAGAGATTGAGGAGAAAAAAGAACTATATTATACTATAGTAAACAGTAAAAGTATAGAGTAAAAATTATATTAGCAACGACGATCATAATGGCAATTATTATCATCATCATCACCATCACCGTCGTTATTATTATTGTTATTATTATTATTATTATTATTATTATTATTATTATTATTATTATTATTATTATTATTATTATTATTATTATTATTATTATTATTATTATTATTATTATTATTATTATTATTATTATTATTATTATTATTATTATTATTATTATTATTATTATTATTATTATTATTATTATTATCATTACTACGATTATTATCATAGTCATCATTAATTATTGTCGCTATTATTGTTATGATTATTAATCATTATTATCATCATCATCATCATCATCATCATCATTATCATTATCATCAATATTATCATCATTATCGTTACTATTAATAGGAATTTGATAAAACGAGTATTATCGCTCCAACATCAAATAAATAATTAAACTGACGAAAAGCTCTCCCAACTCTACCGCTAACATTTAGCTGGCGAGTCCCCTGTAGCCATCCGCCTATTCCACGACCAGTAATCAACGCACCGAGCTGCAGTCAAACTTCTAGCGGCGTGTGGTCCTCACCCTGTGGTTCACTACTAGTAATATTCACATTTTGACACACAAGGTTTTTGAGTTAGATCTAGGTTTGCCACTGCTCCAACCGCCATTCTTTTCATTTTATCTTTCGACCACTCGTATCTTTCAATCCTTGGGTATATATATATATATAAAGATTCGTCTTTTCCGGCTTCTCTCTGCCCCCCCTGTTTACAAAAAAAAAAAAAAAAAAAAAACTGACATACATCAAGACCTCCAGCGGTCAGAGCTTTGCTAGTCACCCAGTAGGAGAAGAACACCGGTAACTCTGAGAATGATTTCCACGAGAAGGGTCAGAATTATCCTACTATATTCTTTGTCAGACTTAGAGTTGTTGTTGTTGTTGTTGTTGTTGTTGTTGTTGTTGTTGTTGTTCTGTTTTTGGTTATTTTTTCCGTATAATCAACCTCCGGTCGGTCGCCAGAGAGTTCCTGAAGTCGCTAAAGCGTCTGGTTGACAATCAAAGGTCTTAGGTTTGAACCTCGGCGGATATCATGTGGGGATGTCACCTGAGCAACCCTACCATCTCGGGCTGAGCATTTCTAGCAGCAAACCCCGCGCTAGCAGCCACGCTCGTAGGTCAGCGCCGGGCACACTAGAGAACAAATAATTCCAAATCCTCGGGCACTTATGTAGTTTTCTCACAGAAGTTTGAAAAGAAAAACAAAAAAAGAAAGAAAAACATGGTGTAAAATCTGGTCTTAACCAGAACAGGAGGTTGCTGTTACTTATTGTGAAGCGTGTTGTTGTTTTTTTGTGAATCGACTTCGGCTATTACAGATTTAGACTAAGAGCAGGCCAAAACTGCCACCCCGCCCTCCTATAAAAATAGCAGAGCCATAAAATTATCAATGCGAGCTTTATGCTGTAGCACCACGATCGCTCCAACAAGAGAGAGAGAGAGAGAGAGAGAGAGAGAGAGAGAGAGAGAGAGAGAGAGAGAGAGAGAGAGAGAGATTGTTGAGGGGATTGGTGGGAAGTATTTCCGAGAGGCACTCCAACTCCAAGCCAGTGAAGTTGGTAGGCAATAGGGAGTGCCGTTGGTATATCACTCATGTGGATGTACATCGGCCGAGTATACCACGTACTCTAAGAACAATTACATTGGTATATCACTCATGTGGATGTACATCTGCCGAGTACACCACGTACTCTAAGAACAACTACGTTGGTATGTCACTCATGTGGAGGTACATCAGCCGAGTATACCACGTACTCTAAGAACAACTACGTTGGTATATCACTCATGTGGAGGTAAATCAGCCGAGTATACCACGTACTCTAAGAACAACTACGTTGGTATATCACTCATGTGGAGGTACATCAGCCGAACAACTCTAGAGTACAACACGGGGGAACTTCACACCTCAGTCCCACCACTTCTTAACACACTAATGATACATAATTATATCTAGTATTCCACTTGGGGAGTGGCCCATCGCCCCTGATGGTATCGCTTCAACCACAGCTCAGCTAGCTCTTTACTGTGTTGTTCTGTCCCATATTGAATCTTTTCTCTTCACGCACCATGCCCTGCTGAGCGCCAAGTCCACGGAGTGCCGTTATTAGAGATCTAAAAAAAAAAAACTATTCTGGGATGAGAAGTCGTTCTTGTCTACCCAGTTGGAATGCTACAATTATTAGCCTCTATAGTAGACGTCCACGGTTTATGACGTCTCAAAGAGTGGCTTGTTTAACAACGCGATAACATCAAACACAACGATTGGTTCGAGATATGGAAAAAGAGGGGAAGGGAACGGGAATTCCCTCAGAAATTGAAGGCTTGGCTCGATAGATGTGCAAGCTGACAGCCGATCAAACTTCATTTTAATCCAACACGTGAGTTTTCGCTTCCTCTAGGGTGTGTACTGTACTTGTGTGTGAGGGGTGGGAGGTGGGAATGGGGGAGAGGGGGAGAGAGAGAGAGAGAGAGAGAGAGAGAGAGAGAGAGAGAGAGAGAGAGTAATAACTATTAGATGGATAAAAATTAATATCCTCATTATGAAGTTGCTTGCCCGTTGTTTGTACAGCATGTTTACAGGATGTTTTGCAGCATGTTTTACATCATGTTTTACAGCATGTACTGATGGTGAGCGCCGGCTAAATTACAGGCGAATTCTTTACTTTCTTGTCGATCAAAATGGTTCTGTTTAGCAAAAGAGGAAGTGGTGAACTTAAAGGATAATTCATAATGATAAATTTACTATCGCGGATTCTGATGATGGTGAAGATAATAATAATAATAATAATAATAATAATAATAATAATAATAATAATAATAATAATAATAATAATAATAATAATAATAATAACCAAGAAGTAATAATAATACTAACAACAACAACAACAACAACAACAACAACAACAACAATAATAATAATAATATTAATAATCCAGAAGTAATAACAATACTAACAATAACAACAACAACAACAACAACAACAATAATAATAATAATAATAATAATAATAATAATAATAATAATAATAATAATAATAATAGTAGTAGTAGTAGTAGTAGTAGTAGTAGTAGTAGTAGTAGTAGTAGTAGTAGTAGTAGTAGTAGTAGTAGTAGTAGTAGTAGTAGTAGTAGTAGTAGTAGTAGTATTAGTAGTAGTAGTTGTAGTAGTAGTAGTGATGGTGGTAGTGGTAGTGGTAGTGGTAGTGGTAGTGGTAGTGGTAGTAGTAGTAGTAGTAGTAGTAGTAGTAGTAGTAGTAGTAGTAGTAGTAGTAGTAGTAGTAGTAGTAGTAGTAACGATTACAATAACAACCAAAATAATAATGACTAATTTTGTAAAAACTCACTATATTGATAGATCCACGTAAGTGATATTCCTAGCCTTCTACTAGTACGCATGAAAGGGTTTCACACCGTTTACAATGTACGGAATCATATTTAGATATACTGAGTGAACCAACGTCTTAATTTCACCCAATGAAATTTTCCCGTCTCATTCTCTGCACACCTGCCGACAACTAGACGCTTCGCCCATGATGACGGCGGAGAGCCGTACCTAGTTGCCTACTTTCAGTTAGATCTAGATTCTGTATCTAGTCGCAAAATAGAAATAACTGTTAAAAATGTTGAAATTATCGATGTTGATCCTAACGAAAATTTCCCAGAAGAATGTAAAACATTTTCAGTTTTCAGAGTTAGAGAGGATTTTTGTGGAAACATATTGTAAAAAGCGAATGCGGAAGTGTTCGGCACTATATTACTTTGATCGTCAATGCCTGCTTACGGCATCTAACGTCACTTCTGTTTTGGTGGATATGTTTAAAAAGGAGCTGTATTAAACTGAGAAAAATAATATGTGTCAAACATTAATTTTTCCGACAATTTTGGATTACATGCATAGTAGTCTAGATTAGTTTGGATAATTATGTGGGTATATAAAAGCGGACACTAGGAAAACAACACAAGCCCCACATCGACCATAATCAACACTTTTCCAGTATGGATCTAGTCTTGGTCATTCTGCAGCATATGGCTGTGGTCAGTACCATCTATTAATAATCTAGGTAGACAGATCCTACTGGTACTGGTTGGGATTCATGCAATTTTCCCTTAGTCTCTGCCTCTGTCTCTTTCTTTCTCTCACGTTCTCTTTCTTCTCTCTCTCCCACTCTCTTTCTCTCTCTGTCTCTCTCACTCTGTCTCTCCCTCTCTTTCTCTCTCATGCTCTATCTTCTCTCTCTTTTTCTCTCACTCTCTGTCTCTGTGTGTGTGTCTCTCTCTCTCTCTCTCTCTCTCTCTCTCTCTCTCTCTCTCTCTCTCTCTCTCTCTCTCTCTCTCTCTCTCTCTATCTCGGAGTGGACACAGTTAGTACTGCAGCACGGCTGTGATCAAGTACGAAACTCTGAGACTTCGGACGATAAATAAAAAGAGAGAAAATTAGTGACGTAGCTGTTGGCTCTAAATAAACTAAGAACAATTATAGAATCCGGGCTTGACCACGGTCTCTGGGCTACTCCAGCCAATATATTATAATTAATTATAATGTGGTCAGCCTATATCTTATAATTGATTATCAAGGGGTCAGCCAATATCTTATAATTGATTATCAAGGGGTCAGCCAATATCTTATAATTAAAGATTAAGGGGTCATCCAATATCTTATGATCAATTATCAAGTGGTCAGCCAATATCTTATAATTAATTATCAAGTGGTCAGCCAATATCTTATAATTAATTATCAAGTGGTCAGCCAATATCCTATAAGTAATTATGAAGCGGTCAGCCAATACCTTATAATTAATTATCAAGTGGTCAGCCAATATCTTATAATTAATTATCAATTGGTCAGCCAATATCATATCTTATAATTATCAAGTGGTCAGCCAATATCTTACAATTATTCATCAAGTGATCAGCCAATATCTTATGATTAATTATCAAGTGATCAGCTAATACCTTATAATTAATTATCAAGTGATCAGCCAATATCTTACAATTAATTATCAAGTGATCAGTCAATATCTTACAATTATTTATCAAGTGATCAGCCAATATCTTATAACTAATTATCAAGCGATTAGCCAATATCTTATAATTAATTATCAATTGTGGTCAGTCAATACCTTGTAATTAATTATCAAGTGATCAGCCAATATCTTATAATTAATTATCAAGTGATCAGCCAATATCTTATAACTAATTATCAAGCGATTAGCCAATATCATATAATTAATTATCAATTGTGGTCAGCCAATACCTTATAATTAATTATCAAGTGATCAGCTAATATCTTCTATCTAATTATCAAGTGATCAGCTAATATCTTTTATCTAATTATCAAGTGATCAGCCAATATCTTATGATTAATTATCAAGTGATCAGCTAATATCTTGTATCTAATTATCAAGTGATCAGCTAATATCTTATATCTAATTATCAAGTGATCAGCCAATATCTTATGATTAATTATCAAGTGATCAGCTAATATCTTGTATCTAATTATCAAGTGATCAGCTAATATCTTGTATCTAATTATCAAGTGATCAGCTAATATCTTATATCTAATTATCAAGTGATCAGCCAATATCTTATGATTAATTATCAAGTGATCAGCTAATATCTTGTATCTAATTATCAAGTGATCAGCCAATATCTTATATCTAATTATCAAGTGATCAGTCAATATCTTATATCCAATTATCAAGTGATCAGCCAATATCTTATGATTAATTATCAAGTGATCAGCTAATATCTTATATCTAATTATCAAGTGATCAGCCAATATCTTATATCTAATTATATAGTGATCAGCCAATATTTTATACCTAATTATCAAGTGATCAGCCAATATCTTATGATTATTTATCACGTGGCGACTTCGCTAACAGCCCAGCCGCTGCACCCGAATCAGAGCTAGCATGTTCCGAGTCGGCCATATTGAAAGATCTCCAAATGGGGACGGTATCTCTATAAACTCATACTAGTGACGGCTTTGGTTTGATCACGCCCTAGAAAAAAGTTGCGCTTGGGTTTTGTATGCGTAAATCATTTTCTAACAACAAATCACCCATAATAATAATAATAATAATAATAATAATGATAATAATCAAGAAGTAATAATAATACTAACAAAAAAAAAAACAAAACAAAAAAAACACACACACTTCGGCATCATAGTCATATCCCATAGCATATCCTCAGATTATGTTATACTAAACCAACGTACCCAATCGGAAGCAAAATCTAATGCCCCTTTGTTTTTTCTTTTTGATTTTTTTTTTTAAACTTGTGTTTTGTGTCACCGTTGATCGTCGAAGAACGCAAACAAAATCGTTTCTAAGCAGTAACACTAGCGTTGTTAAAGTGATCTTCTCCAAATCTTTGACGTGTTTTTTTTTTTTTTTATTTAACTTTTATCTCCTGATTTAGCACCCCTGGCAGCACCCGACCAACTCTCACTACTAGCACCGAGTTCTGGTGAGAAGTGTCGGTGTGGGGGGGGGAGCACTGCCTGCTGCTGCTGCTGCTACTGCTAGACTGACTGTGAGCGGAACCAGTCCACTGGTGTGTTGGTGAGTGGGTGTGTTTGGACTCGGGGAGTGACTGATGGGGTGCTGAGGTAGATGTGAACAGTGACTGTAGCACGGCGGTACATGAGTGTACCCGTGCTACACGGAGCTGGTGAGCTCACACACACATACACACACACGCACGCACATACACACTGGTGAAAACCATTCCCCAGTCTCTCGGCTTCATCTCGAGAACCGCGTGTTATGTATACCTCCCCGTCTCTGCCATTCTCTCTCTCTCTTTCTCTCTCACGTCTCTCTCTCTCACTCTCTCAATGTCTCTTTCTTTCTCTCTGTCTCTCTCTCCCTCCCACTCAATGTCTCTTTCGATCTCTCTCTCTCTCTCTCTCTCTCTCTCTCTCTCTCTCTCTCTCTCTCTCTCCCTTCCTCACTCTCTCTCTCCTTCACTCTCTCTCCCAAAGTCTCTTTCTTTCGCTCTGTCTGTCTGTCTGTCTCCCTCCCTCTCACTCAATCTCTCTCTCTCTCTCTCTCTCTCTCTCTCTCTCTCTCTCTCTCTCTCCCCCCCCCCCCCTCAAATACACATATCTCTCATGCTGTGGTTGAAGACAGTGAAGAATAATTGGTATGAGAGTTTGCTACTGCTGCTGCTGCTGCTACCACCACGCGTGGAATGGTGACCATACATTGGATGTTGTCAGTACCAATCTACAACATCAACTTGTTCCAGGTAAGCTTGTCTGGGGTCACAGCTATTTTTAGAAGCAAGGCCCAATCCATCGGTAAATTCCTGATGAAGCCTTGTGAGCCGCAGCCTTCAAAAAATACGTCACATCACATTTTTCCACGCACCAACCCGACGGCCAGAAGTGTGTAAACAGCAGCGGCAGGGCTGGCAGGGAGCGAGGCCAAGGGGTGGTCGAGGGGAGGCCTGGGGGGGTCAAGGCTAAGGTTGGAGCGGTCACTTCGGGTCACAAACAGTGAGAGAGAAAAAGGGGACGAGAGAGAGAGAGGTGGAGAGAGAGAGAGAAAGCGAGAGCGGGAGAAAATTGGAGAGAGAAATAGATCTAGAGAGGTAGTGAGAGATGGAGAGAACTACAGAGAGAAGTGGAAAGAGAAAAAAAAATGAATCTGAGAGAGAGACAGAGAGACAGTGTGTGTGTGTGTGTGTTTACTGCTCGCCTAGCCTAGACTTTCCTGACCGACTGAGAGATGCCCCCTCCCCCCCACTCCCCCAAAAATTCCATCCAATCACCTCCACTGTTGAGTATTTCCAGCCCAGGCAAGAAGAACTTACAGCGCTGTTGCTGGTGTTGTGCTGCGAGTGGTCAAGGTCTAGCATCTGATCTAGCTATGTCCATCCTGTCTTGGACTGGTCAGCTCGGACCGCGGCTGGAGCCTTGTTGGTGTGTGATAAATGAGGTAACGATCTCGCCACTCATCGCATCCCACGGATTCTGGCTCCGTGCAAGACCCTCACACCGACTTAGGGGACGAGAGAAGAAGAAGAACAACAACAACAACTACTTGGGTCACGTTGTTGTGGAAAATCCAAATAGAAAAGCAAAAACGCCACACTTGGAGGACAACTTGGTAATTATAAAGGATCCAAAAAGGGCGCGTGTGTGTCTGTAAGTAGTATGATACAGGATCTAAAAAGAGACAGGCACACAACTTTATAACTACGGGGCTAAAAAAAGAAATAACACGAGTATAGATTTAACATATATATATATATATATATATATATATATGGACAAAACCAAGCAGCGCACAAGAATTAAGTTATATAACACCTTAGTGAGGTCAGTTCTGTTATACAATTGCGGCACATGGGCACTGACCAAAACAGACGAAGAAAAGTTGGACTCTTTCCATCGAAAGCAGCTGCGCAGGGTTCTGGGAATTCGATACCCAACAAAAATTTCAAATCAGTCCCTCTACAAAAAATGTGAACAAACCCCAATTTCTTTGGAAGTGTTGCAAGCAAGGTGGAGGCTGTTCGGTCATGTACTTAGGCGAGAACCATCGATCCCAGCCAACAAAGCTATGGCATTCTATTTCCACGACAATGCCAAGCGAGCCAGAGGTAGGCCGATCACCACACTCCCAATGACTCTCAATAACGATCTCAAGATACTGCAAAATCGAAGCATCTCTCTCACATCACAAAAAGACCTGGAAATAATAAGAAAGATTGCAGAAAGAAGACAAGAATGGACTACCTTCACCGCAGACATAGAGAAGGCTGCCGAAGCTGCGAGGTCGGACGACACTCCTAGCGGAAGGCCTTAATAATAATAATAATAATAATAATAATAATAATAATAATAATAATAATAATATATATGAACGTTTCGGCTTTATTGTGGCTTCATCAGATTGTTGTTGTGGAACCAATACTCGGACTCGATGCTGTTGCGAATTATAGCGTCCATCTCTGGAGAGGGAGAGGGGGAGGAAGCTGGAGGGTGGAGGAAGGGGTAAACAGTAACAGTTGTGGAAGCTGGCCAGCGGTCAGTACCTGTGGTCATGACCTCCCGGGTCCGGAGGGGTCATGTTGTGGTTTCGGTCGCCGCCCTGCCTGGCCACTACTGGACAACGTAACGGCGAGATATTATGTGAGACAAGCTCACGACAGGCTGCAGTTTACGAGCCCAGATCTACAGCACTGGCAGTAGAGCTCTAGATTTAGACTAGCCAGACCTCTCGGGCAGAACGCGTGCCAAAAGCTCCCAGCCCAGACAGACTCCCGAGTGTTGCCGGCCAGTACAAGCCCTCGACACCAGGGACTGAACGTCTGGTAAAGGCTCTACTGCGAGAAGAGACGGTTAAGAGAGAGAGAGAGAAAAAAAATAAAAAAGGACAGAATGCCAGTCCACTTGCGAATTTTAAAAAATCTCTCTCTCTCTCTCTCTCTCTCTCTCTCTCTCTCTCTCTCTCTCTCTCTCTCTCTCTCTCTCTCTCTCTCTCTCTCTCTCTCTCTCTCTCCCCCAAAGCAATAGAGAAGAAGTGGCAGCAGGAGCAGCACCTTAGAGAAACGGTAGTGGTGGTTGTGGTAGTTGTAGTAGTAGTAGTAGTAGTGGTAGTAGTAGTAGTAGTAGTAGTAGTAGTAGTAGTAGTAGTAGTAGTAGTAGTAGTAGTAGGAGGAGGAGGAGGAGGAGGAGTGGTGGTGGTGGTAATTTTAGTAGTAGTAGTAGTAGTAGTAGTAGTAGTAGTAGTAGTAGTAGTAGTAGTAGCAGCAGCAGCAGCAGCAGCAGCAGTAGTGGTCGCGGTGGTGGGGTAGTAGCAGCAGCAGCAGCATTTGTACTACTACTGTACAAGTCTTAATAGTAGCGCTAGTGGTAGAGGTAGCAGTACCAGCAGTGGCGTCACAGCATGTATAACTGGTACCACCAGTAAGTATGTTTGGTTCTAAAGTGCAGTACTAAATGTACTAAACTGAAGTCTTCACAAAAACAGGGTGACTACGGAAAGTGGAGCAGTGACATGGGCGAAGTTATGAAATAACTAGAGCTACCTACAGCTACCTACAGAGTTTAGCATCGCCACGGCGACGGATCAAATTAACATCCCACAAAGGTCAGGCAGAGTAAGCTAGTACATGTATATTGGTTCCATTCGTCTAGAGGCTGGTCTTCTTCACGAAATATCTCTCTCTCTCGCTCTCTCTATCTATCTCTCTCTCTATCTATCTCTCTCTCTCGCTCTCTCTCTATCTCTCTCTCGCTCTCTCTCTATCTCTCTCTCGCTATCTCTCTCGCTCTCTCTCTATCTCTCTCGCTCTCTCTATCTCTCTCGCTCTCTCTCTCTATCTATCTATCTATCTATTTTGTCTGCCTGTCTCCCTATGTTTCTCTCTCTTTTTTTTCCCCCTCAGACTCCCATCTACAAAGAGCCCCGAGGCAAATCCTGTGACTGTCACATCAAAAACTTCCGTCAGCAGACAAACTGCCGTTAGGAAAACCCACACGGTGGATGTCCTAGCTCAGAGCACTGCATGCCTGTTCTCAGCTGGATTCTAGTTTTCTACACTCCGGATCTTTGCAGTTCGGTACAGTTCGGGAACAGAAAGAGAATAACGAGAAACCCGCTGACCAGTGGTCAGTGTGTTTCTGACACCGAGACAATGGGGCAACTCACAGAGTACTGCATACGGAGAACAAGCAGAAATTATTTAAAAATAAAATAATTATAGTAAAGAAGCTATCAGATCTAATCTCGATATTTTTTATAAGCATTGCCAGTAAAGTTTCCCATTTAAGGAAAAAAAAAAAAACGGAAGAAAGAAAAAAAAACGACAATCTAAAGGGAATTTCCATAATTTATGTATACAGCTGGTTAAAAATTGGTAGCGAGAGAGAGAGAGAGAGAGAGAGAGAGAGAGAGAGAGAGAGAGAGAGAGAGAGAGAGAGAGAGAGAAGTCGCAGGAATGAAAAGTCCTTAAGAAAGGTTCAACGTAAAGACAAAAAGCAGAAAAGGATTAATGAAAGAAAGAAAAAGACAACCTTTAGCCAAAAATAAAAAAATACATTTTCGGTGATGTCACAAAACGCTGGCTGCGGCACCAGTAGCCTGGCTGACTTCAGAATGATATAGCCCATCTACTACAAGACGGCTCCCAAGGGCTACCCTGCATGCGTTCTACGAGAAACACCGGAAATAAGTAAAGCTATTCTGAAATAGAAAAAAAAAAAAAAAAAGCCTGGCAGGACATGTGACAGGCTGACAGGTTTGTCCCTCATCCCCCTGCCATATAATTAGGATCTTTTTTATTTTTATTTCACACCACCAAAACGGCTTGCATGGTGCGTAACATGCGCACCCCGGATAGTGCGCTTTGGTGCACGAGCTAAAACTGTCACCATTCGTGAACAGCATTGTCATGACTTTGTATTAGTCGGGGTTGCGTTCAGTGTCACTCTGGGGCTGAAATTCTATATTGCTGGTAGTCTGCGGCTGTCACAATAACAGTTTGTGGGAGCCCAGGTGTTTCTAGCCTTCACTAAATCAAAAACAAAAAAAATTCTCTCATTTGTTGTGACCGTTCTGGTCTGCTGGGAACGGATTGCTTGTTGGCAAACTCGAAAATTGAAAGAGAAACAAAAAAAAAAAAAAAAAAAAAAGCGACATCATTAATTATTCTACTAAGTACTTACCGGTAATGTAAATGTATTTGCGAGAGCGAGAGAGAGAGAGAGACTTCAACGATTTAATTCGATAATCATAACGAGAAAATCGACAGATGAAGAAAAAGACCTTTCGCCTTTAATTCCTCTTTATACTTCACCAGTGTTTTTAGTGACTCAAAGTGTCAAATATTGGGTTATTTTTCCAACTTGTCTAGCTCGTATATACATAACGAATTACATTTTACCCCCCCCCCCCCTCTCCCCTTTATCTGTTGTAATTCTTGAGTACAATTTGCGAGTGTGTTCTACTCGTGTGATAATCTTGAATCAAGCCATTACCTCTCGCGTTTGAGATCATTAAATTTCCCACTTCTCCAGCTGAAAGTTACTACTCTAGAATCAGCTGCACACACATTTGCAGAGTTCACATAGAGAGCGTCGAATATTTCCAGGCCAAAAGATTTGCTTTAGATCGTTTGTTGTAGACCAGTTGACACAGATACCTTCATGCCTTCGGAATTCAAAAAAAAAAAAAAAAAATTAACAATTAAATTAAACAAAACCAAAAATCCTGCCGTAGAGAATTGTCCAGAGTAAAGAAAGAGACTTTAAGTCCAAGCTCGACCGCATCTCTTTGAACGATTTATCGCCACAAGTGCGAAAATACAATTGCTAACTTTAAATTTCCTAACTAGATCTTTATGGTAGAATGATTGAAATATCTAAATTGTGTTTTTTAATTTTGAAACTTCGGTTCAACTCGGCGAAGTGCTGGTACTGTCAACAATTTGATATGACTGAGGCCCGAGTTATATAACTTGATATTTAGATTTAATAACAGATTTATGACATGACTTTCTATAAGTATTTTCTTCAGAGGATATATCGGTTACAGCAGGTGCTTTCTTGGAGCAATAATGATTAAAAAAAAAAAAAACACAAAAAAAAAAAAAACAGAAACGTCCATCTTTGGATAACCTGAGGGCGCCATTTGACTCCACATGACGCACGTACTAAAGGGCAGTGGCATTTTAGATTTCACGACTTTAGTTAAATAGCTGTTATTTTCCTTCAAGCTATATTGCATTTCATAAAGTTTATTCATTTTCTTCCTCTTTCCTTTTGATATATAAAAATAAAGATCGGTCGTGGACCAAAGAGTCTCTGCTTGCAGCCAGTTCTGGTTATGAAATCTAACTCACCGCGTCAGGGCAAAACACACTAAAAAAAAAAAATGTTGACGATTATATTTCTGGGTTGTTATTGTTATTATTATTATTATTATTATTATTATTATTATTATTATTATTATTATTATTATTATTATTAATTATTACTATATTTATTATTATTATCATTATTCTTATTATTAAATTATTATTATTATTATTATTATTATTATTATTATTATTATTATTATTATTATTATTATTATTATTATTATTAAGCCTACTGAAAGCCATCTTAAGAATATTTATTTTTTGTTTTGTTTTCAACATAGCCTAGCAGCTGAATGAAAAGTATTATGGTGAAATTTCATGGGTTGAAAATAAGTGTCTTAGAAAAAAAAACAAAACAAAACAAAAAAATCATGGCCTACAGTGGTAAATGACATGGCTCAAAGGCTTATTCAGAAACTCAATTATACAAATTTATTCATTTAACTGCTGCAAAAAATTGGAAAAACAAGTTTAGTATCAATGAAAAATTTAAAAAAAAATTAATAAAAATAAAATAAAATCTAGATCTAGACTAGATTTTGATCTGAATGTAAACTTGTTCTGAATTCAATTGCTTAAGAAAGAAAAAGATACTCACCAAATCAGACAAATGATCAAATAGAGTAGATCCTACAAACAACTGTACATAATCCAAAAGAAATGAAGGTCTGAAGTAACATAGATTACAAGTTATAAATTAACATACATATGTATCACAAATAGTGAATTACACCACAGTGTTAGCACTGCCTAAGAAGTAAGACTATAAAAAATAAACACAACCACTAGCCTAAATATCAGCTTTTCAGATTATGAGCACAACTAGATCTAGATCTAAATCAGATCTAGCACTTCTTCAGTTCTTGGTAGATCAAGACAAGGTTATAAATTCTTTTTTAAATGATCCAATTTACACAACCAAAAAAACTCCCCACAAATTTTATGTAGCCGCACTAAGCCTGTGTGTAGATTACAGAGCTGTCAGTCAAGATTTGTGAACTAGAAGTAGCCTAGATTATCTTGATCAAGGAAAAAAAACATCAATAAAAGAAACTAGATCCAGATTAGATCTACAGAACTGATTCTTCATTCATCACTCGTAAACTGGTCCTTCTCTAATTTATCTCGACCGAATCTAGGCCTAAGAATATTTTTATCTACGATCTAAACATAATAGATCTATATAAGCCTATATAATATAAATATAAATATATATATATATATATATAATACAGAATCAAGTTAAGACAAAGTGATCAATATAACTATCACCTTAATCTTATTTAAAAAAAAAAAAAAAAGGGTTGCGATAAAAAATATTTAGATTCTACTCCAGTTGAAGATAACACACAAAAAAAGAATTCGCACGGCACATTCCAAAACAGATTTGCTCACTTGCCTATAACCTAGATTCTAGATCTGGATCTAGATTAGATTCTGATTATAAATCAGATTCATACGTAGATCTAAGTCTAGTTAAGATTTTTACAAGATTCTAGATCTAGATTATCTAGATCTATAGACCTTGGTTCCAGTTCTCACGACTGCAGGCATGAAACGATAAAAACAAGTAGAAATCCAGATATCTAGAATCTAGATCTAGAGATCTAAATCTATCCCAAGCTCCGTGTACGTCGAGGTGAAGAATAATCGTGAAAATGATTGAACGAGCGTAGGCTTGGTGCTTCCAACACTGGCTAGCAGGTTATAACTGGTATCAGAAGTGCGTATTGTGTCGACTGGGATTCTACTGGAGCAAGTCGATGTTTGTGTGTTGACATTTTTTCCCTCTCAAGCCAGTAAAGGGACTTAATTAACCTTCATCCATAAAAGGGCCTGTGACGTCACGTAACTTTGGAAGGCAGAGCCACCTATTGACCGAAGAATCTAGGCCACCGGGTTTTTGTGGTTTGTTGGCCTGGACGAGTGCGAGAGAGAGAGAGAGAGAGAGAGAGAGAGAGAGAGAGAGAGAGAGAGAGAGAGAGAGAGAGACAGGGGGAGAGGGAGAGATAGAGGGAGGGGAGAAGGGGAGCAGAATCAAAACATCGCAAGAAAAACAGCCTTCGTGCGGGCGAGTGCGTTTCGTAAATAAATGATGAAAGGAACTGAGGATAGACTCAGAGCTCGTTTTTTTTTTTTATTGCTTTGCCCCCATGAAATATTCATTTGCGATTTGATACTTGTGTAACGAAATGACACTTAGATAGCCATAAAATTGGTCTACAATTAAAATAATAATGCAGATCTATGGCTAGATGAGAATGACTGTGGGGAGAGTAAAATATACTCGAACTCTCCATCTTCCTCGCCTCCCAGATCTAGCTTGAGACCCACCCTCCTGCCACAGCCTAGCCTCTCCCTTTCTCTTTCCCTTCTGATCACAAACTAGCTGCGTGACCGCGGGCTTGGAAAGCAATTTGACCTACTTATATACAAGCCAGGTGATCTAAGCTAGAACAAGACCAAAAACAACAAAAAACGGCAAAATCGAGAGCAGTGCTCGACAGGGTGCCCTCATTCACCCTTCAACAAGCATCCCTTGCCGCCTCCTCGTTACCAGATCTCTCTCTCTCTCTCTCTCTCTCTCTCTCTCTCTCTCTCTCTCTCTCTCTCTCTCTCTCTCTCTCTCTCTCTCTCTCTCTCTTATCTGTTTATTTCATTTTCGATTCTTCCCTCCTGACCCCTATCTCTCCAGATAAACCGCGTTGCCTTGAAGGACATTAAAACACGACACAAGTCATTTACATAACGCTTGGAATTAATTCACAACATAAAAAATAATTTCAAGGTTGTAACGCATCGTTTCAACCAGCTGTCAATGTATCAAGGGAGATAAAATTCAACCTTTAACCTCCCCCCCCTCCCATACACACACATTTACAAACAATAAAATGAGAAGAAAAAATAATAGGGATTGATGGATATATAATATGAAAATATTGATTGATTTGTGGTATAGTTATTCCACATCAAAGTGATATAAATAAATTCCTTCTTCTTCTTCTTCTTCTTCTTCTTCTTCTTCTTCTTCTTCTTCTTCTTCTTCTTCTTCTTCTTCTTTTTTTTTTTACCAATATTCTTCTTCTTCTTCTTCTTCTTCTTCTTCTTCTTCTTCTTATTTTTTTTTTTTACCAATATTCTTCTTCTTCTTCTTCTTCTTCTTCTTCTTCTTCTTCTTCTTCTTCTTCTTCTTCTTCTTCTTCTTCTTCTTCTTCTTCTTTTTTTACCAATATTCTTTTCGGTGTCACTCATAAAGACGTGCAACAGCTTCAATCGTGAGCCACAAATAGACGGAGTCATGACGTCACTTCCTCTTAGCAATGCGTACTTGTCGTCCATAACCACCGAAATTGTCTATGGTTTATTCAACTAATTAATGTCTAATAGGAATAGTTACACAATTCTTTAAGATAAAAATCTATTAATGGACACTTTCAACCATTCTTACCGTGAGGTTTTTAAATAAATGCGCATTTCTAATTAGCGCAACGCAGCGCACCTTTGTGCACTTTTGGCGGGAATTCACAGCTTCATAATAAGCGTTTAAAAACATCTTTGAAAAACATTTTGGGAGAGACAAAACAGAATAAACTAATTTCTCAATCTGATCGCTTGAAATCTACAGGGCGTATAAGCCAAACTACCTCTAGCTGCTCTCTCTCACAACTACAGCAGCTGGCAGGTGGTGCAGCCAAGTTCCTATTGGTCCCAGGTTGGAACCAGAAACAGGGGTGACGTCACACTTTCCCTCCTCATTGACAAAAGTGTAGGAGAGAATTGTAGACACTGCTTAGCTAGAAGTAGAACAGAACTCTTTTTTTTTTTTTTTGTATGCGAAACAATAACATCGTCACGAATGCGGCGGTTTGCTCTAGAGCGGGGTATAAATTTGTATGACTTTTTAAATAATTATGTTAAACTAAATCAAGGAATTCGATGAATTTTTTTCGTTGAACATCAGTGAGAAAGAGCTCTAAAGCTATTTTTCCCTTTTTTCCAGTTTTAATCAACGTCTAAGTGAAATGTTTATGTGCCTTGAGACCAAAATCTGTCATTGTCTTTACATAGAGCACTTCAGAAATATCCGTAGTCGTTATGAGTAGAACACTTACAGCAACATATCTTTCAGCAACAATCTATGTTTATGTGTATGTACTACCGGTATGTCCCAGTTTCTAAGATAAATTTCAAGTATTTCACTGATTTACATGAAAAGAGCAAATAACTACTTGCTACTCTTGATCCTGACAAAAGGATTAAAATAAATTGGTTTTTCTATATAATTATGTCATAAAAAAATTTTTTTAGAGAAAATATGAGTCTGTTTTAACACCACCTCATCCCAAATATCGATTCTAGAACCAGCATTCATTTGAAATAATAATAATAATAATAATAATAATAATAATAATAATAATAATAATAATAATAATAATAATAATAATAATAATAATAATAATAATATTATTATTATTATTATTATTATTATTATCGTCATTATTATTGGTAAATGAAGGGAGGTAACAACAATAATCTTAAACGGAGTATACCGCATGCAGTTACTACCCTTGTGTTGGTGTTGCGCGTTTCCGTTAAAAATTGGACATATTAGGGAGGTAGTTTATGCACTTGTCTCTGTTGAGGAGACTCAAATTCACGAAATCATTGACATTAATTTTTCTCTCTTTCCTCTCCCTATTCCATCTTATTCTTTATTTCATTTTCCATTCTTCTAACCACCACTAGTCAGTTTGTGTGAAATTACACAAAAACACAAACAAACCAACAAATCAAAGATGTACAGGAAAGCAAGATGACTTTAAAATATTCATTTATTTAAGATATGAAATGATTGTTTTGCATGAAATGGACCTAACATAACAAACTTCCAAGTCCCTCAGAAAATGAATAGACTTGGAACTGTGTCATAATCAGCCAGCAATTTCATCATTAAATCACAATATTTAAAAATGAATATCACGATTTTAAGAGAATAAAATGATAAAAAAAAAATTCTGACATTTGCTGTTAAATATTTTTTTTCTTCACATTTTTCATATCAATGAATTAAAACAATCTTATGGCAATGAATGAAATTAACAAAGCTTGCCTGACTCGGCAATTTTAAAAGGAAATTGTTGATATTGCCATACACATAACTGCACATACATACATAAAACAATACAAACAAACAAAAAAAGAAACATTTTACACGGAAAGATAGCGCATACATTTACCCATCAATTAAAGATATTTCTTCTTCTTTAGGCCCTCTTAGTCCCTTGTTTTGCCTCTTCTCACCGTCTTTCCCTCTCCCTCTGTCTCATGTTCTCGATATCTTTATCTCTCTGCGACTTCTCTGCCATTAATCTTCAATGATGGCCACAGTTTATATTTCCTAACTAATACTATTCATACTATATACCACTATGGTTAAAAACAAAACATACAAAAAAAAACAACAACAGCAACTATGTATAGAATATATCCTTCCTGAAATTATAAAATGACCAGTAACAAAAAGAAAGAATAACAACATTACAGTTTGGTTCAATATGGCCGATATATATATATATATGCATAGACACATTAGTTATACATGATGTAAGTATTTTTAAAGACATAATTTTCACCACTATCATCATAGCAATTTCTCAAAACCATCTCTAACATGCATGATAAGCTATATGAGAACACAAATTTGGTTTTATAGTTAAGTCAGTTTTTCACTGTAGATATAAGCTACGTCCATATGTAGTTGCGAGGTAAAACACATACAAAATAGTTGGTATCTATTATGTATCAACATTACAAAGAAGATCATTTTAGTTCCTGGCTTTAAAAAGCACTTCTGTGCAATCATATTTACAGAAAACCTCTTGAAACACAGTTTCAAGATTCTTGCCGATTTTCTTCAGAAACTCCAATGACATTACATTTATTTGGTAACAGATTTCCCAAATATTTATGTTCATTTTTGTTGAGCACCCTAGCTGAATTAGCTTTTTTTAAACATTGTTTTGGCACCCCCCCCTCCCAAGATGTTTTTAAACCACATTTATAAATCAAAATAATAGATCACGCTGCAATACTGTCGCCACATGTCTGTAATAAACCAGTTAGAAAGGCTCCCTTCCTAATCATTCTCCCTTCCCACTGACAATCAGTTTCTAGCTTTCAAAATTATTAATGCACTGCTTGGAAACAGTTTTGTTTTTTTTTAAAGAAAAATAAATTAAAAGTGGCGATTGGATTATTAAATCATGGACAATAATAAAGACCAACCCGTGACAAATGTATGCACCAGAGATTGTGAAGAGAGCTCACTACGGGGGCGTTGAGGAGACCAAGAGCTTACATTCTCAGTTCAGACTTATATCTCAGCACAGTCGGATGATATCTTAATAATTCAATTAAACGAGAAAACCCAAAGGTTTATCTTATGTTTCTTATTGATTGGAAAGTGCTTCATAAGTATGATTCAGTCGCCTGGAAGTCTATAAGACTTATTTGCTATCTATAAATCAGTAAGTTATTTAATGTGCTACAAAGCATAGATTTATCAACATGACATACATGTCATCAAAGTCTCTGCTTATTTCATACTCTCTGCCCGCTCTAATTCTTCAGCCATCTCTTTTAAGGACAGATTCTAATAGAAAAAGCCATCTCATGTGGTATTCTAAAATATGGGTCCTCTTAAGGCACCCTTTGGTAATGACTGGTCAATGGAATATTAGTTTATGCTATTTAAGTCCAACAGGTAAAACCAGTTAGGATGAAATGGGTCCCTTAACTGTGTGAATGCAAAAGCCAAACATTATTACTGAATTTAAAGCCTCAACATAGTAAATATGTAAAAGAAAAAGAAATTTACTGCATTCAGGGAGCTGCCCTCCTCATCCAACCTAATTATGGTTTCTGGTCAGGTCACTTTGTGCCTCGTACTATCCCAACTGCCCAGTAGAGTGATTTATTGTCATTTCTGACACTAGTGAAAGTGGTTTTGGAAAGATTTTGAAAAACAGTCAATAATTTTTTTTTAACTGCATTAGATTGAAAGTGCAGATCTTAAATCCTCACAGTTATTAGACATTTTTTGTTACAACATTTTTCTTAGAAGTCAGGGATTATCTTAAACCCAACCCTCACAGAAGGACATTAAATTTTGCCTGAAAAACATTACAGAAAAATAAAACATCAAACGTAGGTTACTCTTCAGTGAAGAGCAGGGCAGTCATGAGTTCAGAGCAGTCTGGGCACAAAGTTCAGAATTTGCTTTATTTCTCCAGAACCTCTCATACATTTCTGTAACCTCCTCACACCAGACCTCATCATCTCCTATCCCTGTTTCTCCGACACTCATTCCATTTAATTGACTGCATTCAACCGGGAAAGCAAAGACAAAAAAAAAATACATGTATACACAAATTTTTGAACACTTTCAACAAGTCATTGTTTAAAATATGACTTACACAAGGAAAAAAAAAGATCGAAACATTCAGCCAGCAACTGACAACAACCTGGAGGTTTTGAGTGGTCCTTTGGTTTTTAACCCTGAGTCAAGATTCCGACGTTTAAGTCCCGTATTGCCATCAGCCATTTACTATCCTCGTAGCTTTTCAAATTTTTCAAATTAGACGATAGGCATGTGCTGCAAAGTTGAAGCACTTTGACCACAAAAATTCCTGATAAGTTTGAATGTATGGTCCGCTAGAGGTATCAACACTAGACTGTTTCATCTCTCTCTCTCTCTCTCTCTCTCTCTCTCTCTCTCTCTCTCTCTCTCTCTCTCTCTCTCTCTCTCTCTCTCTCTCTCTCTCTCTCTATGTATACATCTCTCTTTTCTCTCCCTATTTCTCTGGATTTTATACTGGATTCTTATGGGACGGTAAAAGTGTGACAAGAATTTTCTGGCTATGAAGTACTCTCCGACGCTTTCAGCATGGCCTTGAACTTTGACCTTGGGTTTGACATAAGGTTTGAAGGTGTATCAAACTCCAAAACCTGAGGAAGAGAAACAAAACAATACTCATAACAGTTCCACTCATTTATTGATTGCTTGGTTTTGCTTGTATTCTCTGCCCGTTATATACCCATCATATCCATGTCAAGATGAGCCGTGAGGATACATTAGGACCCCAGTCTATTCCAACTTTCTGCCATAATGCCACAGATAATTGTCACATGAGCCTTTTTTAAATCATCAAAGTTTTCTTTCTGTCTTGAATCCTTTTTCCTGAGGCTGTCTTCCCTTTCATTCCTCCATCCATTTTTCCCCTATCACCCTTATTCCATTATTCCTGCTTCCCCTTTCTTCATTCCTCCTTCTCTCCTTCCCTCTATTGCGATTTGTTCCAGTCCACTCCATTTTTCTCTCATATCCTCCTTTAGATTGCTCCAAATCTTCCTACTTCTAGCTTCTGCATAACTCTGAATTTACTACTTCCTCCCCTGCCCCTCCCCCCCCCCTCTCTCTCATTGCCAACTTCCATGACAAGAATCTTGACAAACATTATTCATCATTATTCCCCCCCCCCCCCCCTCTTCTCCCCTCTCACCTTGCCAGCTCCCATGACAAGAATCTTGACAAACATTATTCATCATTATTTCCCCCCCCCCCCCTCTTCTCCCCTCTCACCTTGCCAGCTTCCATGACAAGAATCTTGACAAACATTATTCATCATTATTTCTCCCCCCCCCCTCCACCCGTCTTCTCCCCTCTCACCTTGCCAGCTTCCATGACAAGAATCTTGACAAACATTATTCATCATTATTCCCCCCCCCCTCTTCTCCCCTCTCACCTTGCCAGCTTCCATGACAAGAATCTTGACAAACATCATTCATCATTATTTCCCCCCTCTTCTCCCCTCTCACCTTGCCAGCTTCCATGACAAGAATCTTGACAAACATTATTCATCATTATTTCCCTCCCCCCCCTCTTCTCCCCTCTCACCTTGCCAGCTTCCATGACAAGAATCTTGACAAACATTATTCATCATTATTTCCCTCCCCCCCCTCTTCTCCCCTCTCACCTTGCCAGCTTCCATGACAAGAATCTTGACAAACATTATTCATCATTATTTCCCACCCACCGAAGTCTCCCCTCTCACCTTGCCAGCTTCCATGACAAGAATCTTGACAAACATTATTCATCGTTATTTCCCCTCCCCCCCTCTTCTCCCCTCTCACCTTGCCAGCTTCCATGACAAGAATCTTGACAAACATTATTCATCATTATTTCCCTACCCCCTTCCTCTCCCCTCTCACCTTGCCAGCTTCCATGACAAGAATCTTGACAAACATTATTCATCATTATTTCCCCCCCCCTCTTTTCCCCTCTCATCTTGCCAGCTTCCATGACAAGAATCTTGACAAACATTATTCATCATTTTCCTCCCCCCCCCTCTTCTTCCCTCTCATCTTGCCAGCTTCCATGACAAGAATCTTGACAAACATTATTCATCATTATTCCCCCCCCCTCTTCTCCCCTCTCACCTTGCCAGCTTCCATGACAAGAATCTTGACAAACATTATTCATCGTTATTTCTCCCCCCCCCCCTCCACCCGTCTTCTCCCCTCTCACCTTGCCAGCTTCCATGACAAGAATCTTGACAAACATTATTCATCATTATTTCCCTCCCCCCCTCTTCTCCCCTCTCACCTTGCCAGCTTCCATGACAAGAATCTTGACAAACATTATTCATCATTATTTCCCCCCTCTTCTCCCCTCTCACCTTGCCAGCTTCCATGACAAGAATCTTGACAAACATTATTCATCATTATTTCCCTCTTCTCCCTCTCACCTTGCCAGCTTCCATGACAAGAATCTTGACAAACATTATTCATCATTATTTCCCTCCCCCCCTCTTCTCCCTCTCACCTTGCCAGCTTCCATGACAAGAATCTTGACAAACATTATTCATCGTTATTTCCCCTCCCCCTCTTCTCCCCTCTCACCTTGCCAGCTTCCATGACAAGAATCTTGACAAACATTATTCATCATTATTTCCCTCCCCCCTCTTCTCCCCTCTCACCTTGCCAGCTTCCATGACAAGAATCTTGACAAAAATTATTCCTCTTTTTCCTCCCCCCCCCTCTTCTTCCCTCTCATCTTGCCAGCTTCCATGACAAGAATCTTGACAAACATTATTCATCATTATTTCCCCTCCCCCCCCTCTTCTCCCCTCTCACCTTGCCAGCTTCCATGACAAGAATCTTGACAAACATTATTCATCGTTATTTCTCCCCCCTCCACCCGTCTTCTCCCCTCTCACCTTGCCAGCTTCCATGACAAGAATCTTGACAAACATTATTCATCATTATTTCGCTCCCCCTCTTCTCCCCTCTCACCTTGCCAGCTTCCATGACAAGAATCTTGACAAACATTATTCATCATTATTTCCCCCCCCCCTCCCCCATTAAAATAATATTGACAAACATTATTAATAATTTTTTCCCCCCCCCCCTCCCCCATGACAAGAATCTTGACAAACATTATTCATCATTATTTCCCCCCCCCCTCCCCCATGACAATAATATTGACAAAAATTATTCATCATTATTTCCCCCCCCCCCCCTCTTATCTTGCCAGCTTCCATGACAAGAATCTTGACAAACATTATTCATCATTATTTCCCTCCCCCCTCTTCTCCCCTCTCACCTTGCCAGCTTCCATGACAAGAATCTTGACAAACATTATTCATTGTTATTTTCTTTCCCCCCCCCCCCCCCCCCCCCGTCTTCTCCCCTCTCACCTTGCCAGCTTCCATGACAATAACTTTATCACACAGCAGCACAGTGGCCAAGCGATGAGCTATGACCAGCATGGTACACTCCTGGAATGACATATGTAGCGTCTCCTGGATAAGAGAATCTGTCTCTGCATCAACAGCCGCTGTTGCTTCATCCAAAATTAAAATCTGAAAAAAAAAAAATTATTTTAAAAAATTTGTTCATCAAATACCATTACTATACAATACCAAATCAATATTCCCAAAATCACATTGGCTTCCCTGACTACACTGAAAATGAATTTTAAAAAATGGTCTATCAACATGAAGGAGAAATGTTCACTTTCAAAGTATCTCAGAAAGTCTATTCTAACAAATTAACATATAATTACTTTTATCACAGGCAAAACTAAAAATTTGTAAGTGTTTAGTACTGAAGAGCTAAAATTGAGTCACACCCTACGACTTTGATCTCTCACCTTTGACTTTCTCAGCAGCGCTCTGGCGAGACACAGGAGTTGTCTCTCGCCGACAGAGAAATTATTTCCACCTTCAATTACCATTGTGTCCAGTCGTTGCTCCAACAACTTCACCTGCAACAGAAGGAAATTTCAAATGCCAAACTTTAAATTTATCAAATGATCATTTGATAAAGTCCATTCCCTCCAAGTGACTTCAGCAACTTTTGAACACGGTAGTGCAAACAAGACGAGACCCAACACATCACCAACAGCAATACTCTGACTAAAATTAAAGCCAGCTCCAGCCTGGTCACCTTGGAGGGGATGGGCGTTATCAACATTTTCACGCTCACGCACATTTACTATGCCTTATCACGAGAAGTAAAAACTGAAAATTTCCTCTGAATACAGTTCTTGAACCAATCTCTTCATGTTCACAACTTTTGAAATAGGCTTCGAGCCTCAATTGAGGTGTTGGCAATTTGTATGACTCACATTGGAGTTATGACAGAGGAGCATGCCATGAAATTTCATTTATTGATATTTTGATATAGCTTGGCCAGCAAACCTTTTTTTTCTCCAGCACATGAGCGGAGCAGAGCTTTTAAGAGGCAGGAGAGAGCTGTCAACATGATATCCGAAGCTTTCTAGAGAAGATGGTGCTGTGAAATAATTCCAGGACCAGACAGTCATACACATCTCTGCAAAGAGATTTCACTAGAGAACATTCAGCTGTCAAGACATACTGTACCTGAGAGAGGAACTAAAACAGAGAAACTTACCATATCAGATACATGACACTTGTCTAACGCTTGCCACAGGTCAGCATCTGAGAACTGACCGAACGGATCCAGGTTGTATCTGAAGGATTGAGGTAGAAAGAAAAAAAATACTAAAAGGGTGTCTTCAACGTGAACGCTGTATTAGGTGATACTTGGAAATACTTCGATACCTTACTGATTGATTCATTCATTAGAATGATATTCCCAGCAGAGAGATTTGAAAATGGGGCTTGGTTTACAACTTTGATTTGTTTGTTTAAGCATCGCAAAGTGCTGTTTTGATTTGGAACTGCGATGACTGAAGGATCCCATGAAGGATCCCAGGATATTCAAGAGGAAATCTTGGTTGGCCTGGTCAATTTGAATTTGAAACAATAACTGCGCGCTCTGATGCTTCGGTGAAATATTTGAGAAAAAGGCAGCAAATTATTTTTTACAAAATTAAGGTACGTAACAATGACAGCTGTCTAGAACCATCTTGAAAATGTGAACTTCCTTCAGACTCGTAGTCTTTCCAGCTTTAGTTGTGTGCGGTTTATGGATGTGTGTAGCACAGAGAAAGAGAGAGAGAGAGAGAAACAGTGAAAGAGAGTATATACCCCTCACCTCAGAGTGCCGGCAAACAAAACGGGATCTTGCGGTATCACAGATAGTGATCGTCTCAACTGATCCAGTGGGATGTCCGATATGTCCTGGTTGTCCACATAGATCTGACCCTGATCAATCTCAAACAGCCGGAACAGCGCCACAGCAAGTGAAGATTTGCCTGAGAAGAAAAAGCGAATTTCTTTATTTCATATTATGTGGCGTTTCCTTTAAAAAGTCTACAATTGTGGTAAAAAAAAAACCCTGATCAATAAAGTGTAAAAGTTGCAAAAACTATATCATCATAATTATATTAATTTCATGTAATTTGTAATTCCTTAACTCACTAAATGATTCTCTGTGCATTATACAGCATAGGCGATTTTCTTTGGGTATCAATCAGGTGCAGCACATGGAATAACCTTTATTAATTTCATTTCCCTGCCAGCTATTGTGTCTACTGCTGGAGTGAATATCCTCTACGCAAACGCAGTATTTTAGTTTCTAGTTGATGTACACCAGAGCAGAAAAAAACTGATACTTTTTTTTTTACTCAATTTTTCTCCTGAGGTCACATTAGCGAGGCACAGCTGTCCTAGATCTAGAGAACTTATCACGAAGATTTTCTATCCCCTAAAAATGATACTCTTGCTGTATAACTAAAAATCAAAACGAGTAAAAGAAACACATTCCAAAAATTTCAGTGATGTAGAGGAGATTTATGACTCGGACAAAGATCTGGAGTACACACCACTGCCCAAAAAGTCCCAGAAAGTCCCGACCAGATAACTCAAAATCTGAACCTGAGCCTCAAACTTTGGAGCCTGTAGCTCTAAATCAAAATCTAAATCGAACCCCAACTCCAAAAACATGAAGAAGACTAGGTCTATAAGTAAACAGTCTAGATCTGGATCTAAATCTACAACTGATAAATCTAGAGATTGATCAGTGAGGAGTCACATAGAATTCTTCTAGTGAAGGGGAAGATGGTGATGAAGACAGTTGGATTAATTTTTTTTTTGATCAGTTACATATATGTCACTATGAACAACTTATCTCAATTATTCCTT
Source organism: Elysia crispata (assembly GCA_033675545.1). Classification (NCBI taxonomy): domain Eukaryota; kingdom Metazoa; phylum Mollusca; class Gastropoda; family Plakobranchidae; genus Elysia; species Elysia crispata. The sequence continues at coordinate 93,283 of JAWDGP010007183.1, read as the reverse complement.
CTGTCATGACAGATAAAAAAAAACAACAAAAAAACAAAGAGACAATGTGATTTTCTAATTTATTTTTATTTTTATTTTTTTTTGCACTGGAAACATTGCCTCCAAAATATAAAAAAAATTTTACAAAATCATTAGGAAAAAAAAAAAGCATTTGAGATATGGTATACAAATTTGTTTTATTTTAAAAGTCTGTTTTTTGTCGTGTGCATGACCATATTTCATGTCATTTGATTGATTAGAAATGTCATGGGAATTTTTGAAAAACATCCCAAAAATACAGAGGCTGTGTGCTTGTAAACCTAAAAATATCCCGCGGTTGAGTGAGTTAATGCCTTTGTTGTGTTTGTCAGTGAATATTTTAGCTAAATGTCATGAGGAAACAAAATGTATGGAGTATATTATAATTTGCCTAATGTGCATAAATTGTGTCACTTCTAACATTGAGCCTAGTTTTAGGAACCCCCTCCATTTATATACACAAAAAAAATATTAACGACAAGTGTAATGGTTTTATACATCTTGATTTATTAACCCAAGGATATTTATTAACTTGAGATGAAAGACAAGTCATGCGTTAAAATACAACCTTGATATGATTAAAATCTTGGATGATTTGGCTTACTGAACCATAAAGAATGAAAAGGACTTAAAATATGTTCACAGATAGGAATAGCAACATTGACCTATTTTCAATATTTGTTTATTTGCAACGATTTACCAACCTGCCCCGGATCGGCCCACGATTCCAATCTTTTCCTTTGATTTGGCCTCAAAGCTAACATTTGAGAGAGCCAAAGAGGCATCACTCCGATAGCGCAGTGACACATTTTTAAACTGAACGCTCCCGCCTGATGGCCAACTCTCCTCTGCTTGCAGTGTTGTTGTTGATGTTTCATTACCATCATCCTGAACAGACATCGAGCAGTAAATTTTCGTTATCTAAAGGTAACTCCAACCTTACAAGATTTATTTATTCACAATTTTAAATCTTGAAACTGATTTTTTTACAGAGATTATCCATTTTTGTAACGTGAAATAAACTTCTCTCGCAGTTGTGTTCTATGTTATAATTTTCATGAGTGAAGAGCGCCTGGTATTTTACTATATCAAAATAACTTGCTTTTTTTTGTATCCAGTCCTACTGCTTGTAGTGAAGGATTTCTTAAGACATGTTCATTTTTTTACCACTAAAGAGAATCAAAACATTCAATATCTTTTCAGAACATTATGGTCTATCTCTAACAAGTTCAGCACTATGAATATCAAAACATTGCAGTTTGATTTGCAAAAGTATCATCAAGTATTTTGGATTGGATGAAAAAAAAAATTCTCTAAAATATCTGACCACAGGAAAAACAGTTGTTAGATATGTCAGCATTATAAAAATGTAAACCAAAAAAAATTAAAGATTCTGTAAATGATTTCCTGCCAGTGATATGATGACAAGATCACAAAATTATGTTGGCATATTCATGTTCACCACTGATACAAAGATAATTTTTAAAAATATTGATGAACTAAAATTTTACACCCCCCCCTCCTCCCCTCCACAATAAAAAAAAGTTAAGATGAATTCCTGAAAGTATTTCATGAGACAATTCATGTGATTCAAGTGAGGGAGATGACACAATTGAGGTCAAACTCTTCTTACATTGCAATACTCAAGCATCCTCTGCACAGACGTGAATCTTGCTTCCGTCTCGACAGCGAGTCTCGCTGTAAACTGAAACAAGCCAGACATCTAACCAGAAGAAAGAATAGTATGAAAATACACATCAGTTTATATTTGTTTGTGTGAAGACAAGTTTCAGCTTAAGTCTACATGACTACTACAAGCAAAAAAGCAATAATTTGACACATCTTTATTTAATGATTAATGTACTTTATTTCTTAGGCCTGCTTGACGATTCGATAATCAGTCATGATTCTAAAAAGCTAAAATTTTGTTTTTCAATTTTGACCCAATATCAAACTTTCAGACATGTTTTAATCACTTTACAAGAAAAAAAATAAAAAATCATCTGACAACTTCAGTTATTTTCTTTCTAACGAATTATCACACATGGACAAGATTACTAGACAGGAAATGTTTTTTTTTTGTTTTTAAACAATTTTCCACAAGGATTTAGCAGCCAAAAAAAAAAAACAACAAAAAAAAAGCACGAGGCTTGCCTAGCTTGGACAAGCCGGTTGTGAAAAGCTGATGAAGTTTGAATTCTCAAAAGAAATTCTAGGCAGATTTTTCATTTTCTGAGAAATATATATAGGAAATATGAAGCTCTCTTAAATAGGTTTATTTTTGATTCACATTTATAAGAATTTAAATAAAGTAAATAGCATTGAAGAAACTGAAACAAATACTGAAATACTACACACACAAAAAGTCCTAAAACCAAAACCGACGGTTTACCTGCAGAGCAAATGCAAGAGCCAGGCCTGCCATGGCTGGGTTCAGGTGATCCCAACCGACCAAAATGAGAAGACCCGTGATGAGGGCCACACCGGCGCTGACCAGATCCAACCGCAGGGCGAGCCAACGACTGGCTGCCTGGAACAGGAACAGGGCCACCGAGTTGCTGTCCAGGAGTTGACATTGTCTGGCAACAAGAGAGACCAGGGTAAGAGATTTATTGTTTTTTTTTTTTTCACTTTAATTGATACGATGGTACTGAAAAACTACGGCCCTTGAATTGAATCATCATGTTTGTCGTTCATGAAAACAAATCCTCGAGATTAAGATAAAGATTAAAGAGCTAAGGAAGCAAGATTATTGCAGTCGTCTTTAGCCTCTGTCCACTCTGGTGGTAAAGAGTAAATAGACAAGATAAGCCCTCCTAATGGATTGGCTATATCCAAAAACTGATCGAGGAGATCACATCAGTTCCTGACCTGTTGTGAAACTTGCCCTCCATCTTGTAAGCTTGTACAGCGTCCAAGCCTTGGACAGACGCACCCAAGTGGGCCAGCACCGGCGATCTGCTCACATGATCCATGCACTTGAGGCGGCGGAAGCAGACGTGGAAGATAAACATCAGAAACAGGAAGAGAGCACCGAGTGGGAAGACTGCGAGGACGAACCATGGAGACACGTAAGACACAGCGACAAGAGCTGCCGTCACCTGAAGAACGTTGTTCATGAACACCTCCACGTTCACCGGTAGTACCATGTCCACTGAGATAGAGAGAAAAACATGAGAAGATTGAGGTGAATTGAAGAACCACTCAGTCATGTTGGACACAGGTTAAAACTTGACCAATGTAGCCTCAGAGAGAAGTATAAGGTATAAAAACAATTCAGTTACATTTTAAACCTGAGAAAACATTAGTTTATTTCTCAGTGTTATATGAAGTCACTACAAGACACAAGAGTATGTTTTATATTCTGACGCATATATTTAATCATGAGTAGAATACTACTGTAACTGCTTGTTGCTACAATTGCTACTTCTGCAGCTTCTTCACCTACTACAACTAGCACACTATCACCATCAATACTATCCCAACCATCCTCATCTTGTAACAGCAAATGCTACCATCAGTACCATTTTTACTAATACTGCAGACTTCAACTGCAACCCATTATCATCTCTCTCTCTCTCTCTCTCTCTCTCTCTCTCTCTCTCTCTCTCTCTCTCTCTCTCTCTCTCTCTCTCTCTCTCTCTCTCTCTCTCTCTCTCTCTCTCTCTCTCTCTCTCTCTCTCTCTCTCTCTCTCTCCAAGTACCAAACCAATAATAGCATCAAGACTTTTCTTACTGTCATCCTGGTCTGCAGAGAATCTGTTCACTACGCGGCCGACTGGAGTTGCATGGAAGAAAGCCAGTGGGCGATGGAGAATTTTCTGGAAACCATTGTCATGCAGACTGCTGGACGCATGAATCGCTGCCTACCAGGAGAAAGGAAATAAAAGAAATATAGCTACAAAAAAAAATATTTTGAGGCATTTTGAAGTTATGTCAAGTGAAATAGGTGGATTAAAATGACAGAAACCTAATCTTGAACTTTGCAATACATGGTTGAGATATTTTTTCCCATATCGATGTTTCATATAAATATAAACAAATATCTTGATGGATAGGAATTTTAAGTTTGTCTTTTTCACAACATTAAGACAATATTTATTATAGTAATATCAATTAAAAGTTGAACTCAGGTGATGGCTCTCTCTTCGTGCTGACCAAACTTCTGACCAGGCTAATCGTCATGGTCTATGTGAACTCCTAAGGTCCTAAGATACTGGAACCCGAGATCTACGAACCTTGACCAAGCTGAGTGAGCGGACTAGAGTGAGGATGATGAGGACTGGGAGGAAGCTGGCGTAGACCAGGAGGTAGCACGACAGGTCAGGATTGTCCACAACACGAGTGCTAATCAGCGTTCCATTGACAGTCTAGTGGAGTGTGGTGGGATAAGGAACATATTTGTATGGTTTCAACTTTGTTCCATTTCAGTGTATATTTATATAAACACACAATAACAAAAAAACAACATGTGAAATCTACTGAAAAACCTAAGATATTCACGGATAGATAAGCCTTTCTTCCTACAGTTGACAAAGAATGGCAGCTCAGTGTTCATCTAAAGACTAAACTTACTTTCCCAATGTTTCACAAAGTCAAATTCAACTTTCTTGGAGTCTATTAATGGCAAATTCAAAGGAAAAAAAATTTACACCCTGGCCCGTAGGTTGGCTATATTGAAGAAGCACACATAATATAAAACTCAGCCCTGAAACCTACCATCGACCCTGAAGAGCACAGTAACGTGCAGAGTTTGAATAACGACAAGAGAAGAGAACTCACCCCTCCCCCTTGCTCCAGCCAGTAGCTGAGGTACCAGCTCGCTGTGGTAACACCAGCAACCGGCAGGCAGAAGATAAGGAAAACCAGAATCATCACTGAGTAACCTCCCATTGACAGAATCCATCGGTGCAAGACAAAGCAGGACAAAGCTCCAGTATCCGTTTCCTCCTCTTGTATGAGTGATGATGGCGACGACGCGGGAGGAGAGCTGGAATCTACAGAAGAGGAAACGAATATTAATTAGGTTTAAAATATCATCATACAGTATAAAAAGAGCTAAAATTCTGCAAAGTGCCCTTAATAATAACTCACAATTTCACTGCTCCTTACTCCTTGTATCACTACACACATTCTCTCCACTCCTCACCATATCATTGCTCCTTACTCCTTGTATCACTACACACATTCTCTCCACTCCTCACAATTTCACTGCTCCTTACTCCTTGTATCACTACACACATTCTCTCCACTCCTCACCATATCATTGCTCCTTACTCCTTGTATCACTACACACATTCTCTCCACTCCTCACCATATCATTGCTCCTTACTCCTTGTATCACTACACACATTCTCTCCCCTCCTCACAATTTCACTGCTCCTTACTCCTTGTATCACTACACACATTCTCTCCCCTCCTCACCATATCATTGCTCCTTACTCCTTGTATCACTACACACATTCTCTCCCCTCCTCACAATTTCACTGCTCCTTACTCCTTGTATCACTACACACATTCTCTCCCCTCCTCACCATATCATTGCTCCTTACTCCTTGTATCACTACACACATTCTCTCCACTCCTCACAATATCACTGCTCCTTACTCCTTGTATCACTACACACATTCTCTCCACTCCTCACAGTATCACTGCTCCTTACTCCTTGTATCACTACACACATTCTCTCCCCTCCTCACCATATCATTGCTCCTTACTCCTTGTATCACTACACACATTCTCTCCCCTCCTCACAGTATCACTGCTCCTTACTCCTTGTATCACTACACACATTCTCTCCCCTCCTCACAATTTCACTGCTCCTTACTCCTTGTATCACTACACACATTCTCTCCCCTCCTCACAGTTTCACTGCTCCTTACTCCTTGTATCACTACACACATTCTCTCCCCTCCTCACAGTATCACTGCTCCTTACTCCTTGTATCACTACACACATTCTCTCCCCTCCTCACAGTTTCACTGCTCCTTACTCCTTGTATCACTACACACATTCTCTCCCCTCCTCACAATATCACTGCTCCTTACTCCTTGTATCACTACACACATTCTCTCCCCTCCTCACAATATCACTGCTCCTTACTCCTTGTATCACTACACACATTCTCTCCACTCCTCACAATTTCACTGCTCCTTACTCCTTGTATCACTACACACATTCTCTCCCCTCCTCACATTTTCACTGCTCCTTACTCCTTGTATCACTACACACATTCTCTCCCCTCCTCACATTTTCACTGCTCTTTACTCCTTTGTATCACTACACACATTCTCTCCCCTCCTCACAGTATCACTGCTCCTTACTCCTTGTATCACTACACACATTCTCTCCACTCCTCACAGTATCACTGCTCCTTACTCCTTGTATCACTACACACATTCTCTCCCCTCCTCACATTTTCACTGCTCCTTACTCCTTGTATCACTACACACATTCTCTCCACTCCTCACATTTTCACTGCTCCTTACTCCTTGTATCACTACACACATTCTCTCCCCTCCTCACAGTATCACTGCTCCTTACTCCTTGTATCACTACACACATTCTCTCCACTCCTCACAGTATCACTGCTCCTTACTCCTTGTATCACTACACACATTCTCTCCCCTCCTCACAGTATCACTGCTCCTTACTCCTTGTATCACTACACACATTCTCTCCCCTCCTCACAGTATCACTGCTCCTTACTCCTTGTATCACTACACACATTCTCTCCACTCCTCACAGTATCACTGCTCCTTACTCCTTGTATCACTACACACATTCTCTCCCCTCCTCACATTTTCACTGCTCCTTACTCCTTGTATCACTACACACATTCTCTCCCCTCCTCACATTTTCACTGCTCCTTACTCCTTGTATCACTACACACATTCTCTCCCCTCCTCACAGTATCACTGCTCCTTACTCCTTGTATCACTACACACATTCTCTCCACTCCTCACATTTTCACTGCTCCTTACTCCTTGTATCACTACACACATTCTCTCCCCTCCTCACATTTTCACTGCTCCTTACTCCTTGTATCACTACACACATTCTCTCCCCTCCTCACATTTTCACTGCTCCTTACTCCTTGTATCACTACACACATTCTCTCCACTCCTCACAGTATCACTGCTCCTTACTCCTTGTATCACTACACACATTCTCTCCCCTCCTCACATTTTCACTGCTCCTTACTCCTTGTATCACTACACACATTCTCTCCCCTCCTCACATTTTCACTGCTCCTTACTCCTTGTATCACTACACACATTCTCTCCACTCCTCACCATATCACTGCTCCTTACTCCTTGTATCACTACACACATTCTCTCCCCTCCTCACAGTATCACTGCTCCTTACTCCTTGTATCACTACACACATTCTCTCCCCTCCTCACAGTATCACTGCTCCTTACTCCTTGTATCACTACACACATTCTCTCCCCTCCTCACAGTATCACTGCTCCTTACTCCTTGTATCACTACACACATTCTCTCCACTCCTCACAATTTCACTGCTCCTTACTCCTTGTATCACTACACACATTCTCTCCCCTCCTCACAGTATCACTGCTCCTTACTCCTTGTATCACTACACACATTCTCTCCACTCCTCACCATATCATTGCTCCTTACTCCTTGTATCACTACACACATTCTCTCCCCTCCTCACATTTTCACTGCTCCTTACTCCTTGTATCACTACACACATTCTCTCCCCTCCTCACATTTTCACTGCTCCTTACTCCTTGTATCACTACACACATTCTCTCCACTCCTCACCATATCATTGCTCCTTACTCCTTGTATCACTACACACATTCTCTTCCCTCCTCACAGTATCACTGCTCCTTACTCCTTGTATCACTACACACATTCTCTTCCCTCCTCACAGTATCACTGCTCCTTACTCCTTGTATCACTACACACATTCTCTTCCCTCCTCACAATTTCACTGCTCCTTACTCCTTGTATCACTACACACATTCTCTTCCCTCCTCACAATTTCACTGCTCCTTACTCCTTGTATCACTACACACATTCTCTCCCCTCCTCACAGTATCACTGCTCCTTACTCCTTGTATCACTACACACATTCCCTCCCCTCCTCACAGTATCACTGCTCTTTACTCCTTTGTATCACTACACACATTCTCTCCCCTCCTCACAGTATCACTGCTCCTTACTCCTTGTATCACTACACACATTCTCTCCCCTCCTCACATTTTCACTGCTCCTTACTCCTTGTATCACTACACACATTCCCTCCCCTCCTCACAGTATCACTGCTCTTTACTCCTTTGTATCACTACACACATTCCCTCCCCTCCTCACAGTATCACTGCTCTTTACTCCTTTGTATCACTACACACATTCTCTCCCCTCCTCACATTTTCACTGCTCCTTACTCCTTGTATCACTACACACATTCCCTCCCCTCCTCACAGTATCACTGCTCTTTACTCCTTTGTATCACTACACACATTCTCTCCCCTCCTCACAGTATCACTGCTCCTTACTCTTCTACAATACGCAGGCTGAATACCTTTAATTTTCTTCCCTGAGGTACTCGGCTCGTACCCACTCTTTGTCTGAGGTTTTGACGTGTAAGGCAGTCCATTACTATTGTGGTCCGAGACAACATCTGGTACAAAGATATAGACAGATTTTTGTTGTGTCTAGAATATAAAATTATGAATAACATGTAACTTGCACAGACTAGCACACTGTGAGACGCGTTGGTAGAAAGATTTCCATCTCATTGATTGAACCAATTCAAATTCATATATTGATTAAAGTCTGTTAAATCTTTTAAAAAATTTTTACAGGCTTGCTCAAAATGTCCGTCAAGTTTTGATAAAAATATCTGTCAAGTTTTGATAAAAATGTCTCTTAAGTTTTGATAAAAACATTTGTCAAGTTTTGATAAAAATGCCTGTCAAGTTTTAATAAAAATGTCTCTTAAGTTTTGATAAAAACATTTGTCAAGTTTTGATAAAAATGTCTGTCAAGTTTTGATAAAAATGTCTCTTAAGTTTTGATAAAAATGTCTGTCAAGTTTTGATAAAAATGTCTCTTAAGTTTTGATAAAAACATTTGTCAAGTTTCGATAAAAATGTCTGTCAAGTTTTGATAAAAATGTCTTTTAAGTCTTAATCATAAGTCTCACCTGGTGCTCTGGCTGGGAACCCTTCGTCAATGAGTCTCTTGTCGGACCGACTGACCACTTCCGTCTGGGTTGTCTCCTCACACTCCTCGTCTAACTGGTTTTGATACGACTTCGTCTCTTGCGTTGCCAGTTGTTCCTGGTAAAGACGGACCAGAGATGCATACTCTCCGGCAGGCGATGAAGGCTTGGTTTCCCCACTCTGACCCATTTTGCTAGGCTCTGGGTCAACGCCAGCCAGAAGCTCTGCGTGTGAACCTTGTTCAGTGATCGTGCCGTCTTTCATCACTACGATGTGGTTACAATCTTTCATGTACTGGAAGGAATAGATGAGAAATTCATATCAGAGATGATATTAAAACAAGAAAGTGTTACAGCGACTCTTCTCAATTCAAGAAATTTTTCCCTGATAAGTGTCTCCTAGATTAGATTACTTACATTCAAATACTCAAATTTTCAAACGACGGCAAAGTTGCATAATCCCAGGAAAAAGATGGTCCGGAAGAAAATTAGTGAAACATTAATTTAGAACAGATTTCATAAGTCCTGTTAGGATTAAGTTGAATCAAAGCAGCACCTGTTGGAAGTGATTTGATCGATTTTGTTTTTCTATACAACACTGCTCCTATTCTCAGTTCTAATAATATGTCACATCTCTCCTAAACACAGCACTCTGTGAAGGTTCTCTCACCTCCATCAGATTTTGTTTTTCTATACAACACTGCTCCTATTCTCAGTTCTAATAATATGTCACATCTCTCCTAAACACAGCACTCTGTGAAGGTTCTCTCACCTCCATCAGAGTTTGTTTTTCTATACAACACTGCTCCTATTCTCAGTTCTAATAATATGTCACATCTCTCCTAAACACAGCACTCTGTGAAGGTTCTCTCACCTCCATCAGATTTTGTTTTTCTATACAACACTGCTCCTATTCTCAGTTCTAATAATATGTCACATCTCTCCTAAACACAGCACACTGTGAGGCTTCTCTCACCTCCACCAGATGTGACACAAACACGACCGTTCTTCTTGCGACACGGTCTTGGCTGCCCTCAGCTCTGCCCATCAGCAGTCCCAGCACACACTCCTGGAAGATGTGTCTGGTAAGGTGAACGTCCACGGCAGAAAGTGGGTCGTCCAGTAACACAAGCTCGTGCCGGCTGTATGCTGCCCTGGCAAGGCTGAGTCTCTGTTTCTGTCCACCACTGAGTGTTGAGCCACACTCTCCAACCTTCGAAACAAAAAAAATAAAAAGAGGAAAAAGCTCCACTTTAGATTTTTACTGAACCGTCTAGGTCTATTCTCGACAATTTGTAAAGCATGTAACTAAATTTCTGCCATTCCACAAATCCCATTTAACCCAATGTCTCTGTTAATTTAAATGATATTTTACTTAAACCTGTTGCAGAGGAACAGCAAGTTCTTTTTTTTTATTTTTTTTTTAGGGATTTCTGATTTCTTATAAATTGAAATATATCAATTGTTTCCTCACAAATATTTTATTGGCTGGAGCTGTCATAGAGACTGTGGAAGATGGATATGATGATGCTGTAGCTAGATCTCACATCTTTCCTCTTTCTTATACATCAGACAGGTTTTCATCAACCCAAATTTCTTTTCCCTCTGTGAGAGTTGTTTAACTTTACTTGATTGATTTAAATCTGATATACAAACACATCAGAGTGTCTTTGAATGACACAATAAAATACAATATCCTTAAAGTTGCTGTCTATAAAGATTTGCAAGCATGTTTTTCAGAAAAATATATCAAATCAAAATATCCTCCCTGAACACAACCTTACATCAGTACACAAAATTATTACATTTACTTCTTCTCCTCTGTATTTCTTTCTTAGATAACATGATATGATTGTCTTTTTCATTAAGTTCTCACATTAACTTTCCCACATTTCATCTGAGAATGATGTAAATAAAAGCAAAAGCTGCCACTGAAAACAACTCAAACAAAAAAAAAAATCATGTGGCTATCGGAGAAAAACAGCATTTTAACTAAGTCAGGGGTAACTTTACATACAGCTGATCACACCAGTCAGCACATTGATAGAACCCACTGACCTGTTCTCTGACTCACCTCTGTAGCATCTCCAGATGAGAAACTGGCGAAATCCTCTGTCAGGGCACAAGCCTGGACGACTCGGTTGTACCTAATGCAAAAAAAAAAAATAATAATAAAAGAAGAAAACAAAGTTGAACAAAATCCTAGAAAAGTAAGAAAAAATAATCAGGATGTAGATATGACCTTGAAAAATCATTGCATGAGGGCTTCGTTTGATTTGAAAGATTAAAATGTGTGCCGCCAACCCCCCTCCCACATTCCTCATCCTGTTTGATTGAAAAAGAAATTGGAAAAATTGTAGAAGAAAACCCTAACAATAATAAAGAGCTTATATAAAGAGGAACTCACACGTATTACTTTGAACAAAAATTCAAATCACACCAGTTCCCCTTTCCCTCTTTCCACCTCTGCTTTAGAACATTCTTAATTTTGTTAACTCTCCTCCCTCTCAGCTCACCTTTTCTCCTCGTACCCCTCCCTCTCGGCTCACCTTTTCTCCTCGTACCCCTCCCTCTCAGCTCTCCTTTTCTCCTCGTACCCCTCCCTCTCAGCTCTCCTTTTCTCCTCGTACCCCTCCCTCTCAGCTCACCTTTTCTCCTCCTACCCCTCCCTCTCAGCTCTCCTTTTCTCCTCGTACCCCTCCCTCTCGGCTCACCTTTTCTCCTCGTACCCCTCCCTCTCGGCTCTCCTTTTCTCCTCCTACCCTCCTCTCTCAGCTCACCTTTTCTCCTCGTACCCCTCCCTCTCGGCTCACCTTTTCTCCTCGTACCCCTCCTCTCGGCTCTCCTTTTCTCCTCTCCTTTTCTCCTCGTACTCCTCCCTCTCGGCTCACCTTTTCTCCTCGTACCCCTCCCTCTCGGCTCTCCTTTTCTCCTCGTACCCCTCCCTCTCGGCTCACCTTTTCTCCTCGTACCCCTCCCTCTCGGCTCACCTTTTCTCCTCGTACCCCTCCCTCTCGGCTCACCTTTTCTCCTCCTACCCCTCCCTCTCGGCTCACCTTTTCTCCTCGTACCCCTCCCTCTCAGCTCACCTTTTCTCCTCGTACCCCTCCCTCTCGGCTCTCCTTTTCTCCTCCTACCCCTCCCTCTCAGCTCACCTTTTCTCCTCGTACCCCTCCCTCTCGGCTCACCTTTTCTCCTCGTACCCCTCCCTCTCAGCTCTCCTTTTCTCCTCGTACCCCTCCCTCTCAGCTCTCCTTTTCTCCTCGTACCCCTCCCTCTCGGCTCACCTTTTCTCCTCGTACCCCTCCCTCTCAGCTCTCCTTTTCTCCTCGTACCCCTCCCTCTCGGCTCACCTTTTCTCCTCGTACCCCTCCCTCTCAGCTCTCCTTTTCTCCTCGTACCCCTCCCTCTCGGCTCACCTTTTCTCCTCGTACCCCTCCCTCTCGGCTCACCTTTTCTCCTCGTACCCCTCCCTCTCAGCTCTCCTTTTCTCCTCCTACCCCTCCCTCTCAGCTCTCCTTTTCTCCTCGTACCCCTCCCTCTCAGCTCTCCTTTTCTCCTCGTACCCCTCCCTCTCGGCTCTCCTTTTCTCCTCGTACCCCTCCCTCTCGGCTCTCCTTTTCTCCGCGTACCCCTCCCTCTCAGCTCTCCTTTTCTCCTCGTACCCCTCCCTCTCGGCTCACATTTTCTCCTCGTACCCCTCCCTCTCGGCTCTCCTTTTCTCCTCGTACCCCTCCCTCTCGGCTCACCTTTTCTCCTCGTACCCCTCCCTCTCGGCTCTCCTTTTCTCCTCGTACCCCTCCCTCTCGGCTCACCTTTTCTCCTCGTATGGTTCCCCGAACAGAATATTATCCCTGAGAGTTCCATGAGTCAGCCAGGCCTGCTGCGGAACATACGCCACCGGTCTGCCAGACACCATCACGGTGCCGGACGTCAGCTCCATCTGGAGGAACATGGTAGTCAAAGGGTTAAAGTTCAGAGGACCCATTCAAGATGAACAACTTTGATTCTTTAAACAAATTCTTTACATTACAAAGCATAATACTTTCCACTCCCTAGAGTGCAATGATAAAATTTTTATATGAAAACTGTTGAAAAAAAAACAAATACAACACAATCAAGAGAAAGGGGACAGATTGATTGTGATTCATTAAAATTAAGATGTCACCTTTTGAAAACCATAATATGAGGAATTTCGGAGCATATCAAACATAGTCTCGTCTGACAGAGCAGAACTGAAAAGATAAAACTCAGAACTCACATACAAACGTTGTGGGGATCGAAATCCGCCATAAATGTCTCTGATCTGAAAATATGTCTTAAGACTGACATTCTAATCCCTCATCCATAAGAAAATTTTTTTACTTGGCGAGGGAATTTTTAAAAAATGAAGAAAACAAAAAAACTCTTTTAGTCATGACATGTCTTCTTACCTTTCCAAGAATAGCGCTGATCAGCGACGTTTTCCCCGAGGCAATGCTACCACAAACACCCACCAGATCGCCCTAAATCCAAGAGGTTAAAAAAGTAAAGAGTTATTTCCCTGGATAATTGCTCATGTGACATTTTCCACATGCACAAGGAGAAAGTAAAGGATATCAAATTCCCATTAGTTTAAATGTTAAATTCTCAAACTAGAAGGTAGGGACCTAATACGGTGACTAAACTTCGACTTTCCCTTGAAAAATAGAATTAAGAAAACAAATAATAAAGAATCTGATAGGCTGAACCTCAAAAAGTGAAGTTACGAAAGCCTTCATTGGGATTCTTACTCCTTTTTCTATATTAGTAATTCTTTATGCTATTTCAATGACGTCCATGCCTTTTTTATTTGAATTTTTTTTTGTTCTTAGCTGAGGATATTTTCTATCTTGTTGAAAGATTCTTTGCGTGTGCCGTACAAAAATATATCATAATTGCATATTCATACCTGAACTGCACAGTGTATATCACATTCCAATATATACATCCAAGGAGAGTATTGTACATATGATATGCGCAATGATTGTTTGATATATATATAAAACATATATTTAAATACCCCCTGCAAATAAGGTGTAAAATCATATCCACATAAATATTACACTTATAGTATTGTCCCTATCAAATTTTATCTGTGTTCCACAATATTGATCTAAGCAGTACCTTATTACATTTTGCTCTGTGATTATAAAAACTGCGTGAACCGATTGTGTTATGAGATTGTATATTCTCAACTAATTACAAAAAAACAAACTGAAATGTAATTCACTTATCTATAAAAAAAAAAACCCGATCTTACCACTCTTTCTCATCCATTATTAAGCCATACCGGAGACTTATAGAAAATTCATAAACCTATCAAACTGTTTTGGACTGTAAACACATCTTTCTTGGATAGATCTATGAGCTTTGTGGGCTTGGACATGCCTTAGGTCTCGTTCTAACCATTCTACCTGTCATCCAATCTTATATACACTCCATATGGAAAAGTCTCTATTCTAAGAAACTTTCTTTGCACATATGTCTCTCTCTCTCTCTCTCTCTCTCTCTCTCTCTCTCTCTCTCTCTCTCTCTCTCTCTCTCTCTCTCTCTCTCTCTCTCTCTCTCTCTCTCTCTCTCTCTCTCTCTCTCTCTCTCTCTCTCTCTCTCTCTCTCTCTCTCTCTCTCTCTCTCTCTCTCTCTCTCTCTTCATATCTTCTGTCTGTCTCTCTGTCTGATTCTCTCTGACCCTATCTCTTCTGTCTGTCTGTGTAACAACCCATATAGCCAAGGCCTGCTTCCACAGATGATCTATCTCTGCCTGTCTGTCTGTCCGCCTCCCTTTCTCTCTATCTATCTTTATATCTTTTGTCTGTCTCTCTGTCTGATTCTCTCTGACTGTATCTCTTCTATCTGTCTGTGCCACCCCATATAGCCAGGGCCTGCTTCCAAAGATGATCTATCACTATCTGTCTGTCTGTCTGTCTGTCTGTCTCTCTCTCTCTCTCTCTCTCTCTCTGTCTGTCTCTCTCTCTCTCTCTTTCTCTCTCTGTCTGTCTGTCTGTCTCTTTCTCTCTCTGTCTGTCTGTCTCTCTCTCTCTCTCTCTCTGTCTGTCTGTCTGTCTGTCTGTCTGTCTCTCTCTCTCTCTCTCTCTCTCTCTCTCTCTCTCTCTCTCTCTCTCTCTCTCTCTCTCTCTCTCTCTCTCTCATCTCTATGCTCCTCTACAAATCCCATGACATCAAATGAAACCTCCAAATGACCTTTTTCAAAGCGAAGGTTACGTTGTGTAGCTTAGGTCCCACAAAAATTGGTCCCTGGTTCTCGGTACAATCTTTCAGGATTCGTTCCTCGTCAGCCGCTTTGTCTCCTCCACCTCCTCCTCCTTCCTCACTAGATGAGCTATCAGCGTTCTTCCTCCTGAAGCGTTTTCTTTTCCTGTCTTTGATATTCAAGTCTCTGTTGGACTCTGTTGATAGAAAGATTTGTTCAAAAGTTGATCATTAAAAGATCAACAAAGCTATAGATGTGGGAAAAGAAGACAGGCAGGAAGGGGAGGGGGGGGGGGGGGGGTGAGGGAAGTGAAGGAGAGATAGCAGGAGGTAGAGAAAGAGGTTGTCTAAGGGATGAACGAAGGGAAGGAAAGAGGCTGAACCAAAAGAAATTGAGAAAAAAGGGCAGACAGAAAGAAGAGTGGAGAGAGGAAGAATAGAAATGATGGATAGGTTAAAAGATAAAGAATAGATTGCATAAAACAGTAAAAGATGAAATGGATAAAAATAGAGAATAGTGGAGATAAAAGAAATGAGAAGAAAAGATCCTTCATCTTTTTAACATGCAACCATTTTTGTAAATTCTCCAATTGTGAGAAAAATTAGTAAAGAAATATTTTACCTTTCACAAGGCCAAATATAGAGAAGACGTGGAGCAGATGCTGAGCAGACACAGAGCAGATGTAGAGGAGATGAGGAGCAGACGCAGAGCAATTATAGAGGAGATGCGGAGCAGACGTAGAGCAATTATAGAGATGAGCAGACGCAGAGCAATTATAGAGATGCGGAGCAGACGCAGAGGAATTATAGAGGAGATGCGGAGCAGACGTAGAGCAGATTCAGAGCAGACGCAGAGAAGATGTAAAGGAGATGCGGAGCAGACGCAGAGCGGACGTAGAGGAGGTGCAGAGCAGACGTAGAAGAGATGCAGAGCATGTGTAGAGGAGATGCAGAGCAGACGTAGAGGAGATGCAGAGCATGTGTAGAGGAGATGCAGAGCAGACGTAGAAGAGATGCAGAGCAGACGTAGAAGAGATGCAGAGCATGTGTAGAGGAGATGCAGAGCAGACGTAGAAGAGATGCAGAGCATGTGTAGAGGAGATGCAGAGCAGACGTAGAGAAGATGCAGAGCAGACGTAGAAGAGATGCAGAGCATGTGTAGAGGAGATGCAGAGCAGACGTAGAAGAGATGCAGAGCAGACGTAGAAGAGATGCAGAGCATGTGTAGAGGAGATGCAGAGCAGACGTAGAAGAGATGCAGAGCATGTGTAGAGGAGATGCAGAGCAGACGTAGAAGAGATGCAGAGCAGACGTAGAAGAGATGCAGAGCATGTGTAGAGGAGATGCAGAGCAGACGTAGAAGAGATGCAGAGCAGACGTAGAAGAGATGCAGAGCAGACGTAGAAGAGATGCAGAGCATGTGTAGAGGAGATGCAGAGCAGACGTAGAAGAGATGCAGAGCATGTGTAGAGGAGATGCAGAGCAGACGTAGAGAAGATGCAGAGCAGACGTAGAAGAGATGCAGAGCATGTGTAGAGGAGATGCAGAGCAGACGTAGAGGAGGTGCAGAGCAGACGTAGAAGAGATGCAGAGCAGACGTAGAAGAGATGCAGAGAAGATGTAAAGGAGATGCGGAGCAGACGCAGAGCGGACGTAGAGGAGGTGCAGAGCAGACGTAGAAGAGATGCAGAGCATGTGTAGAGGAGATGCAGAGCAGACGTAGAGGAGATGCAGAGCATGTGTAGAGGAGATGCAGAGCAGACGTAGAAGAGATGCAGAGCATGTGTAGAGGAGATGCAGAGCAGACGTAGAGGAGATGCAGAGCATGTGTAGAGGAGATGCAGAGCAGACGTAGAAGAGATGCAGAGCATGTGTAGAGGAGATGCAGAGCAGACGTAGAAGAGATGCAGAGCATGTGTAGAGGAGATGCAGAGCAGACCTAGAGAAGATGCAGAGCAGACGTAGAGTGTGTCCTTACCTTTCCCATGATGCTCCCCTTCATCTTTCTCCCTGGATATCCTAGGAGTCGGCCATGAAAAGGTGGCGTCTCGCACTTCTACCATACTCGGACTGGACTGAGGAAGTTTTGGGTATGGCTTCATCTCTTCCATCAGCAAAATACCCTGGAAGTTAAAAAAAAGAGATGATTGAGTTATTGAATTTCACAGTTGATATAGATTGTCTACTAGAAGATGATCTGACCACTTTCCTACTTTCCAATGTCATCAAACAAGTCTTTCACAGGCAAGGACAGGGGAGGGGGATGATGAGAGAGAGAGAGAGAGAGAGAGAGAGAGAGAGAGAGAGAGAGAGAGAGAGAGAGAGACAGGCAGGCAGAGAAATAATATGTAAAGTTTATCATCTCATTACATCAGATAGACCCACTGTCTTATTTCATTGACAGACCATAAGGACTGATGTGTGTTCTACTCCCAACGTTTCATCTCCCTGTATTGGTACTCTTCAACTCCCACTCACCCCCCCCCCCCACCTCTCTAAGGTGCCTCATTTTATTTCTTCTGTCACACAAAACTCCTTTCTCTCTACTAGCTCCAAATAATTCCTTGTGCACGACAGAATATTCCAAACGCGAATAAATTTGACAAAATAGTAATAAAATAAATGACAGTAATACACGAACTATTAATTACAGCAAGAACCAACGAAACACAGAGGAGCCCAGATAGTAAGGGGACTGAACCAATGCTTGACACAAAGCACCAACGGTTACTGACCTGAAGCCCAGCCAACGACTAATGGTTGCTGTTAAATTCTAATTGACCTGAGGCTAAACCAACCACCAAGGATTATAGCTAAGCCCTGACTAACCTGAAGCCCAACCACCCACTAACAGTTACTGCTTAACTCTGACTGACCTGAAGCCCAACCAACCACTAACTGTTACTACTAAGCTCTGACTGACCTGAAGCCCAACCAAACACTAATGGTTACTGTTTAATTCCGACTGACCTGAGCCTAAACGAACCACTAACGGTTACTGCTAAATTCTGAATGAAGACAAACCAACCACCAAAGGTTAATGCTAAACTCTGACTGATCTGAAGCCCAGCCAACCACTAACATTTACTGTTAAGCTCTGACTGACCTGAAGTGTAACCAACCACTAACATTTACTGTTAAGCTCTGACTGACCTGAAGTGTAACCAACCACTAACATTTACTGTTAAGCTCTGACTGACCTGAAGTGTAACCAACCACTAACATTTACTGTTAAGCTCTGACTGACCTGAAGTGTAACCAACCACTAACATTTACTGTTAAGCTCTGACTGACCTGAAGTGTAACCAACCACTAACATTTACTGTTAAGCTCTGACTGACCTGAAGCTCAACCAACCACCAAAGGTTACTGCTAAACTCTGACTGACCTGAAGCCCAACCAAACCACTAACATTTACTGTTAAGCTCTGACTGACCTGAAGCTCAACCAACCACCAAAGGTTACTGCTAAACTCTGACTGATCTGAAGCCCAGCCAACAACTAACGGTTACCCGCTAAACTCTGACTGACCTGTATTCTCCTGGTAGTGACCATCATCTCGGACACAGCCTTCAGCGCAAAAGGCAGGGTCCCCATGGATGCCTGAATGGTGGTCAGCAGTGACACGAAGGTGAAGGCCTGGGCAGATGAGAATAGAAACAGTCCGCCAATTTGGTTCAATAGTTTACATGACAATCTTTATGTTCTGAATGGTGACTATATTTATTTTACTAAAGAAAGATGACTATCTCCAATTTCTAAATGGCGAAAATCTTTATTTTATTTAAGATGAATATATTTATTTACTAAATGATGACTATCTTTAAGTTCTAAATGATGACTATCTCTGTTATTTTATTTAAGATGAATATATTCATTTACTTAACGATGACTATCTTTCATTTCTAAATGATGCCTTTCTTCAATTTCTAAATGACGACTGTCTGTATTTTATTTAAGATGATTATATTTATTTATTTAATGATGACTGTCTTTAATTTCTAAATGATGACTATCTTTGTTTTATTCAAGACGAATATCTTTATTTACTTAATGATGACTATCTTTATTGCCTTAATCATGACTTTTTTTTTTTATTTTATTCAAGATGACTTTCTTTTTTCACAGAATAATGATTATCTTTATGTTCGTCTCATTGACGATTATCTTTATGTTCGTCTCATTGATGATTATCTTTATGTTCGTCTCATTGATGATTATCTTTATGTTCGTCTCATTGATGATTATCTTTATGTTCGTCTCATTGATGATTATCTTTATTTCGTCTCATTGACGATTATCTTTATGTTCGTCTCATTGATGATTATCTTTATTTCGTCTCATTGATGATTATCTTTGTGTTCGTCTCATTGATGATTATCTTTATGTTCGTCTCATTGATGATTATCTTTATGTTCGTCTCATTGACGATTATCTTTATGTTCGTCTCATTGATGATTATCTTTATGTTCGTCTCATTGATGATTATCTTTATGTTCGTCTCATTGATGATTATCTTTATGTTCGTCTCATTGATGATTATCTTTATGTTCGTCTCATTGATGATTATCTTTATGTTCGTCTCATTGATGATTATCTTTATGTTCGTCTCATTGATGATTATCTTTATGTTCGTCTCATTGATGATTATCTTTATGTTCGTCTCATTGACGATTATCTTTATGTTCGTCTCATTGACGATTATCTTTATGTTCGTCTCATTGACGATTATCTTTATGTTCGTCTCATTGATGATTATCTTTATGTTCGTCTCATTGATGATTATCTTTATGTTCGTCTCATTGATGATTATCTTTATGTTCGTCTCAATGATGATTATCTTTATGTTCGTCTCATTGATGATTATCTTTATTCTATTCACCTTGACGATCTTTATTTACTTAATGATGGCAATTTTTTTGCGGAAGACTATCTTTAATTTTTATGACTATCTTTATCGATATTAAAAAGATTCTCTTTCATGAGATTATAATGACCATTATTGTTCCAATAACGATTATCTTTGATGAAATAACAATGACTATTACTGCCACAATAACGATTATCTTTCCTGGTGTTATAAAGTTTATAACTTTTTACATAGACTATCCATTATGGAGGCGCCGATGTCTTTGTGATTTTTATTTATGTATTGCTTTCCTCGTGATATTGCTTTTTAAATTGATTCTCTCTCTCTCTCTCTCTCTCTCTCTCTCTCTCTCTCTCTCTCTCTCTCTCTTCTCTCTCTCTCTCTATTCTCTCTCTATTCTCTCTCTCTCACTCTCTCTCTCTCTTTGTGAGCTTGTGGGAAGGGGGTACTCACCTGAGTCGCGGTTAGGTTGTTCCCAGTGCTGACGTAACCAATGAAGGTCAGACAGCTGGCCATGAGGGGAACCAGCATTGACGACCCCACAGACACACTCTGAACAAACAGACTTTTCTCTAGGACAGACTTCTCTTGGGCGCGAATACCTGCCATGGACAGAACATAGGACAGGAAAAAAAAAAAAAAAAGAAAGAAAAGAATTAAAGTGTGGATTCAATTTAATAAACTGGTTAAAGCTGTTTACAATAAGTAGCAACACTTTTGTTGCCAGTCACTGTACCATTCTCAACTCACGAGGGAGCATTATTAAACCAATACAGGCAACAGGTAGACTCAATTCTCGAGCAGACTGGCCGGCGTGACGACCTGTGATAGGAGGAAAAAAAATGCCTCTCAAACATCCGCAAAGATCGAGAAAACACCCGTAAAATGCCGCCCCCAAACACCTCAGCACCAGCTGCAGTCAGGGTTTGAAGCTCAGACCTGCGGGTTTAATAGGCGAGTGTTTTACCACTACACCAAGAAGTAACGAATATAATACGAAGAATAGTCAAACTATTGATTTTTCTGTGGCTGCGGCAAACCAGTTAAATAGGCACGGGGAAATCCAACAGATCCATACTAATTCTTTGCTCTGTTAAATTTTCCGCTGATGTAAAGAGCAGCTCGTGGGAAGATGAGAGAGAGAGAGAGAGAGAGATGTCTCTCTCTCTCTCTCCATTTATCTATCTACCTACCTATCTATCTATTTATCTATCTCTCTATTACACCCGCACACCTTCTCTCTCTCTCTCTCTAACTCTCTCTCATTCTCTAACTCTCACACTCTCCCTCTTTCTCTCTCTCTCTCTCTCTCTCTCTCTCTCTCTCTATCTCTTTCGATCTAAACCTTTCGGTTTCTTTTCACTATTTTTCGCCTTTTTGTCTTTTTCGTTCTTTCTTGGATAATTTTCCCTGTGTCTTCTCCCTCCAGCCCCCTCCTCCACACTCGCTGACTCCAAACAACAGAGCCTGCCCTGTTTCCTGGCGTAGGTTAAGCCAGGTTCATGATCTGAACATATCATTCTGACCGCCGCTTCTCTAATGAGCACGATTTATCTGAGATTTAAATTGTCAGCACATCATCACTCAAGCTACATAGGAGAACTAGAATGTGATTAGTCAGCTGAGATTTGATTAAGATCTAGTAACAGTGGGCGAGGAGAGAGAGAGAGAGAGAGAGAGAGAGAGAGAGAGAGAGAGAGAGAGAGAGAGAGAGAGAGAGTGTGTGAGAGTTAGAGAGTGAGAGAGAGTTAGAGAGAGAAAGAGGGAGAGTTAGAGAGACAAAGAAGGAGAGAGTGAGAGAGAGAGAGAGAAAAAGTGAGAGAGAGTGAGAGTTAAAGAGAGTGAGAGAGAGAGAAAGAGTTAGATAGAGAGTTAGAGAGAGAGAGTGAGAGAGTAAGACAGAGTAAGAGATTGAGAGAGTAAGACAGAGTAAGAGATTGAGAGAGAAAGAGAGTGAAAGAGAGAGTTAGAGAGAGAGAGAGAGAGAGAGAGAGAGAGAGAGAGCATAAACAGAGCGGTATATAATCTCTGAGCCGGCTGCTAGTATAGTGATAGCAAGTCTGGATTGATTGTACCTGCTGATTACTATAAAGTTAATGATTTAAAACAATCGACAATCACTTGTGACATGATTGTTATGATGTCATCAGCCATGACCGTAGATTGAACAGATACATGAACACAGCCCGCAGCTTTCTCTATAGAGGCGAGGAGGAGGGAGGAAGAGGGAGATAGAGAGAGAGAGAGAGTCAGACAGACAGACAGATAGACAGACTATTTACTGTCTTTTTTTCTTAACCACGTAGGTTTTAAATAACTACCCTGCTAAGAATTCCCGCAGGGCAGTGAACTTTAAACACTTAATGCGAGACTTCACAGCGTTCTCATAAGCGTTTAGAAGAATCTAAAAACAGATTTGGGAAGTACAAAATATGTCGATTTCCTTTATGCCAATGAAATAACAGCAACAAAAAAAAAAGAACATTAAAATAAAAATTAAAAAATACAACAGATCTATAAAACATGCCAAAAAGGTCTTTGTTTTTTTTTTTAACTTTTTGAAGTTTTATTATATATATATATATATATATATATATATATATATATATATATATATATATATATATATATATATTATATATATATATATATATTTTTTTTTTTTTTTTTTTTTTTTTTTTTTGTTCAGTTCTCCACCAGTACTGGAAATCAAGCTAATTCTGTATGTCCCCGAATTTGTCTTTCTAAAGTCATCAAAAGGCTTTAAATAACAGCCCCCTCCCTCGATTTATCAAATTAAATTAAATAAATAAATAAATAAATAATAATGAGGACGATGATGATGCTACTGATGATGATGATTGTAATGATGATGGTAATGATGATAATGATAATTGTAATGACGATGATGATGATGATGATGATGATGATAAAGCTCATTTCTTTAAAGCGCTTACGCAGGTCTGGACGGAAACATCACCCATGTGTTCAGAAAGATAAACATACACACACACACACACAACAAAGACAACGAACTTTCACAAAGTTACACAGTAAGCCTTGAATCGCGGTTCATTCGATGATGCGGGATAATCCCCTGAGTTGGAGAACAATGACCATCTCAACCACCAGCACTTTCAACTCAGGTCAAGAGTGTGGCGCATTCGCCTCAACATTCTGCTATAAAACTAACAAACCATTCCGACTCAAACTTCTCAAGTTACTCCGAACGCTTTTAGAAATTTCATAATGATACCAAACCTCTCCGCAGACCTGAGGAAACAGAGGTCATCAGCCTAGCTGGTCGAATTTGTCTTTACGATTTAAAAAAAAAAATCGACCCAATTTTCCACAAACTCAGCAAAACGCTGAAAATTGAACTTCCATAAAACTTTACTTAAAGTAGCGAGGCTGAAATATTGCAAATCGACATAAAGTGTACAGGTAATTGGAAGGTAAAATAGATTGTTATTAAAAAAAAAATTCGACAAACCTGATATTCTTAAAACACCTTACAGCTCTAAGCAAAAATTGATATGGAAATCTGTTTTCCAATCTGTGGAAACATTCTCGTAAAAACTCATCAAAAAGCTATAAATTCCCGGAAAAAAAGGTGTGGAGACATGCGTCGCCTCACAGAAGTTCTTGTTGTTTGATCTTACACGCTCATGCTATGGAGCGTTTATGAAACATTAAAAAAACAGTCCGGGATTTTCTCAAAATAGGTTAATTATTCTTATTGATCAGAGGCATGACGTCAGCAATAGAACAGGAAATTAAAAGATGGAAAGGGAAAAAAAAAAAAATTTGCGCTAGAAATAGACAAACAAGTTTAAAAGGAAGAAGATTTATATAAAAAAATTAGTTAACAATAACTTCTGTGCATGGCTTGAAGTTAAATGTATTAAATCCACTCTGAATTATTTTTCCTCAATTTTTTAAGGCAGAAAAAAAATCATCACGTGTCTTTCTCTTGGTATCTGGTTCTAAACATTGTGTATCACTGTTCGACATTTTCCAGGAACAATTTCTGTTGTCTAAACATTGTTGTATCATTGTTCGACATTTTCCAGGAACACTTTCTGTTGTCTAATCATTGCGTATCATTGTTCGACATTTTCCAGGAACACTTTCTGTTGTCTCAACATTGTTGTATCATTGTTCGACATTTTCCAGGAACACTTTCTGTTGTCTAATCATTGTGTATCATTGTTCGAAATTTTCCAGGAACAATTTCTGTTGTCTAAACATTGTTGTATCATTGTTCGACATTTTCCAGGAACACTTTCTGTTGTCTAATCATTGCGTATCATTGTTCGACATTTTCCAGGAACACTTTCTGTTGTCTAATCATTGCGTATCATTGTTCGACATTTTCTAGGAACACTTTCTGTTGTCTAATCATTGTGTATCATTGTTCGAAATTTTCCAGGATTTCTGTTGTCTTAACATTGGGTATCATTGTTCGACATTTTCCAGGAACACTTTCTGTTGTCTAATCATAGTGTGTCATTGTTCGACATTTTCCAGGAACACTTTCTGTTCTAACATTGTTTATCATTGTTCGGCATTTTCTAGGAACACTTTCTGTTGTCTAAACATTGTGTATCGTCCGACATTTTCCAGGGAACACTTTTTGTTCCAGGTGCACGATTAAACATGGAACTTCTGCTCTCACTGGGCTTTGTGTGCTAAGAGGTGACGTCACTGTAACAGCTCCGCGGTGGTATGATGACCTCGCATTGCTTAGAACCAGCGGTGACGTCACACCTTTTCTCCTAGCTCTATTTTATGACGCTCATACCATGGCTAAATCTTACCTGCTATCTTGCTGGCGAAAGATGTCTCCCAGGCGTACATCTTGATCAGCTTGATAGAAGTGAACAGCTCTACCATGAGTCCCACCTGGGGAGGGGGAGAGAGATGGAGGGAAAGAGAGGGAGAGAGAGAGAGAGAGAGAGAGAGAGAGAGAGATAGGCAGAGAAAGACAGAGAGGGGGAGAGAGATAGGGAGGAGAAGAGAGAGAGGGAGAGAGAGAAAGAGAGAGAGAGGAGGATGGGGTAGGGGGTAGTGAGAAGGATTGTGAGAGAGAGAGAGAGAGAGAGAGAGAGAGAGAGAGAGAGAGAGAGAGAGAGAGAGAGAGAGAGGAGGATGGGGTAGGGGGTAGTGAGAAGGGTTGTGAGAGAGAGAGAGAGAGAGAGAGAGAGAGAGAGAGAGAGAGAGGAGGATGGGGTAGGGGGTAGTGAGAAGGATTGTGAGAGAGAGAGAGAGAGAGAGGAGGATGGGGTAGGGGGTAGTGAGAAGGATTGTGAGAGAGAGAGAGAGAGGGAGAGAGAGAGAGGAGGATGGAGAGAGAGAGAGAGAGAGGAGGATGGGGTAGTGAGAAGGGTTGTGAGAGAGAGAGAGAGAGAGGGAGAGAGAGAGAAAGAGAGAGGAGGATGGGGTAGGTGGTAGTGAGAAGGGTTGTGAGAGAGAGAGAGAGAGAGAGAGAGAGAGAGAGAGAGAGAGAGAGAGAGGAGGATGGGGTAGGGGGGAGACAGGAGAAAGGATAAGAAACATCGCCTTAATACCAGTCCTTGCAACAAAATTATCGTTTACAGCAGGCTAGACCAGGGAATGCTGACACAGTGGCTCTATGCCCTTATAGTGATCGAAAAACTGTAAAATAAGAACTCTTTCTTCCCCCCCCCCCCCCTTTCCACGGGGTTCCATATACCAAAAGCTTACTTAGCTTACATTTAAAAGAAATATCAAGAGGGGGGATCACCTGAAGCAATAATTTGTTTCGCTTCCCATGAGGACAGTAACTGTTGAACTGATGCTGATGTGATGTAATATCTGTTGCAAGATGATCATAAAATAGTTATCTATGCTGATATTATTTTGCTTATTCGGTTACATCATCATTTTTTTTTTTGGGGGGGGGGAGGGGGGGATGGAGAGAGAGAGAGAGTTTGCCGTGATGATATAGCCTCTCCACTACGTAGAATTTTAACGCTTCTATTGACGTTCATAATTTATAAGTCAGGAAGAGAGAGAGAGAGAGAGAGAGAGAGAGAGAGAGAGAGAGAGAGAGAGAGAGAGAGAGTGTGAGAGAGAGAGAGAGTGTGTGTGAGAGAGAGACAGAGTGTGTGAGAGAGAGAGAGTGAGAGAGTGTGTGAGAGAGAGAGAGAGAGTGAGAGAGTGTGTGAGAGAGAGAGAGTGAGAGAAAGAGAGACAGAGGGTGTGAGAGAGAGAGAGTGAGAGAGTGTGTGAGAGAGAGAGTGAGAGAGAGAGAGAGAGAGAGAAAGATGCTCTATGGCTGTGAGTGGCGCAGTCACTTACCCTCTTGTCCGTGATCTTGATGCTGCGGGCTCGGAACTTCTGGGAGAGCCGTGCCATGCTAATCTGTGGACACACAACAGAGACAAACCATCAACATGCGGGTTAATTATGGCATAATGACAGGATACAACCCCCCCCCCCCCCCTCCCATCAACTTTCCAGCTGAAGTGTGTCCCCTTTAACTATGCACACCAAAGATTTTAAATTACACTTCGTTAAAGTGGCACCATTAAGGCAACCATCCCATCACACCGCCCCAATGGCAGCTATTAAGGGCGGTGTGATCCCACTTTAACAGACTATAAGGGCTGCAGATACTGATTTAAGTCTCTGTCGGACTCTGATGATACAAAGATTTATTCAAAAGCTGATCATTGAAAGATCAACAAAGCTGTAGATGTGGGAAAAGAAGACAGGGAAATAGGGAAAGGAGGGGAGCGGGGTTGGTGAGGGGAGGGGGGTTGGTTAGGGGAGGGGGGTTGGTGAGGGGGGGTTGGTGAGGGGGGTTGGTGAGGGGAGGGCGGTTGGTGAGGGGAGGGGGTGGGGGGTTGGTGAGGGAAATGAAGGAGAGATAGCAGGAGGTAGTAGAGAAAGAGGTTGTCTAAGGGATGAACGTAGGGAAGGAAAGAGGCTGAACCAAGAGAAATGGAGAAAAAAAGGATCGACAGAAAGAAGAGTGGAGAGAGGAAGGATAGAAATGATGGATAGGCAAACAGAAAAGGCTACTAAAACAAAACAAAGATTGGGCTAAAAAGTAGAAGAAAATATTTTGCTGCTGTTGTTGTTCTTGTTCTTGTTCTTGTTGATGCTGTTGATCAAGGCAATGCAATACCAACCTCTTTCTCTTCCTCAGCTCTCTATAAGGCAAAGTGCGATGTTCTCAGGACGGCTAATATTTTAACCCTTTTTTTTTTTCTTTTTCTTTTTCTTCTAACAAACTGTTACCGTGGTTGATATCTGGGTTTTGCTGGGTCAAGGTCATTAGAGGAAATAGGTTCGTTACATGGGCAAGTCGAGTCAATTGGACCTGATGTTGACGCCGCTGACTAACAGCCAGGTTTGAGGAGCAGCCCATACCCTCATGACATACCCCTATGACATCATCTTTGTTTCCGGCCGAGATCTGGACCTGTAGCAGTTGACACGTTCAGGAAACCCGGCTTAAGTGGGGAAAAAAACCCTGGGACTTTCATTTATACAATACTAGGATAATATGCAGGACATCCATAAAAAAAAAAAATCTAGATTAGATTGATTCTTTTATCTTAACGCTTTTTATTTTATTTTTGTTTTCTAGTTCAATGGTTTATTTTAGACTATTATTGACTTTTTTAAGTCGAGGACTAGGAGGCAAAAAACAAAGAGTCGACTTCCGGTATCTTTTCGTAGAAAAGATCTTGTTGCGCTTCAGATCTGTCACTAAAAGAGTTTAGGAAAACACTGAGGTAGTCCCAGACTAAAGGTAGAGTAGATCTTAAATCTAAGTCCGAAGCTGCGACCGGCGCGATTCTCGTTTTAGTTTGTGACCAACTCTTTGTTTTGCGCATCTATCCTAGTCTGGGACTAACTCGCGGTTTTGATTATTATATATCCTAATCTGGGACTAACTCACTGCTTTGCGCAGCTATCCTAGTCTGGGACTAACTCGACATTTTGCCCATGATAATTTCTAGTCTGGGATTAACTTGTTTTTGCGCGCCAATCCTAGTCTGGAATCAACTCGTCGTTTTGCCCATTACATATCCCAGTCTGGGACTAACTAATTGTTTTTCGCGTCAATCCTGTAATAATAATTTACCGAAGCCGGCAAAACACGGCGCCCGGACAGTTTTATTGCTTGATGTAGCATTGTTTTCTTTTAACCCTTCCATAACCAAATTCTATGTTCTGTGACTTTCTCACAACGTCTGTTGTCCCAGGGCCTGTACTCTGCACTCCTACATACAAGTTATCTTCAATCATTATCTATTGCCTGACGCGCTATGAGTAATGTGTTTGCGTTTTCCGCAGATCCTGAAGAGCTTTAGATGTGGCCATGCCACCACTTGTCTCACAGAGGACAAGAGTTCTTCAAGAGCCCCAGATAACTCGATAACGAGCTGTATGCTCCTTCGCTCTTCCTAGATCCTATTTGGTCACGAGTTAAGCTCTGCTGTAACTGCCATCGAACACGCCCCCCCCCCCCCCTCCGTCGGTAAGATCAAAGCAAACAAGGTGAGACCTGATAAACCACCTATGCTTTCCCCCTCCCGTCTCATCAAACCACAAAACCATACATTAGATGGGAGAACACACACAGAGAGAGAGAGAGAGAGAGAGAGAGAGAGAGAGAGAGAGAGAGGGGGGGGGGGAGGGAGGTCACTAGTAGGTTGGTTAATACAAACTTTCCATAGGATAAACTGAGTTTGATAACCTTTTGACTCTTTTTTATTTTTAATTTATTGAATACATGACAGAAAACAAAACAAAAAAAAAAAAATAACCGTCTGTAGCTTTGTCTCTGTAGAAGACTCTGGGGTAAATTTAAAAACGATTGACAACTTCGTTCTTTCAAGATTAACTTATTTCACCTAGAGAGACAGGAGTGGTTCTAAATTACGCCCCTTACTCAAGATACGGGCGCGTAGATCGGTCTCGCAGTTAGTCTATACCGTGCAAGGGAGATAATACTTTTTTTAGTCCAAAAAATGGCAGAACAGAATGATCTAGATGACAGGTCCAAATTTATCGCCTTGGCCTCACTCTAAGAGGGATGTTAACTCTTTATCTCGGAGTGTTTGAACTATATCTAAATATCAACGACATGAAAGGTGGGCAGGGGGCGGCCGCTTGAGGAGAAAAGAGGTGGTTATTCTGAGCTAATAACGGCTACTCTAGTCCTCTCATCCTCTCGATGGCCAGTTATCGACATTGTCTGATAAACAAAAGTGCATTCTCCAGGAGTTATCGCCCTTGTTTGATAACCAAAATAACTCTCACAGCGCGACTGTACGGCACTTGACTAGAACAAACAGCCTGGAGTTTCAAAATTTTGTTTTGAGGACAGGCTGTTGCCCAGGGTAAATATGGGCGGAATCTCCTGCCGAGTTGGACAGGACAGCAGCAAACTAAGGCTGTGATGACACTAGGTTCAGAGTTAGACAGCAGCAGTTGGACAGCAACAAATTAAGGCTGTGATTATACTAGGTTCAGAGTTGGACAGCAGCAAACTAAGGCTGTGATGAAACTAGGTTCAGAGTTGGACAGCAATAAACTAAGGCTGTGATTATACTAGGTTCAGAGTTGGACAGCCATAAACTAAGGCTGTGATGACACTAGGTTCAGAGTTGGACAGCAGCAAACTAAGGCTGTGATGACACTAGGTTCAGAGCTGGACAGCAATAAACTAAGGCTGTGATTATACTAGGTTCAGAGTTGGACAGCAGCAAACTAAGGCTGTGATGACACTAGGTTCAGGGTTGGACAGCAACAAACTAATGTTGTGATTATACTAGGTTTAGAGTTGGACAGCAAAACGCTGAGGCTAACATTGTACTAGGTTCAGAGTTGGGCAGCAACAAACAAAGGCTGTGATGACACTAGGTTCAGAGTTGGGCAGCAACAAACTAAGGCTGTGATTACACTGGGTTAGGGGTTGGACAACATCAAACAGTAAGCCATCCTCATTAGCTAAGTTCCTAGTCTTGTCTCGGCAAGCCCATGGGTGCCTAATCCAGGTGCAGTTTCGATCCCTATCCATTACACATGTCCTTGTTTTTACGCCATTCATGCTATTTGTCGGTCTGAATTTAAATCTATTCTATACAGGGAAAGTATAATATATATAAATGCCGACAAGATTAAAAAAAAAGAAATATGCAAAATATTCGAGGAGAACGGACAAAGCATAACAGCTGATGCGAATAAAAAGGTGGTAGATTTCCTGCGGCAAAAAGGGCAGTAAGTAAGTAAGTAAGTAAGATTTCCTGGACGTCACCCTCAATCTGAATACAGGTCTATATCAACCATACCAAAAACCAAACAGCGCAATCAACTATATCCACCGTGATAGCAACCATCCACCCCTCCCCCCTCTCCCATCATTAAAAACTTGTTGGAAGGTAAAGAATTCCGCCTTTAATATTTTCACAAGGCAGCAAAGCCAT